>CM053770.1:558791287-558821244 GCA_028658325.1 Potorous gilbertii
ACACACATACACACATGCACGCACACACAGAGACAGAGCACAGAGTGAATTGAATAGGATGGGATCATATCTTAAAAGAAATCAAGGTAAACGGTGAGAGAGAAATGTAGTGGGAGGAGAGAGGGTGAAATAGAATGGGGTAAATTATCTCTCATAGAAGAGGCAAGCAGGAGACTTTTTAGTGGAGGAAAAAAGAGGAAAGCTGAGAAAAAAAAGAAACATGAAGTTTACTCTCATCACATTCAACTAAAGGAAGGAATAAAATGCACACTCATTTTGGTATGAAAACCTATCTTACAATACAGGAAAGTGGGGGAGATGGAGATAAGCAGGGTGGAGGGCGATGATGGAAGGGAGGGCAATGGGAGGAGGGAGTATTTGAAGTCAACACTCGGGGAGGGACAGGATCGAAAAGAACAGAAATAATTGCGGGGCAGGATAGGAGGGAGGGAAATATAGCTAGTCTTACACAACACGACTATTATGGAAGTCATTGGCAAAACTACACAGATATGGCCTATATTGAATTGCCTGCCTTCCCAAAGGGAATGTGTCGGAGGGAGGCATGGGGAGAAGTTGGAACTCAAAGTTTTAGGAACAACTGTCGAGTATTGTTCTTGCTATTAGGAAATAAGAAATACAGGTAATGGGGAATAGAAAGTTTCTGGCCCTACGGGACAAAAGAGAAGATGGGGACAAGTGAAGGGAAGGATGATAGAAGAGAGGACAGATTGGTGATAGGGGAAATTAGAATGCTTGGTGTATTGGGGTGGTGGGAGAGGATAAATGGGGAGAAAATTTGGAACCCAAAATTTTGTGAAAATGAATGTAAAAAGTTAAATAAATTTAAATAATAAAAAAAGATCACATATTCCATCTCCCACCCCACTCCCAATAAGCTGCTTCCATTTTTGGAATGTCACCTATTACTTCCATTTTTAAATAAGTCCTTCCTTTTTGCCAAAGTTCGGTACAGGTATCCTGTTCTTTATGAAGCTTTCCCTGATACTGCCAGTTGTTAGCTCTTTCTCCCTCCTCAAATCACCTTTGTCTGTGTATGTGTTATTCCTCAGTAGTTATAAGTATAGTTATAAGTAGTGATAAGTCCCTTGAGAGCAGAAACTGTTTTCCCCCTACCTAGCACCTAGTCCATGGCTTACATGTAGTAATTGCTTAATATTTGCTCAATGACTACTTCCCTTTCTAAATGATGACAAACTGTCCTTACAATAATATCCTTATAATATTATAATATATAATAATATTATAAAAATATCCTCATGCTTTCTAGAATTTTGTCATCAAGTTCAGTAGTCTATGATTTGAGGAATATACTTTCCATCTTTTGAAAGTTGGGACAGCTGTCCATCTTGAATTAAAAACTATTTCTTTGCTTATCTGCGCTTTAAAATATTCTGAAATGTGTGTGTGTATGTGTGTATTTTTTTGTGTAAGGTATAGCGTCATTTAAGAGAGGGTTGTAAAACCACTGTAAAACCAGAAGTTATTTTAAAAGAAAACACCTTATTTTAAGTATAAGTATAATTAAATACTAAGTAATTTCTGCCCTTAAGAAGAATTAAAGCAATTCTTGATTAGAAAAAACATCCATAGTGGAATCTAACTGGGTCCTCTCAAAATCATGGCGTTTGCTCTTGACATCTTGTTCTTTTTTCTTACTCACAAGAGAGAAAGTATGTGTGTGGGGGGTCAAGGTGAGTGCGTGTGGTAGAGGAGGGGGAGAGCCAAAGTGTTGTTTGGAAAGTCAAACAAGGTCTTTTCCTACATGGAAAGAAAATAGTCCTGGCTACTAAAAATATTTTGGAATTTTAAAGCTCTGAATTCACCAAGGGAAATTCAAGATATTTCGTTTTGATATGGACGTTAGAAATTAGAGTAAGAAAATTTAATGGGATAGATGAAATTTAAATGGAAAAATTAAAATCTTTCCTTAAAAAAATAAAACCACAGCCAGATTAGAACAATAAGAGATGATAGTTGAATTGTGGGAAGAAGCACACAGTTTGTACATAAAGTATATATATATATATATATGTATGTATGTATATGTATATATGTGGATATGTATACACACACACACACACACACACACATATATATATATATATATATATATATACAATCAAATTTGCTCTCAGTTTTTCAAAAATGCACTCAAACATGTAGCTATTAATGATTAGCTAAAAGCAAAAGTATCTATTTTTAATAAAGTTGTATTTTATAGAAAAATCTGAATTGACTGAAGCATGTATTATTTTCTCCTTGTCTCAGATACCTATGCCTGGATAAAATTAGGTGATATGCCTGTAACAAAATGCAACTTATTTTAGCATCCTAGAGTAAAATGTTTTGTGGTCTGTGAGTTTGGAATCCTAGAAGGAGAAAAGAGAGAAATGAACTAGTTCAACAAAATGAATTGTCTTTGGAGGGGAGTTATTTACCATTTTGATAGACTTCCTTCCTCCCTTCCCTCCCTCCCTTCCCTCCTTTCCTCCTTCCCTTCCTCTTTCTTTCTTTCTTTCTTCCTTTCTTTCTTTCTTTCTTCTTTCCTTCCTTCCTTTTCTTTCTTTCTTTTGTCTCCAGAGACAGACCCCCCTGAAGCTCCCATGGTTTCCTATTCCAAAATTTTAATGTAGATAGCTAAGTAATTCTTTTTACTATCCAACCAAAATCTCTTCTACTTTCATTTGAGCCTGTTTTCTCATGTCAGCTCTTCCAACAGTTTAACATCTTCATTTGAAAATGTGAAGGGAATAGCTCAGTCATTTCATAGCCCATCTTTTCTGTTAAACAATCTTAGTTCCCTTAACCTTTTCTTTAGATATATTTTCCATAATTCTGGTCATTTTTTTCTCTTCTCCAAACTATCCAACTTTTCTCCATCCCTTGTAAAGTGTGGTGACCCAAATAAGGCAAAATTCTAGAATAGGATTTGATCAACAAAGAGTGGAACTATTATATCTCACTTTGCAGAAAAGATATTCCTGAAAAGATAGTCATATACATGGAATTTTTGTAAATTTAATCCTTTTGTGTATATATAAACATATATGTATGCATATTATAAGAATCTGAAGTTTAAATGAATCCTGAGGTGTCGTAGAGCCAGCTCAAATTGACTCCAGCGCTGATGGTTAACTTTTCAATGTAAACATTGACACCTCAGAAATCAGCAAATACTAGAAATCAATTCTTGATTTACTTTTTGTTCTACATGTAAGAAAGTGATGGAGAAAAATATTAGTAATGCTGATTGCACTTAAAAATGTGTCAGTCATATACCTCCCCCCAACCCCAGCTGGTTGGTAAACATTTAACAGGACACCCCACTGTGAATCCTATAACAAAGCAAAGAATTAATTCACACCATGTATGTCAACCCAGTTCTATGAAATTAGGACTTCTATGTGTCAGATTTTCATAAAGTAGGGTATACCTATATAATACTTGTGAACAAGAAAGATACTTATTACAGAAAAAATAACAGAAACGATCATGTGGCAGTCAGCTCAGTTTGACATCCTTTGACTTAGTTTTTTCCAGGCCTTGATAAATAGGCTATCATATTAACTCCAGTGGCAGAGTTTGGGTACTTAGAAGAAAATGCATTGTGACATCAAATACACAACTTTGACAGCTCTCTGCTAATTTAAAAGATTTCTTGTCATACTTTTAAGCCTCTTTGGTGGGTTCTTTTTACTCTCACATAGAAAGAATGCTACTCTAGACTCAATTAACCTGAAGGAATATTTAAAACTCCAACTTCTCCTACTAGGGAAGATTAAGCTCTACCCAGACATCATTTATTCAGGGGCTTAATAATATTTAATGTGACATTTAGTAATGACATGTTTTCAAGTAGGATGCTTAGCTAATCTTTAGAGATATTCTATTTCTGATAATACTCCTCTCATTTTGATGTATTTTTTCTTTTATTGTCTTTATAAAAATGTTTTTACCAAACTATCCTAGTTTGGTAATTTTAGTTTGACAGGTTTTTTTTCTAAAGCTAATATCTAGAAATAAAATCAACTAATTAAATAAAGATATCAAATAAGGAATCAAATATTACTTCAATTATTCAAAAACTTAAACTGCAAACAAAATAAAACCATGCAAAAATAACAATTAAATTCAGTAACATTTATTAAGTTCTATTATGTGCCAGTGTCCAATAGGGAAACATTTGGCACCAAACTAGTTGGCTCTATTTCCATCTAAAGTATACAAATGAATGGGCAAATTGTATGAAGTGGTAAGCATTCCATTGAAACTTTCTATTAATGAGAGAGTCATCTAGATATGGTATGACTAGATACAGCAACAAGATCATGGGACTTAAGAGTCGGAGGTCCTGAGTTTGAGTCCTCTGCCATTTTGCCAGCTGTGTGGCCATGTGTAGGTCATTTATTCTTTCTGAGTCTCAGTTTCTTCAGTTATAAACTGCCTTCTAGGCTATTGTGAGGAAAGCATTTAGGTAGGGTAGTGTGTATGTGTGTGTCTGTGTGTGTGTGTGAGAGAGAAAGAGAGACAGAGAGAGAGAGAGACAGAGACAGGAGAGAGGAGAGAGGAGAGAGGAGAAAGGAGAGGAAAGGAGAGAGAGAGAGAGAAAGAGAGAGAGAGAGAGAGAGAGAGAGAGAGAGAGAGAGGTTTCCTCTCACCTCAGCCCAGTTGGTAGAATCACAGAAAGGTGCAGATAACAGAGAGGTGTTAATGTGCAGCACAAAGATAACACTTATTTCACCTTTTTGTGCTGATTTCACCTTTTTAAAAAAAAAATTTATTTTTAGTTTTCAACATTCATTTCCACAAGATTTTGAGTTCCAAATTTTCTCCCCATCACTCCCTTCCCACCATCCCAAGACACTGTGCATTCTTATCACCCTTCTTTCAATCTGCCCTCCCTTCTGTCATATCCCTCCCTTCCCTTATTCCCATCTCCTCTATTTTCTTGTAGGGCAAGATAGAGTTCTATTCCCCATTACCTGTATTTATTATTTCCCAGTTTTAGGTAAAAACAATTTTTAACATTCATTTTTAAAACTTTGAATTCCAACTTCTCTCCCTTCCTCCCTCCCTACTCATCCCCACTGAGAAGGCAAGCAATTCAATATAGGTTATACATGTGTAGTTATGCAAAAAACTTCCATAAAAGTCATGTTATGAAAGACTAACTATATTTCCCTCCATCCTGTCCTGCCCCCCATTCATTCTATTCTCTCTTTTGACCTTGTCCCTCCCCAAAAGTGTTTACTTCTAATTACCCCTTCTCCCATTTGCCCTCCCTTCTATCATCCCCCCACGCCCCACTTATCCCCTTCTCCCCTACTTTTCTATAGTGTAAGATAGATTTTCATACCAAATTGAGTGTTCGTGTTATTCCTTCCTTAAGCCAAACATGATGAAAGTAAGCTTCACTTTTGCCCTTTTGCCTCCCTGCTTTTCTCCTCCATTGAGAAAGTGTTTTCTTGCCTCTTTTAGGAGGGATAATTTGTTCCATTCAATTTCTCCCTTTCTCCTCTCAATATATTTCTCTCATCCCTTAATTTTATTTTTTGAGATATCATTCCTTCCTATTCAACTCATCCTGTGCCCTCTGCCTATATGTATGTAATGCTTCCAACTACCCAAATACTGAGAAAAGTTTCAAGAGTTACAAATATTATCTTTCCATGTAGGAATGTAAACAGTTCAACTTTAGTAAGTCCCTTATGATTTCTCTTTCCCATTTATCTTTTCATGATTCTCTTGATTCTTGTGTTTGAAAGTCAAATTTTCTTTTCAGCTCTGGTCTTTTCATGAAGAATGCTTAAAAGTCCTCGATTTCATTGAATGACCATTTTTTACCCTGATGTATTATACTCAGTTTTGCCGGATAGGTGATTCTTGGTTTTAATCCTAGCTCCTTTGACTTCTAGAATATCATATTTCAAGCCTTCAGATCCCTTAAAGTAGAAGCTGCTAGATCTTGTGTTATCCTAAATGTATTTCCACAATACTTGAATTATTTCTTTCTGGCTGCTTGCAGTGTTTTCTCCTTGATCTGGAAACTGGAATTTGGCCACTATATTCCTAGGGGTTTCTCTTTTTGGATCTCTTTCAGGAGGTGATATGTGGATTCTTTCAATATTTATTTTGCCCTCTGGTTCTAGAATATCAGGGCAGTTTTCCTTGACAATTTCATGAAAGATGATGTCTAAACTCTTTTTTTGATCATGTCTTTTAGATAGTCCCATAATTTTAAAATTGTCTCTCCTGGATCTATTTTCCAGGTCACATGTTTTTCCAATGAGATATTTCACATTGTCTGCTATTTTTTCATTCTTTTGGTTTTGTTTTATAATTTCTTGATTTTTCATAAAGTCATTAGCTTCCATCTGCTCCCCTCTAATCTTTAAGGAATTATTTTCTTCAGTGAGTTTTTGGATCTCCTTTTCCATCTGGTCAATTCTGCTTTGTATGAGATTCTTCTCTTTGGATTTTTGGATCTCTTTTGCCGTTTGGGTAGTCTATTTTCAGCATTTCTTGGTCTTCTTTAGCAAGCAGCTGATCCATTTTTCATAATTTTCTTATATCACTCTCATTTCTCTTCCCAATTTTTGTTCTTCTTCTCTTACTTGATTTTCAAAATCCTTTTTGAGCTCTTCCATGGCCTGAGCCCAATTCACATTTTTCTTGGAGGCTTTGAATGGAGGAGTTTTGACTGTTTAAGTAAGATTCTACAGTCTGATTCTTTTTCCAGTTTTTGCTCATTTCCCTAGCCATTTACTTGACTTTTGAGCTCTTTGTCAAGGTGGTTCTCTGCTTCCAGTGGGGATGGGGGGTATCCTGTCAGTCTCTTGATCCCCCCACAATCTATGGGCCTAGAGCTCTAGAAACAGTGGCTGCAGCTGCCCCTGTTGCTGCTGTGGCTGCCCTGGCTTCTTCTACCCCTCCCCTCTCTGCTGCCCAGGGGCTGGGGCCCGATTACTCCATTTTCTCACTCTGGCTTTTCTTGTTGAACTTCCAATTTATTCTCAGTGTTTTGGGGTCATGAAGTCTAGAAACCACCACAGGTATAAGAGATTCAGTCTCCCCAAGGCCTGCTGAGGTCCCCTCTGTGCGGCCCACACTGGTCTGCATTGAGCTCCCAGAGAGGCATGATAGACATTTCCCAGCAACATTCCAGGGTATCTTGGGCTGGAGATTTCCGTCACTCCATCATTCTGTGGGTTCTGCAGCTCCAGAGTTTGTTTAGAGCCAGTTTTTACAGGTATTTGACTGAGCTTGGAGGGAGAGCTCTAGAAAGTGCATACTGTTACTTTGTTATCTTGACTACCCCCACATGCCGATTTCACCTTAATGAAAATCATGGAGTTTTCCCTGATGGAATTATAAGGAGAAGCCTACCCACTTTGGCAGTCAAAAGATTGGCCACCCCCAAAATAACCTTTAAAACAGCTAAGTCTGTCAGCCCTAAAGCTAGCCAAGGAGAGGTGCAACTTTGTGGAGTGTCATTTTTGCACCTCTATAGAGGGGTAAGAGGTGGGGAAAGTATTTCTCCACCTCATTCTCCCTCTCCCTCACCAGCCATGGCATCTTGAAGTAGAGCTACTCACCCAATAAGAAATAGCATATGTTGTTAGGAGAACACAGGTAACGGTAGGAAGCAGGTTTAAGGAGCATGAGCTTGCAGAAAGCATAGCAGAAAAAAAACCATGGATTCAAAGGAGAATTGTCCCTGGCATTTGGAAGCTAAGGTTACAGAGAGGAGTAGATCTAGGGAGGGTTGGATGAATGACTTACCCAGCAGAGATTCCTTGCTCTGAGGGGAGCTGTGAGAGTCAAGATAACATGAGAAGTTATTTTTCTGGGGCACCCAAACTTCAAGAGGGTTGGATTGTTTTTGGAGGGAGAAGCTATATAGTATCCTAAATGTGAGCTGTTAGTTGTTACTTTATAATAAAAAAGTTTAAAACTCTCATTATCACAGTTACTAGATAGCTTCAGGGGTTACAGAAAACAAGTTACAAGTCTCATCATTGTAACATATGTGGGACATGAAGTTTACGAGGAAGGTAGTCCTATTCCCAGTGATTTTCAAGATGACAATTAATTACAGTCGAATACAGAATACAGAAAATCAGCCTTTTGTTCTTCCTGCTCTCTGCTTTCATACATGATATTAACAAACATGTTGGACAGCATAAGGCTAAGGACATCATTGGGACATTCCCTTAGAGACTAACCACCCCAAGTGGGCATCAATCCAATCACGAATACCCTTTGGTTACAGTGGCTCAATAAAGCCGTTTCTGTTTATGCTGCTTTTATTTTCAGATGCAGTCACTCTATCAATTTTTTGTTTAACTGTTTCTATGATACTGGGGAGAGTTTATTGTGCATATCCTTGGGGAAGATATAACCAGAAATGTTTATGATGTGAAAACAAAAGACATAAGTAATATTGTAAAAGTCTGCCAGTCTGAAGCATGATACAAAGAAACTGATGTTACCTCGGACAAGTAATCTCACTTGCCTGGGTCTCAGTTTCTTCATCTGTAAAATGAGGAGATGAGACTACATGATTTCAAAAGTCAGGTCTTGTTTCTATGTTTGGGATAATCTAGGCTTGAGGGAATGAGTACTTTAATAAGACTAATTGTTCTAAGGTTGGATAGGACTGATAGAATTAGTCAAATTTCCCAAATTCTTCAAGATGTGAGTGTGTGTTTCTGTGTGGATACACATATCTATACATGTACATATATCATAGGGCTCTCCTATCCTTTTTTCTCATATGCTTTTGAAAAGAAACATAGGTCTTTATGCTAAAAAAAAGTTATATTTGATCATACTCTTATACTATAGTATGATTCCCCTCCCCTTGTTTTACTCAGGAGAAAAAAATGTCTGCATGCAAAGATTTCCTATACAAAGTTTCAGCCTGGGTGATTGGATTTTTACAGTAGAATTAGAAACTTATGAAAACAGAAGTTTATGGTAACAACTGTCATTGTTCATTATGGTAGCACTTTGGAAATGCACCCGCTGTGCTCTGGATGGACATTTGGCTGAGATAGTATGGTTCTACTTACAAGGCCAATGTCAGATTCCAATGAAATGTCTGAGTTGCTCAGAAAGTTTGCACTGTGTGAATCCTTCCTGGATAGGAATGTATTAACAAAATGACCGGAGGGATTTATTTTGCTTTCAGTCCATAGATTGTGAGAGTCATTGAAGTCCAAGGGCAAGAAACTTCCAAATGATTAGTTCCCATCCTTTTGGTGTCAATCTGGGGAGCTTTCTGGTACTCCTTTATTTTATTTAGACTGAGAGAGGAGCTGAACAGAGAAGCAGAAGCCTGGGATAGAAATGGTTTAATTGGGTTAAAGAAGCTCATCCAATTTTTGAATCATTGAAAATAGTTTGTATCTGACTTGACTCTTGGATTTGGGTCAATGAACAACTCAATTCAATAAGCATTTATTAAATGCGTATTATGTGCAAAGCACTGTCCATGTCAACCCCTTGAAATCCAAAGCAGGGTGATAGTATGAGCAAGTAGTTTCAATGTTAAAAACCTGCCAGTATTTATTATTGGATTTCTCTCTCTGTCTCTCTCCCTCTCTCTCTCTGTGTCTCTCCCTCTCTCCTCTCTGTCTCTCCCTCTCTCCTCTCTCTCCCTCTCTCTCCTCTCTCTTTTTCCCCTCTTCCCCTCCTTTCTTTCTTTCTTTCTTTCTTTCTCACCTTTTCCTATATCCCCTTCTCTCTTGCTCTGCCCTCTTCCTCTCCTTTCTCCTTCTCTCTCCTCCTTCCCTTCTCTCTTCTCTTTACTTCTTCTCTTCCTTATTCTCTCTCTTTCTGTCTTTTTCCTCTCCTCTCCTCTTCCCTCTCTCCTCCTCCCCTTTCCCTTTCTGCTTTCTTCCTACTATTTCATACACCAAAAGAAGCATCAGGGACTAGAGGACAGAGAACTGGCCTCAGAGTGAAGAAGAACCCCTTCCTCTGATACATACTGGTTATATGACCCTGGGAAATTCACTTCATTTCTCAGTTCCCCTAGGAAATCTCTCAGACTATAAACTGCAGAACAGTTGCTGATCAGCTTTGATAGAGAAAATTTCCTCATCTGGAGTTTCCTATACTTATGAAATTCAACTTCCCAACTAGACCAATGATTAATACCCTCTTTTCCCACCACCCACTGGGTTTTCTTTTATTTTAATAGAAGAAAATTAAGTTAATGAAGTAATATCTTATCTTGGTGGTCAAATATTTAGGTCCTACTAAGGGCTGCCTGATCATTGAACCCAAAGTCTCAGGTTCATTTTTTTCCACCTTTATAAAAATACATCCTCTGGGAGTATTTTTACATCTATTTTTGATGGAAGTTTTAGACCACCAGCAATGCTTCCTCCAAACATACACTAAGCATTTTGAGGTACTTCTTGAAAATCTATCTCATGAATAGAAAATAGATCCCAAATACAGTCCTGGGTTATTGTGCTAATGTGTTTGGGAGATGACAATGTAAAATGTGAGAGGAGATTTGCATCTCCAAATGAGCCAACAAACATCAATAATTCTAAATAGTTCAAGTCTAAGGAGACACAAATTGTCATAATGCTTCACTTTTATAAACTATGAAGCATTTGATGTGCCTTTCATCTCATTGTTTCCTTACAATCCTGTGGGGAATGTGATTATTGGTTACTGAGTAAGAGAGGGAAAAGAAAGGCAGAGTATATGCAAGCATATAGGCAAGTAGGTGACACAAGGGAGGAAGTACAGGATCTGGAGTCAAGAAGACTCATCTTCCTGAGTTCAAATCCAGTCTCAGATATTTACTAATGGTGTGACCCTGGGCAGGTCACTTAGGCCTTTTTGCCTCAGTTTTCTCCTCTGTAAAATGAGCTGGAAAAGGAAATGGCAAACCACTCCAATATTTTTGCCAAGAAAACCCCAAATGGGGTCATGAAGAATCAGATACAACTGAAAAAAACAACTGAACAACAATATGTGAGTGGTCATACTGAGTGTCAAGTCTGACCAAAGTAGGGATTGGTGGAGCCCTAGGGTCTGGTTATAGAGGGATGAGTCAATATCCTTTTCTTTTCTTTTCTTTAGAATATTCCCAAACAAACTGGAGAAAATTTGTACAGATGCAAAATGGGTTTTTGTGTGCTTAAAAGAAGAGACAAGTATGTTGTAGGAGGCTCTCCTGACTAACTCCACTCCCATCTGATTGCGCTCTTACTCTGTATATCTTCAACCCTCAGTTTTTATTCTTATTGAAATTAAATTAATTTTTTTAAAAATGAAAATCTACCTTCTCTTACTCCTACCCATAGCCCAGTTGAGAAAGAAAGAAAAATAAACCCTTTACATAACTGAGCAAAACAAATTCCTGCATTGGCCATGTCCAAAAAACATATGACTAATTTTGTACCCTGAGTAGATCACCTTTCAGAAGTTGAATAGTGTGCTTCATCATTGTTTCTTTAGAATCATGGCTACTACTCACTGAGTAGATCAAAGTTTGCAAAGATTTTGTATTTGCAATACTATTGTCATGGTATAAATAAGTTTTTCCTACTGGTTCTTCTTACTTCATTCTATATCAGTTTATAAAAATAATCTTCCCAGGTTTCACTGAAACTGTCCCCTTCATTATTTCTTATACCACAACGGTCATTACACTTATATACCATGCCTTGTTCAGTCATTGCCCCATTGTAAGATACCCCCTTAGTTTCCAGTTCTTTGCTACATAAAAAGAGCTGCTACAAATATTTTTTGTATATAAGGAACCTTTTGCTCTTTCTTTGATCTCTTAAGAGTATACACCTAATAGTGGCATCAATGAGTCCAAGGGTATGTATAGTTTAGTGACTTTTTGGGCCTAGTTCCAAATTGCCTTCCAGAATGACTGAACCAGTTACAGTTCCACAAGTGGTGCATTAATGTTCCTATTTCCCACAGGTCCTCCAGCATTTGTCATTTTCCTTTATCGTCAACTTTGCCAGTCTGAGGGATGTGTCCTGTTTGTTTAATTTTTTGGTTGAGATATATTATCTGACACATTTCCTATTAAAAATCTTCATAAAATGTATGGATCCACTTTTATGCTTTTGTAAATAGAGGATGGAGAAGAAATTGCATCTTCAAGTTTTTTGGAGTGACTTAGGTTTCATTTAATTTGTTCAGTCTTTATTTACTGAACACCTACTATGAACAAGACATTGTACTAGGACATGTGAAGAAATCAAAAATGAATAAAATAGCCCCTTTCATGCAGGAGTTTTTAATCTAGTAGGGAGGGATAATCAGTTAATTTTAATCTAAAATTTGTTATGCATCAAATGTTAAACAGGAGAGTTAACATGTTGTGGAAGGAAACTGAATAGGGTAGGGGCAGGGGGTGTCAGTAGAGTTGATAGCCAGTTGTGGGGCAAAGGTCAGAGTATTTGATTTAGAGCAGGTCTGGGTTTGAACCTCAGTTCAGCTGAATGCTTTTAGGTAAACCACTAATCTCCCTTTGCATTAGTTTCCTTACCCTTTTTTGGAGGTAATTGGGGTTAAGTGACTTGCCCAGGATCACACGGCTACTAGGTATCTGAGGTCGATTTTGAACTCAGGTCCCCTAATTCCAGGGCTGGTATTCTATCCATTGTGCTACCTAGTTTCTTCTTACCCTTCTTCAGACATTTGATTGCTCTGTGCCTTAAAGTCCTTATCTGTAAAGTAGAAACAAAAATGCATTTATTACCTATGTCACTTTAGTATCTAATGTACCTTTTCTACCTACCTCACACTTACCATGCCTGGCACATAGTAGGTGCTATATACCTGCTAGCTACTATTATCATTATTAAATTAGCAGTATCTGTGTTCTATTGTATATTTTTTATTTATTTCCCAATTACATTTTAATCTGATTCAGGATGTACTCTGGAGTATTACATGTTTGAGACCTTTGGCCTAGAGCATTGAGAGATCAAATAACTCACCTAGTAGGCAACCAGCCATTTGGTGTTGGAGGCAGGGCTTGAAACCTAGGTTTTCCTGCTTTGAATCTGGCTCTCTAGTCACTCTCTGCCTCTCTCTAAATGAAAGGGGATTAAACAAAGGAATACGAAGCATGGCACCAGATCATGAGATTAAAGGAAAGCAGCCAATAAGACAAGACTATAGCAAAGTGCAAAACTCTGACTACAGTATTTAATAATGTTGAGGAATAGAACCAGGTTTTTTATAGAGAAAAATGAATGGATTCTATAGGGTTATGTCTTACTGAGAGAAGATGAAAATGTGTGTTTGTGATCAAATCAACCCTGTTCTAATGGGAAGCTTTGGGAGTCAAGAAATCAACGTGAGCTGAAGCCAGGGGTAGAACCCCTGCTGTGTCATTCATTTTTGAAGAGGACCAATGATACTACAGAGGTGATTGAATTTAAGTGAGGCAGAGATGTACAAAATCATCAGTCTCACTGTCTCTTCAAGAATGATTGATGTCCAGTGGTAAAGACAAAAGGCAGGATGAGTGGTGATGGCCTGAAATACATGAAATGACCTTGTCCTCGTCAATATCTGACCAAACTCTAAGCACTCTGCAGCTCTGACTTCAGCTGCCTTCTTCTCTGACTATTCTGAGAGATGGAAGTCTTCACATACCTGGAGTAGACATCTTCCTAACTCACCACCAGGTTTGAGGCCTGTCTGGTTACCCTCAACCTGGTTTAGCCTATCTGTCAAGATGATTTTGAGGGTGTGGATGCTGCTCAGACCCACAGGTGAGAGCTGGGTGAGGGGTGGCCATCAAGGTGCATGAGCAACCCCGAGAAGAGCTCAGCAAGCCTTCACACCAGAGGTTCTAGTCCTCTTGAAAGCTCTGAGTATTTGAGTGAAGGCAATAGAGTGAGAAGCAGCAGTGATTTTATTATTAGAATATTCAACAAACCCACTTGGACAGAAGGAAAAAGGTAAGTATTTGGGACACAGTCCATAAACCTGACACAGAGGCATGATATAGAAATGTTGAGAAGCTTTGATGACTCAGACATCTGTTAGAACCCTCTTTCTGGTACAAGCAAAGTAGTCAATGACTTCTCGCCTCACCTTGGAGATAGTTTTATCCTTCTAAAGGGAAAGGAATCAACAGGGGAAAATTCTAATCTGTATCTGATTCTTACTATCAGGAAAGAACTAGTTGCTGAGGTGAAAATGAAAGAAATGCTGGGCAGATGGGACCACTCTATGCTAGGGTTTGGGATAAAGCAGAGGAAATCCTGTCACAGTCTGCCATGCAAAGTACCTGCAGAGCATCTCTCTCATCTAACCCTTCCTCTCTGAGCACTTCAGTCCAGCCCTGATCACCTTTCACCTAGATTATTGTAACCGTCCTGTAACTGTTCTTCCTGCCTTGAGTTTCTCCTCCCTCCAGTCTTTCCCACACACAGCTGCCAAAAGGAGTTTCCTTAGGTGCTGATCTGACCATAACATTCCCCAACTCAGTAAACTGCAGTGGCCTGTTGTTGTCCTTAAACTCTTCTGTTTAGTGTTTAAAGCTCCATACCACCTGGTCCCAACCTATCTTTACAGCCTCACCAGACATTCCTCTCCCTCTTGTCCTCTGAAATCCAGTCATATTGGCACCATCTCTGTTTCTCACACATAGCACTCCATCTGCCACCTCCGTCTTTTATAGTGGCTGACCCACTGGTCTGGAATACTACTTCCCTCTGCCTTAGAGAATCCTTTGTTCCCCCTTCAAGACACAACTCAACCAATTATTTTTTATGTGAAGCCTTTCTTCATCCTTCAAGTTCTAGTGCCCTCCCTCCCTTCTATTTTTCTTTGTATTTATTCTGTGAATACTTATTGTATGTACATGCTGTCTTCCTGTGGGTAACCCAAATGTGAATACATTGAGTAGGGATTGTTTCATTCTTTCTCTGTATTTGTAGTCTCAGCACCTACACAGTTCTTGGCACATAGTAGGTTCGCAACTCATCAGTTGGTTGACTGATATACCCTAGATTTTGAGAAAGTAGTTTTCCTAGGGGTTCAGAGAAAAGATAGGTAGAATCATATGGAATAAAATGCTACAGGAAAAGTCATCCCAGGAGGGATAGGAGATGCTCAAAATGAAATGCTGAAGATATAAAGGAGAAAAGTTACGAGTAGCAGGAAAAAATAGAATTTGAACCAAATGTAGATGTATAGGGATCTCACCAATCAATTTAGATCAAAAAAAGAAAGAGATGGTGGAAACAGAATCAGGTAACAGGATGCCTACAAATAGTATGGTCTTGTAAAAATAATAACAAGTATACTAAAATTTAGAGTGAGTTGATATTGACAAAGGAAGCTAAGGACAACAAAAAAGACTTTTTAAAAATATTTTACTTTTTGCCTAATATCATGTAAAAATAATTTTAAAACTTTTTTTTAAGTTTTGAATTTAAAATTCTATCCCTCCCTTCCTTTTCCTTCCCTCTTCCTGAGATGGTAAGTAATCTGATATAGTTTATACATGTGCAATCATGTAAAACATTTCCATATTAGTCATTTTGTGCAAGGAGATTGAAACAAGAAAAAAAGAAAGAAGGGGAAGAAAGGAAGGAAAGAATGAAGGAAGAAAGGAAGGAAGGATGGAAAGAAGGAAGGAAGAAAAAAGCAAAACAAGGAAAAGGAAAGAGAAAAGAATAAAAAAGAAAGAAAGAAGGAAATAAAGAGAAAGAAATACAGAAAGAAAGAAGATTCAGATATCAGTTCTTTCTCTAGAGGCAGATAGTATGCTTCATCCTTTGGGATTGTCTTGGATCATTTATTTCTGAGAATAGCTAAGTCATTCCGAGTTCTTCATTGTACAATATTGCTGTTACTGTGTACAGTGTTCTCATGCTGCTCATATATGTCTTCCAGGTTTTTCTGAAATCTTATATTATATTATGGCATAATATTATAGCATAATAATATTTCATTGCAATCATATACCAGAGTTTGTTTAGCCATTTCCCAATTGGTAAGCATCCCCTCAATCTCCAATTGTTAGCTACCACAAAAAGAGTTGCTATAAATATTTTTGGATAAATTGGGCCTCCCTTCTCCACCCATTTAAAAAAATCTCTTTAGGATACAGACCTAGTCGCGGTATTACTGGTTGAAAGGGTGTGCACAGTTTTATAGCCCTCTCCAATGGCTAGATCAGTTCACCATTTCACCAGTGCCTTCATGTTCCAGTTTTCCCGCACCCCCTCCAACATTTGTCATTTTCCCTTTTTGTCATATTAGTCAATCTAATAGGTATGATGGGGTACCTCAAAGTTGTTTTAATTTGTATTTCTCTAATCAATGGTGATTTAGAGCATTAACGAAAAGGGCCTTAAAAAAAAGCTATGTTGGGAGGAAAAGAAAGGTCAAGGATAGGATAGGACTACTTTTTAGGGTAGATGGGCTTTGATAACTGACAACAGAGAGGAGGTAGTATTGCAATTTAAGGACACTGAAAAGGTGAAGAGTATCCAGAGGACAGCTAGGTGATGTAGTGGATAGAGGGTCTGGCCTGGAGTCAGGAAGACTCATCTTCTTGAGTTCAAATCCAGTCTCAGACACCTATTATCTGTGTGACCCTGGACAAGTCACTTAACATTGTTTGCCTCAGTTTCCTCATCTGCAAAATCATCTGGGTAATTAAATGGCAAACCACTCCAATGTCATTGCCAAGAAAACCTTGAATGGGGTCACAAAGAGTTGGATACAACTGAAATGACTGAACAGCAAAATAAAAACAAGGATGGCAAAGGACCATAAATCCATGCCACATGAAAAACAGTTGAAGGAACTAGGCATCTTTAACATGAAGAAGTGACAAAACCTGGTTCTGGACTGTCTTCTCAGCCCCATCATTGGGACAGGATAGTTGTCATTAAATGTTTGAAGTATCTTTACATGGAGGAGAGATCAAAAGCTCTTTGATCCCAGAGGTCAGACTAGGAGCAAGGAATGGAAGTTAATAAGAAAAAAAATAAAATAAAGTAACTGGGTCTTCCATCTTTCCCAGACTGAGAGTGCCCAAATCCCATCTGACTAATCTGACTTCGTTGCCAACTTTGGTTGCTTTTCCCTTTCCTTAGATAATCTAGTGGTCCCTTGCTCCCAAGGCTTCACCAGATTGATGCTAAACTTAGTACAGACATAGGATTGACATTTACCCTTTGTAAGTGAGCTCAAGAGATCCACCAGCCTCAGCCTCCCCAGTATTACAAGGCATGGATCATTGCACCCATCAAAGCCTATTTGTAAGTTAGAGATGTCCACAAAATGGAACAGTCTACCTCAGGAAGTTGTGGATTCCCCCTCTTTAGAGGTCTTCCAGAAGAGATTTGATAAACACTTATCAGGTATGTTGGATTAGTGGATTCTTTTATGTGTGGGCTGAATTGGATGGTTACCAAGGTCCCTTCCAAATTTCAGATTCTGGGACTTTACCAATGTAAGCTCCTTCAAGTCAGAGAACATTTCATTTCTGCCTATGTATCCTCAGCGCTGATCAAATCATAGGCACTCAATAAATTCTTGTTATCTGAATGTCCACCATTTGTCTCTTCCACACAATCAAAGTTATCTGAATAAATAAGGGTTCCAAATGATGAAGTTCCAGTTAATCATTCCCTTCTCTATCGATAGTTGAGAACTGTACACAGCTCAGGCACTTAGAGAGATAAAAGTGACTTTGCTACCCTTCTAGCTCTCAGAAGCAGAGTGCAAACCAGTCATTTCACACCTTCAGTGAAGGGATTGTAGCCTCTAAGGGCAATATTCATGAGCACTAAACTCAGCACAGAGCCTAAAGGGGGAGGGGAGGGAGAGAGGCGAGGAGAAAAGAAATGAAAGTTTTCAATCATTCCTGTGGCTCAGATGTTCAATCTGAAAGGAGACTTTGATTTATAGCTTGGCTCTTTTCCTGCCAGGAGTAAATAAGGGGAAGGAGAAGCTGGTTAAACTCATGAATTTCCAGAGCTTTATTTCCAGAGCTACTCTTTTTCTCATCATTGTATATAAGAGAAAAAGAGAAAATGCACACACACACACACACACACACACACACACACACACACACATGCACTCACGCACGCACACACGCATGCACACAGAGCCATTTTTACTCTCATGTCTACCCATCCTGTCCTGGGTCCATAATGTCCTGTTCCCCAGATTTTAGATAGAGAAAAATGGACGTTTCCAGGTTATGTCTTCTTGAGGGAAGGTGAATATGTGTGTTTGTGATGCAGTCATAGGACGTTGGAGGTGGAAGGGAATTGGGAGTTAATTCAGTCCAACCTTCTTATTTTACAAATCAAGAAAATGAGACCCATAGAGGGAACACAATGGATACCAAAGCTAATATGTGGCAAACTGGGACCCCAAGTGAAGTCTCCCAGCTTCTAATCCAGTATCTTGTCCTTTTCACCAGACTGTCCTTTCTTGGGAAAAAGCAAGAATTAGCCATGTCAAAACATTGTCAGATGATCACAGGGAAGAGGTGGTAAAGTTTCCCTCCTGCCTCCTGATCCCTTCCCATTCTGGAAAAACTTCCTACAGTCCCTAAACGACTTGCTCAATTTTTCAGATTTGGAGGACAGAGGGGAAACAGCCCTATCCTGTTTCCATGCTGGGCTTGTTCTTTGTAGCCAGTAAATAGAACCCTGCATGTTTCATTTCCCGCATGGTTATGGAAGAATATGAATTGTTTGCTTTTAATTAATTTCTTTTTTTTTTCTTGTGGGGGAAAGCCATAGTCTGTAGGTCATGAGGCAAGCTCATGAGGCTCCCATTGCTTTGTGAGCAGAAGTCACCGATCAAAGTTCAGCAGTGATGTTGCAATGGAGCAATCAGGAGACTGTTAGTCTCTTTTTTAGAGTGGCATTTTCTTCCAAGGTTCTCCCCTATTTTATTCCCAGCTTTCATTTCTCACCTCTTGGGCTCCCATCCCCTACTGTGCAGTTGTTGCTATTAACTCAATTTCCCTATATTATTCCTTTCACTTAAGTAATGGAGTTTGAAAACTCAAAAAGATTGAGCCCTAGGAAGTCAAGTGGAATTAGAGTCAATGAGAGCTATATTTTGTCCTTTTGTCCCCTGGTTGTACTGTCCTCTGGCATTCTCAAACTTGAAGCTAGTAGATACCAGGAATTAATCAGCTTCCGGTGGTTACTACTTTAGCAAGGCAATCAGAATAGCTGATTATTCTGACCTAGCTCCTGGATGTTGTCCCTGCTTCTTTTCAAAGACTGGAAAGAGACACAAGGTCTGTGAAGCCACTCCAGTCCATTAGTAGCCAAATGGATGGTTGTAGCCAGCCCTGAGTGCCACACTTCTGAAAAAAGTCAGTGACCGGCACATAGTCCTACATCATGTTGATTGCAAGTTTTTATGGCTTAGAGTTTGGAGGACCTTAAAGGTCATCTAATTTATGTCCTACTCAGATGCCAGTTATTAATAATAATCAATTGCAAATAGTAGATTATGCATTATATAATATATTATATACATTATTATATATTATATAAATATCTAATATACACAATGTATATTATACACATTAATATATTATATAATATATTCGTATACATGGCAATATGTGGCAATATATTACATATGCATATATTATAATAATGATATATAATTATATACACAACTCTATTATATATTTATATAATTCATTTAATATATTATAATCATTTTATATGTAATTATAGCTTGCATTTATTTAGCTCATTAAGGCTTGCAAAGTGCTTTAAAAACATCTTATTTTATCCCTACAATCCTGGGCAGTAGGTGCTATTGTCATGATTCCTACCTCAATGCTGATGTTGATGTCAGGGTCAAAGTGTCTGGGTCTGTGTCTGATTTTGGCTGATTAGACCATCCAAACTCAGAAGACTGTACTACAGGTTGGACACAATAGTACATTTTACAGCTGAGAAAACTGAGGTAGCAGAGGTTAAGTGGCTAGGTCAATTGTTTTTCAGTCATGCCAGACTCTTCATGACACCATTTGGGGTTTTCTTGGCAAAGATACTGGAATGGTTTGCTGTTGTCTTCTCCAGGGCGTTTTACAGAGGAGGAAACTAAGGCAAATAGAGTGAAGTGAATTTCCTAGGGTCATACAGCTAATAAGTGTCTGAGGCCAGATTTGAACTCAGGAAGATGAGTCTTCCTAACTCCATGTCCTGCACCCTATCCACTGCTCTTCCTAACTGCCTCTAGGCAGCTTAATGATAAGATCATAGTGTGCAGAGAAAGCTGTTAAGGATATATTTCAAACCTTTACAACTATTTAAAAAATCCATTCCCCCTAAACAAAACTTTGGCCTCACCCCTCCTTCTTCTGCGGGTCCCTGAGCACCACATGGAGGTCGCTGTTGAACTGTGGTTACAGCTCTAATAATCAGTATAAATTAAGATTGGAAAGGATAAATTTGATATACTCAGAATAAGTTAATCAGAGATATGTACCAAGAATCCACTATGTGTGTGGCACAGAGATAGGTCATTTTGGGTATACAAAGGTGGATGAGACCCTGTGCTCATTCTTTTGGAGCTTATAACCTAGTTGTGGAGATAAGATAACCCTTCGAACTAAGGAGGGGTACTTTACAACCTCTTCCCCACAATCATCTGACAGTGTTTTGACGTGGTTGGCCCTTGCTCCTTTCCTAAGGAAGGATGGACAACTTAATGAAGATGGCAAGACTTTGGTCTAGAAGTCAGATGACTGACATCATTTTTACTAGGTAAAGGTCAGAGTCAGGATCCAGATCCCTCCTTTCTCAAAAACTCTACATCTTTCCAGTCTACCACATGGCTTCCCTTCTTTCTCCAGGAGATTCTGTCTCTTTCAGTACCCAGGGTGATCTGAGATTCATGCAGGGAGACCTACAAGACCACCCCTGACTCTCTGGAGCTTTTCTAGGGAGTTTTGGATTAGTTATCTGTGTATTATCAACTTTCTATCTTATCTATGGAATGCTTCACAGTGGTACCCCCAGCTATTTCCAGAGTTAATCTGGGAAATATAGCCTAAGCAAAACGTTTAGGAATGTAAATGCCTACAAGATTAATTTTAAATGCATTCTAGGGCCATGTATAGATTTTTTTAAAAAATCATCTGTGGAAGAATATCCAAAAGAGGACAGAAGGCTGTTCAGGAGACACTGACAAGCAGGACAGCTTTGAAACTAACCCATTGAGCTTAAAAAAAAGTAACCTATTCCTATTAGAGATTCACAGTTTCATTTACAATCCTCTTTTCCCGTTCCTGTGCACATGGAAATGTTCATATTTGTAAAGTTCAAAATAACAAAAATATTAAAATTAAGAAATGACCTGTTGTTTTGTATGATTGCTGGAGCCAACAGTCTTCTTTCTACCTTTGTGCTAGGATGGATCTGTGATCTCGTCATTGTGCCTAATCTGTCCACCTGTGCATCTTATCTATCAATGGGAAAGGGATTAAAATCTAAAATTTCTTCATAGAAAGGCTTATAATTAAAAATGCTGTCTGCCTTCAGAGAAAGAACTGATGGAGTCTGAATGCACATTGAAGCATTTTTTTTTACTTCTCTTTTTTTTTTGGTCTGTTTTCTTTTGCAATATGGCTAATATGGAAATACATTTTGCATGACTGCACATGTGTGATCTATATCAAATTGGGACAAGAGAGGAGAGGGAAAGAGGGAATTTGGAATTCAAAATTTTTAAAAATGAATGTTAAAAATTGTCTACATATTATTGAGAAAAAATAAAATAATAATTTTAAAAAGGAAAGAATATCTTCAAGATAATTTCTTAATACATATATATGTGTTTTTGTATAGGTATGTATGTATAGATGTGAATATGTATATGAAACACATATATATGCATATATACATGTGTGTGTTTACTTTTTGCCCCCCTTAACAGATAGTAATAAGCTATAGCTACCTTCATCGTGGTCACCATAGTCTATCTTCATGTTCATAGTGATCCAGGCAAATGAGATGACTGAAGTATTCTGTAAGATTTCTTATTGCCTAAGGGGAATGATATGCATGGTAATTTTTTTGAACCAGACTTGTGATTTCATTGTTATAGAGAACTCACAGTGAGGAAACTCCTATTACCAAAGCAGATGGGTCAGCACCTTCTTTTCGACTTTGTCTTTAGTGGTTTGTCTGCAACACTGAAACATTAAATGACTCACCCAGAGTCACATGGTAGGTATCAGAGACAGCATTCAAACTTAGTTTCTTCCTGACGCTGACATAGTTTCTATACACTATGGCACAGCTGGTTGCGAGGTACCTTATATTTATTATTTTGTATGTACTGAACAACTCCTCTCATCTTTCCACTGAACTGAAACTTCCTTTGTTTTCTGGCTTTTTTTGTAGTGAGGAAACCACCACAAATATGATATAGTTCAGACTCCAGCCCACCTTCCTAGGCTCATTTCACATCATTCCTTTTTTCACATGCTATGACTCATCCAAAACAACTCACTTGTTGTTTTCTGAATTCGGCATTCCATCTCCTCTGTCCATGGCTTTGCCTGTGCTGCTGTCTCTTCTCACTCCTAGATCAGAATAGAAGCCCTCCTCCCTCCCACCTTGGCTCCTTTGCTGCCCATTTCGGGGAGTCTTTCTTGAAGATTCTCCCCCTTTGTTGGAATAATTTCATTTGATCCTTAGACAAAAAAGGCACATTCAGAGTAACAGCAGTTAAACTAGTATTTGTAGGTAATTAAAAAAAACAACAACTATGTAGTTCTGCTGCATTTTCTACTGTGGATATACAAAGGAGGTTTATAGAATTGAAGGCCCTTATGTTTTTACCTAGGACATGTTGTCTCCTCCATTAAAATTTAACCTCCTTGAGAGGAGGAACTATTATTTTTTTTGCCTCTCCATTGAATAATACAGTGACCAGCACCCAGCTTAATAAATGCTTATTGATTGATTGATGTGTCACCAAAAGGGTCACCTAGTTGCCAGCCATCTAGGTAATTCTCTCTCTTATCAGTAATTAGTCAATCTGGTCCTTGGACAGAAGACAGTCTGTAATCAGAACTATTTTGGAAGATTTCCCAGTGTGATGGACTTTCCTGGGAATGACCTCCAAGAAAGCGAGGTCTTTTCGGTGGCATGATGAGGCATCAGAGCTGGACTTTGGTGCTCTCCTCCATAACTGCAGATCATTGGTTCTGCAGAAATTAGAAACTCTCAGGTGATCTGCTTAGCTGAGTTACAGTTTGTGATCTTATTCACTAGGCTAACATTTTCTGCCACCCAAAAGGTTTATGTCTGCTATTGGGTAACAGGGTTTCTTACTCTGTCCCCAACTCAGTGATAAAACATGGAACTTTGTCATGGACTCTCTTCCCTTTTGCCCCTCTCCAATCCATCTTCCAAAAAAATGTTAAAGCCCAAATTTAGCCAAGATACCATCCTGTTTAAGAAATTTCAGTGGGTCCCTATGGCTTCTAGGATAAACTAAAAATTCTTAGCTTGACATTTAAAGTCTTTTTATACTATAGTTCCAAACAATTGTTCAGGACTTTTTTTCATATTATTCCCTTTAATTTACTCTGTATTCCATCCAAACTGTCCTTCTTTCTGTTTCCTGAACTCAGCATTCTATCTTCCACATCTATGGCTCTTTCTCTGCTATCCCCCATCACTTCCAGCCTTAAAAAGCTTAATTAGTGATTCAGATCCTTTGCCACTGCCTATGAGAAGCCTTTCTTGATTCCCCCTCATTGTAAGTGTTCTTGCCCTCTTCGAATTGCTATGTATATTGTTATTTAAGCACATGTTGTCTCTGCAGTAGGATGTAAGCTTCTTGAGGGCAGGGATCAATTTCATTTTTGTCTTTGTATTTACAGCATCTGG
Source organism: Potorous gilbertii (assembly GCA_028658325.1). NCBI lineage: Eukaryota > Metazoa > Chordata > Mammalia > Diprotodontia > Potoroidae > Potorous > Potorous gilbertii. The sequence continues at coordinate 558,815,230 of CM053770.1, forward strand.
CACTATGCCTTACTTGTAGGAAGAGTTTAATAAATGATGGTTGGATTGGATGAAAAGTATGGCCATGGGCATTTGCTTAATCTGCATGTGACTCAGAAAATCCACATTTGTAAAATGAATCGATTTCATCTGAAACAGACTTTCCACACTGGGAATTTGAAAGAGAATTTTGGGTTTTAATTTTAAAGCAAGTACAAGAATAAGAACCACAAAACTGCAACACAGTGTTGTAAGCTGAACAGAGCTTCACAGAGGCTTCTGGTTTTCATCTTTACTCCTGTCATTGATATGTCCATGTGGGACTTAGCCAAAGGTCACTCTTGATTGAGCCTGTGACTCTGAAGTGGGAATGATAGTGCATGTCCCCTTCCAACCTATGTCACAGGAATCCTGGGAGGAGTTGCTAAACAAAATACTTCTGTCACCTCATTTAAGGTGAGCAGAGAGATGGTGAACCACAGGATGGAGAGGGACAGATAAATGATGCAGTGGGTAGAGTCCCTGGCCTGGAGTCAGGAAGATGTGATTTCATACCTCCTAGCTGTGTGACACTGGGCAAGTCACTTAACCCATTTGCTTCACTTTCCTCATCTATAAAATGGAATAATAGCACCTACCTCCCAGGGTTGTTGTGAAGATCACATGAGATGATAATTGGGATGTGCTTAGCACAGTGCTTGGCACATAGGGCCACACAAATGCTCCCTATTATTACTAATATTAGAAAGGGGGTTCCAAAGGGATTAGTGCAGTTTAGTGTTAGTATCTTAAAACTACGCTAAGACTTTTGGGACCCTCCGCATATGTATGGATATATGTACATGTACACATACATGTACATATATATTCATGTACAAATAGATACACATATGTACATGTGTATATGTATAAATATATGAAAAGACATGTGTATTATATTGGTGTACTTGTATGTGTTTCTTTAGGTGGTGCAGTGGGTAGAGTGCCTGGCCTGAAGTTAGGAAGACCGAGTTCAAATGTGGTCTCAGTCTTAGCTGTGTGACCATGGGGAAATCACTTAACCCTGTTTGCCTGAGTTTCCTCCTCAGTAAAATGAGCTGGAGAAGGAAATGGCAAACCACTCCAGTATCTTTGCCAAGAAAACCCTAAATGGGTTCACGAAGAGTTAGACATGCCTGAAACAACTGAACAATAATATGTTTGATCTATATAGTAAACACCTGGTCTTCTCAAACAAAAAAGCAAAATATGGCTGATGCTGGGAGGCAGAGGAAAGGTGGAGGCTTTAACTAAAAGAAATTTGTTGAATGAAATGTTTTTGAATTGAGGTAAATTGAAACTGCCTTAGAGGGTATTGTCCTATTTATTAAAGGAAATCTCTATTCATAATTACTGAGTGTAGTTTGAGAGGCAATGAGGTACAGTGGGTAGAAGTTGGCATTGAGAAAACCTGGCTTTTTTTTTTTGAGCTGTTAGCTGTATGATCATTGGTAAGTCATGTCATTTCTCAGTTACAAGACACCTTTCTAAACATTAAGTTTTAAATAGTAGTTGCTGATCAATGGTGAAAGAAATTTCCACCCTAGAATTCTCCAACTTCATTTTCAAATAGATCAAGTCTTTCCCTGGCACCTCGTAATTCTTGGGCTTTCTTTCTGTTAATTATATTTCCCCCATTTCCCCCACCACTCTCCCCCCCCCCGCCCCATTCTATATATAGAAGCAAATTTTGGGAGAGAAGTGGGTAATGAAACCACAGTGTAGACAATTCAGATAGAGAGCCCATAGGGTTGTTCAGAGGACAGAGAAAAGGAAGATTTTTTTAATAGTAGAAAAAAAAAAGAGGTGAGGCATGGAGTCAGTGCCAAAGGTTAGGAAAGGTCATCCTGGGCCTTCCTTCTCCTGCTGTGTTTATTTTGGGCCAGATTGCCTTGATAGAGGTATCTCTTTCCCATACCCCATGGAGCCCCTCCCAAGATGGAAACCAGACCCAGAGAAGACAGCACAGTGGGGAGGACAGTTTGTAAATTAAATCAAGGCTAAAAGATTATGGGACCTTCCTTTCTGCTAGGTGCTGTCCCTCTCTTTACTACTCCATTAATGACTTAACTGTCCCCCAGGCAAAGTCCATGAGGCAGAATTTCCAACTTCAGTCAGCTGAAAAAAGTGGGGATAGGAGGTTGGTGCTATTCGTGTGAGAGTGGGTGGGTGGGACTTTTAAGCAGGGGCTTTGTAAATGAAAAAGGACCATGCTATGACATCCAACTAAAATTTCATCTTTTATAGGAAGCCTTTTCCAACCCCTCTTCCTTCTTGTGCCTTCTCTCTGTGAATTATTTCCCATTTATCTCATAGATAGCTTGTTTTGTATAATTTGTTTGCATGTCATCTCTCCTATTAGATTGTAAGGTTTTTTGGAGGTAGTGAGTATCTTTTGCCTCTTTTTGTATCCCCAGTGCTTAGCACAATTCCTGGAATATAGTAGGTACTTAATAAATCCTGACTGATTAATTATTCCAGTGGCCATGAAAGCAGCTGAAGCAGGTTCTGTGGAGTGCTTAGATCTTGGTCAGGCATTGAAGACACCCAGGTCATCTACTGCATCCTGAGCCAAGGCCAGTTGTCTTGACACTAGACTTTGATGAGTCAAGAGAAGAGAGTGAGGCTAATGTCTTTGTGCGATTCTGCCCTGCTTAAATCCAATTCACACTCAAGTCATCACCCATAATGTCACTGGTCCTCTTTAAAAACCAAAGATAAACAACAATGTTGATTGATTGATAAATAGGAAAGGTACAGAAGGGATAAACTATAACAAATGAGCACTGGTAGGGGAGGCAACAGGCAAAGGGCTCCTAAAGAAGGAGATACTTGATCTGATTCTTGAGGTAAGCCAAAGATTCTGTGAGTCTGGAGAATCCTCCAGGATTTACATATTGTGGAACATTTGGAGCATCTCTAGGATCTCCTAGAAGGAGGATGTGGTCATGGCACACACATCATCAGTTTGAGGGTTAAAAGAGAACTTAGAGATCAAGGCTTCAAAACTGAGGAACCAAAATCCCAAAGGTGGAAAAAAACAAAACAACATCATTGCCTCAGGTGGTATCCCACGTTTGGGGCAGAGATTGGACTGAAATGCAAGTCTTTAACCTCTAACCACCCAGGCTTCTTCTCTTCCATGTGCTGCCCCACCACCAGTCTTGGGACTGGGGGTTCAGAACATGAGACAGAAGAAAGGGAGTACAACTTCAAAGCAGAACTCCATCCTATGCATTCCTCTTAGAGGCCACTAATGTTAGCTGGGAAGTAAAAATAAACCAGGAGGCAAATCATCTACCACATGATCCTGGAACCTGATCTTCTGCCTAATAAGACCACAGGATTTTAGATTTAAAGTTAGAGGGGACCTCCTCATTTAACAGATGAGGATACTGACTCATTAAGAGTGGCGTTAAATGTTTAACCATCAGCATTCTAGGAGAAAAAATGTATATATGGTACTCTTTTAAGCTAAACCTACATTATTGACATTTTCTCCATCTTTCTTATATCTAGACAATCAAAAAACCAATAAATCAAAGTTTGATTTTTAGTGGCCACTGGAACAATTAATCAGTCAGGATTTATTAAGTACCTACTATATTCCAGGAATTGTGCTAAGCACTGGGGATACAAAAAGAGGCAAAAGATACTCACTACCTCCAAAAAACCTTACAATCTAATAGGAGAGATGACATGCAAACAAATTATGCAAAACAAGCTATCTATGAGATAAATGGGAAATAATTCACAGAGAGAAGGCACAAGAAGGAAGAGGGGTTGGAAAAGGCTTCCTATAAAAGATGAAATTTTAGTTGGATGTCATAGTCCCATTGTCTAAGATATAAATGCTCATACTGAAAATTTAACAATCGGCTTTCCCAATCTGGTACAAGTTGGCTTCAGTATACCCTTTCAAATAATTATGCACAGATGAGTTATAGACAGAATAAATTGGAAATAGCCATCAGAGGGAAGGTACTAGTATTCAGAAGGAACGGGAAAGGCTCCTTGTAGAACGTAGCATTTTACCTGAGACTTGGAGAAAGCCAGAGAAGTTAGGAGATGCAGGTGTGGGGGGAGAGCATTTCAGATGAAGGGGACAGCTGGGGGAAATGCCCAGAGTCAGGAACTAGAGTGTCTTGTTCAAGAAACAGCAGAGAACCCAGTATCACTGGATCACAGAGTAAGTGGAAGGAAGTAAGGTCTAAGAAGACTGGAAAGATAGGAGGAGGTCTGCTTATGAAGGTCTCTGACGACCAGATAGAGGATTTTATAGAAGACAAAGAGTATCAGTTAATGGCTAACATTTCTAGAACACTTAGGATCCTCACAACAACCCTGGGAGGTAGTTGTTTTTATTGTCCCCATTTTACTGATGATGAAACTGAGGCACATGGTGATGAAATGACTTGCCTAGGGTCACACTCACGCCTGAGGCCAGATTTGAACTTGGATCTTTCTGACTCAAAGCTCCCTACTCCATTCCCTGTACCACCCAGCTGCTGAAAGGAAATCAGGAAGATTTGGGTTAGACTCTTACCTTAGATATTAATTAGCTGGGTAAACCTAGGTTAGTCACTTAGGCTTCCTAAGCCTGTTTCCTCATCTGTAGGACGGTGATAATACCAACACTTCCCTCACAGTGTTATTGGAAGGCTCAAATGAGGTGATGTACATCAAGTGCTGTCCAACCTGAAGGGAATGTGGGCTCACTCCTCTTATGGGCCTGGCAGAAACTGTCAGGCAGGTGCTCCTTCTTGGTTTATTATCATTCCTGTTTTTGTTATTGTGGTTCAGTCATATCTGACTCTTGGTGACCCATTTGGGGTTTTCTTGGGAAAGATACTGCAGTGGTTTGCCATTTCCTTCTTCGTTTTACAGATGAGGAAACTGAGGTAAACAGGGTGAAGTGACTTGCCTAGGGTCACACAGACAGTAAGTATCCGAGGTCAGATTTGAACTCAGGTCTTCCTGACTCCAGCTCTTTCCACAGTGCCACCTGGCCACCTTTTCTCTATTTTACAAATGAACTAACTGAGACTCAGGAAGGTAACCTGGTTCTTAATGAACCAGGCAGCTAGAGTCAAAGATAAAACTAGATCCTTGGTCTCTGCAGATTCAAAATCCTCTACTCTTTATGAGCACCATGGTCCCTCTCCTCTGTTCTACTGATAAACTACTTTCTAGATAAAATTTATGGGTAGGGGGACCTTAGAAAGAAGAGGCCTAACTCCAGAGCAGGAGCTGCCCCTTTCACTTTCTTGATTGGCAATATTCTTGTACCAAATGTCTCCATGTTTATACACAGCCTTTGGGCACACACATTGCAGGGGAAAAGAAGGAAGTGAGAAAACTTAGCAAGGTTCCTCCTTTCTCTTTCTCCAGCCCCCACAGAAACAACTTGTGAAAACATCTGGGGAAGCCTGTATTCCCCAGATGTTCTCTTTAACAGAGCACTTAACTTGTTTATATTTTGCCCAGCACTGGAATCATGACAGATTATTTTTGTTGCAAGGTTTCTACAACATTTTGTAGGTGGTCTCGTAGAGGAAAGCAAATGTTTAAAGCTTCTCTCCTTCTCGATCCTGATTGTTTATGTAGGGAGAGTTGGTACCAGTTGCTTCTGATGGGGACTAAAGGCCCTAGGCTGGAGCTTAAAAAATGATCGTCATGGCTATAATGTACTCTTTTTACATGGTACGTTCATATATAACATACAGCATACTTATTGAATGTGCCTGCAAATTTTCTGAATGGAGTATATGAGAAATTTAATATACTCTAGTGTGGCTTGAGATATGTATTATGTATATATATATGAGAAAGTGTAAATTTTTTAATTTTTTTTATTTTAATGTTCTACAAACACTTCCTTAAAATTAAGATTTTATCCCCCCCACACCTTTCCCCCACTTCCCCCCTCCATCCCCACGACAGCATTCAATTCTGTATAGGTTCTACATATACTTTCCTATTGAGCACATTTTCACT
>CM053770.1:558821344-558854965 GCA_028658325.1 Potorous gilbertii
TAATACACAAAAATCCACACACATACAAACATGATCTGCTACATTCTGCAAATGACTTCCATATTTCTTTCTCTGAGTGTGGAAGGCATTTTGCCTTAGAAAACTATCATTGGGATTTTTTTTTTCAGTAAGTTCTTGTGTTATTACAAAGTTCCAAGTCTACCAGAAAAAATCCTCACACACTGTGGTCGCTGCTGTGCACAAAGTTCTCCTGGTTCCGCTCCCTTTGCTCGAGAAAGTGTAAATTGTAGATTCATATGTATAGATGACAATTATACATTGACTACTTAACATAAGGTCATATTTACAATGATATGACTAAATAGTTAAGTCATGATAAAGTTAACAAATCAATTAGTAAAACAAAAGAAATCAAGCATGCAAGTTATATTAATAGTTGATATGTATATGGCCATTAAAGTTTGCAAAGCATTTACATGAAAGACAGTATGGTGTAGTAACTATAGGGCCAGCCTCAGAGTGGAGAATAGTCAAGTTCAAGATATACCTTTGATACACAATGTCCTAACCATGGACCATGAACAAGCCAGCCAACCTCTCATTGCTCCAGACCTCTCTCCGAGACCATAAGTTACCTAGAGATTTCTGATTAGCCTCGCTGGGAAGTTCCGTGTCCCAGGGAAATCACAGAGCTGGTCAATGACGTCATTTGAATATTCCAACTTTGTGAGCTATTATTCCCATTTCTAACAAATGTATTATTATACCCCCTAAAGATGAGAAAATAGAATCAAAAAAGTTGTGACCTGCCATGGTTACACAGAAAGTGTCATGAGCAGTACTGTTGAATGAAGCCAAGTCTTCTGACTTTGACGATGTCCATTTATTCACTATTCCAGGCTACCCCAGAATATACTCACTTCCTTATTATAGATACTTTAAGAAGAACATTCTGTACTTTTATGTGGTATGTAATAGACATTTCAATTCAATCCAAACCTACAAACAGCTTTTGCCATCCAAGTCCCAAAGGGTGCAGACATGTAGATATGACCCAGATCCCACTCTCTGATTCCTTGAAACCCAATAGGAAGGAAATGATATGTTTCTAAATAACCAAAATGCAGGGGTAACTATGAAAACTGTGAAGCAGAGGTATAGACAAAGTGGTCTAAAAGGAATGTGAGGAGGGTATGTTGCTGGGTATGTTGTTGATGGGGGTGGGGCAGGGAATCAGTGAAGGGAGGCTACATGCACAAGGTGGTATCTGATTTGGTCCTGGGGAGAGGAGATAGGATGTGCAGATCATTTTTAGCCAGGACATGAAGTCAAGAGATCAAGATAAGAGCAAAGGAATGGTGGGACTTTAATGGTTCCCACCTGAACACAATACTCTAAATGTGGTCTGAACAAGGTAAAATACAGATGAATCATCATTTCCTTATTCCTGGATGTTACATTTCTCACAAAGCAGTCTAATATTAGACTAGATTTCTTGGTCATGCTATCAGTCTCTCCCATTCCCCTCCTCCTTCCCAAGACTGAGAAGGCAGCAACCTGGTAAAGTAGGAAGACTCAAGTTCATATCCTGTGCTGGTGCTTGTACCTGTGTGACCCTCAACAAATCACTTTAACTCTTTCTGGACCTAGGATTTTAGCCTGTCAAGATCTTTTGTGAAACCTGGTTGTCATCCTTTGTGTTAGCTCTTCCTCCTAGCTTGGTATCATCCACACATTTGTTCATCCTTATTTCATGATGTTCAATTTCATGGGGATATGAAATTGAAAACTTTCTCAGACACTTAGCTGTGTGACCAGTTTGTTTCATCTTTCTTAAATGGTCTCATTTTCGGTCTTAATTGAGGCAACTAGAAGGTGTGGTGGATGGAGTTCTGGACTAGAATCCAGAAGAACTGTGTTCAAACTGGCCTCAGATTCTTGTCTGACCCTAGGCAAGTCAGTTAATTCCTGTTTGCATCCATTTTCTCAATTATAAAAAGGAGATAATAGCAGCACCTACCTCCCAGGGCTGTTTTGACAATGAAATGAGATACTATTTGTAAATGTGCTTAGCACTGCTTTTACCACAGAGGAGACACTATGAAAACATTTATTCTCTTCCTTTTCCTCATCTATAAAATGGGTACAATAATAGCACTTACCTCACAGGGTTGTTATGAGAATCAAAGGACATATCTATATCTATATCTACATATATATATATATATATATTCAAACCTACAAATGGCTTTTGCCATCCAAGTCCCAGAGGGTGCAAACATGTAGATATGACCTAGAGCCCATTCTCTGATTTCTTGAAACCTAATAGGAAGGAAATGACATATATATATATATATATATATATATATATATATATATATATATATGTATGTATATATATGTATATATGTATGTACACACATACATACATATTTGTTGTTTAGTTGTATCTGATTTCTCCAAGGCCTCATTTAGGGTTTTCTTGACAAAGATATTAAAGAGGTTTGTCATTTCCTTTTCCAGCTCATTTTTTACAGATGAAGAGTTGAGATTAACAAGGTAATGTGACTTACCCAGGATCACACAGATAGTAAATGTCTAAAACTGGACTTGAACTCATGAAGATGAAGCTTCCCCATTCCAAGTCCAGTGCTCTATCCACTGCAGCACCTAACTGCAGTATTTATGCTAGGAGCAGAGAATGAACTAAGGAAAGATAGCTTTTGGATTCTCCAAAGAATCCAGAAGAAAGTTATGCTCTATCTAAGTAGAACTTTATGAGGGAGAGAGAAAAAGAGCTTAATGAAAAGGACTTCAGTTGTGAGCTGCCCCCTTCATCACATCTTGACCTCTAAGCTTGAAATTTCTTATTCCTGGATTCCTAATGTAGTTGTGGAGGAATGTGCACCTAGATTTTGGGGGGAAGGGTGGAGTGAAGAGGAATGTAACAAGTGTCCTTATTATACCACCTTAGTAAATATCTATTCTGCAAGCTAATTAGATTTGGTTAGCTAATTGATATCAATTGATAAGGAAGAAAGTATACAGTGGGGGCTTTTGAGTTATAGTAGCAGAGAATCTCCCCACCCCCCAACCTTTCAGGGTGCTCTAAAATCCTTAGGGGACAACTAGCCAGCTCTGTGCTCAGGACCCAATCTACCAGTGCTAATGAAGTTTTGAGATAATGGCTCCAGAGCACATAGATGGGCTATTTATAGATGCAATGATGATGATAACTGATATTCATATTGTCCTGAAAGGTTAGCAAAGGACTTCATAACATTATCTTATTTGATCCTTCTAACTCTTTTGGAAATAGGTTCTACATGGAGGTATTACCTCCATTTTCATAGATGGGGAAACTGAGGCTTGGGAAGGTGTTACTTTCCCATGGTAATTTGTCTGGTAACATCAGAGGCAGGAATGCACCTGGGTCTCACCTGATCCCAAGTTCAGCACTCTCTTCACTACACTGGGCTGGTTTCTCTAATTAAGATCTGCCACTAATGGAGATCTGTCAGCATTCATAACTGTCCAGGCCATATTGATGCTTTTTTGTCACGTTCTAGGACCTTCAGCAGTGATGGACATTTACAGGCCCTCATGCATTAGATATCTTTTTGTATTTTAGCATTTTCCAGGTGTTCAGTCAAGCTCCTAGATGTATTCCCTTAGTTACATGGTGGTTTTTTCCATTATGATAGTCCTCCAGTGCCTTCTCATGCAACAGAGACAACCTTGGGCTTTCAGAGGCTTCAGAGGTGGAGCTTGTGTTTAGGTCACTTAGTCCAAAATGTCTTCATACGGAACCAGTTCAGGGAATTAAAACAAGGACAATATACTTCCGAGATTATAGTGAGGGGGAAGATAAGAGTATGGCCCCAGAGGGCTCAGGGGAACAGTACCTGGGGCTCTGAATATTTTCCCTCTTAGTTTTGAATTTGTAGATGGTTTGCCACTAATACTCTGAGAAATGGAGAACTTGACTGGGGTGGGGGTGGGCGGCGGGGAGGGAAGAGTACAGATACACTGTGCTTGTGTTCCTTGGGTTGTCTCTGTGGGCCAACCTTTTTTTTTTTGCTTCAACCAAGACATGGGTCACATTGAAAAGAGGGGTGGGGATAGTTAAGCAATGATGACCTGTGTCCTCAATTGGCTCCAGTACCTGAGCATCTGACTATATCAGTCGGTTCCTCTCTGGGAGATGTTGACTCCATTGTGGGTACCAGGATTTAACAGGCAAAACCTAGTGTTTAAAATTTCCCATGTTCATATACCATAAGGTTTATTTGAATTTTGTCGGTTGTCTTTAAAATGCAATGCATTTCGTAATTTGTAGCAGTCTTAAGAGCCACAATTGTACTTCATTGTGTATATGTGTGGGGCAGGGGGAAGGGGGAGATTGAGGCATACGGGAAGGGATGATATTTAAGAGGTAAATTCCTGGAAATGTTTCATAAATGTTCTATTGTTATAACTCATCATTCCCTTGAGATTGCTATGAGGACCAAATGAGATAATGGATATAAAAGCACTTTGAAAAATTAAATGTACTATATAAATGTGAAGCATATTCATCACGAAATCATTGTTATTAATTATGTAATTGACCAAATGAGTATTCAAAGTTATGGAAGTCATTCCAGTATGAGAATAAAAGGAGAATAGTTGATTTTTTTGGATCTATAGTTATCAACATATTATATTTAAGTTGACAAACATGCATTAAGTATTTACTATGTGCCAGGTACTGTTCTAGTTACAAACTTGGAAATAACATGATCCCTGGCCTGAAAAAGCTTACCATTTGATATGGAGAATAAAACATGCATGAATAAGTATGTTCCTATGTAGGATATGTGTGTTCATCCTTCATTGCCAAAGAAGACCATACTATCAGAGAAATAATGACATGACTTGCACTTGACTTTTGAGTGAGGGCTGTGCAGGTCACCAGCCCCACTTCTCCTCCAGAGCCATCTGAATCCAGTGACCAGATATTCATCAGGATGACTGGAGATGACCCAGGATAAGGCAGTTGGGGTTAATTGACTTGCCCAAGATCACACAGCTAGTGAGTGCCAAGTGTCTGAGGTGAGATTTGAACTCAGGTCCTCCTGACTCCTGCACTGGTGCTCTATCCACTGTATCACCTAGCTGCCCTTCCTATGCAGGATGGGATAAAAACAAAAGGTCCAATGTGATGTAAAGTGTGAAGAGGTAAGTTTGAAGGAAGTGTAAGTTTAGGAGGAGAGATGTTGACCCTATGAGGTATCAGTGGGATGTCCAATTAGAGATGTTTAAGTTTAAGCAGTCAGAAATATGAGACTGGATCTTTGGAGATTATGATGAGAGAGAGAGAGAGAGAGAGAGAGAGAGAGAGAGAGAGCGCTTTGTAAGTCAGCTACACAGAAGTGATAATTTAACTCTTGGGAATGAATGAAAAAATGTAGAAACAAAAAAGAAAAGAATCAAGGGCAGAATGCTGAGAGATGCCTACACTCCTATATGGCAAGAAAGTAAAATGATCTACAAAGGAACCTACACAGCAATCATCTTACTCAGCTCTGATCGGTTTGTTGTTATCCTCCCCACAAGACGCCTGTCTCCTTTCTGACTTCATCCTTTCCTATCTTTTCCTATGTATATACTTGTTGTTCCCTCCTCCTGCCCACTCTGAATTAGAACATAAACTTCTTGTAGGTAAGAATTGTTTTATTCTTAGTCTTAGTCAGACAGGTGGGAGGAGGGCCAGATAAGAGCAATATTGTGAAATTAAAGGAGAAGGATGTTTTAAGAAGGGAGTGGTGAACAATACCATATGATGCAGGATGTCATATAGGATAAGAACTTGTGTGTGTGTATATGTGTGTGTATGTGTGTGCGTGTTTGTCCTTTGTTCTGAAGAGGACTATGACATCAAGATGATGACATGACTTGCAGTTGACTTTGATTTGAGGGAGCGAGGGCTATGCCAGGTCACCAACCTCACTTTCTCCTCTGGAGCCATCTGAGACCAATGGCCTGATATTCTTGAGGATGACTGGAGATGACCCAGGATGTAATGGGAGAACCTGGTCCTTTCAGGCTAAGGTTCTATAGCATTCTCACTTTGAGTGAGATAAACCCATTCAATGAATAGGCTTCTTTAAGTTACTCATGGAATGGCCCCTTTATTAAAAAAAAAAGTCAAACTGGGAGGGGAAGACCCTCAGGATTCCTGCATAAAAGAGAAACAATTACTATTTACAGTTTCAGTAGAGCTGTAAGGATGGATATCTGTTTTGTGCGGATGAGAGAGTAAGTAGATAGTGAGGAAGTTGAGTTGGCAAGTATAAACTATGCTTTCTAAAGAAAATTTCAAAATTTAGAATTTTGTGGATGGTTTTAGGGGATAGTAATGTCTAAAGATGGGAATGATGGGAAGGGGAAAGAAATAACAATGACCTAAGTGGGATGGCTGGGTCAAAGGAATTTTTCAAGATAGGAAAGACTTAGGTATGTTTGCGGGTGGAGGGATAGAAGCCAGTGAAGTGGAGACTGCTAAGAAATATGGTTGATAAAAAATTAACATCAAGGAGGAGAGAGAAAGAGATGGAGATCAATCACAAATCATTTACTAAGCTCCTACTACGTGCCAGGCATTATGCCAGGTGCCAGGGATATAAATCCAAAGATGAAAGCAATTCTTACTCACAAGAAGTTTATGTTCTAATGGGAGAGACAAGTATATACATAGGAGAAGAGGAAAGGATGAAGTCAGAGAGGGGACAGAAAGGCATGCTGTGGGGAGGATAACAAAGAACCAATCAAAGTTGAGTAAAATGATTGCTATGTAGCAATTAGGGCCCAGTTAAAGTTAAATAGCACATATTTTTGGTGGACATGGTATAATTTTGTGATTTTCTCCAGAAGATCAGAAATGGGAAAAAAGGTGGAGGATAATGGGAATTCCTTACATCTCCCACAGCAGAGTAGGAATGGTAGAAAGACAAGGGAGTAAAGGATTCAAAGAGAGAGGACAGTGAACTATTGAAATGACTTTAGGGTCAAGACTATGAAGGGAAGGAAGTAAAGCCGAAATTGGAAAGTGATAGAAAATAGCTTTAGGAAGAATGAAGTGGAGAAAAAGGAGGAAGGTAGAATATTTATAGGTATAACAGTTCCAGGGGATATGTTTAAGGTATAACCATTCTTGTGGATAGCTGACATAGAATGGAGACCAAAGTTGAAAGGGCTGACATTGAACTGAAAGTTCAAGTCACTTGAAAAGTCACCAATACAAATATTGACTCACCAGGGATAAAAGCAGAGGTCCATTGTTCATGGAAATATTTTGTGCACACATGGTCTGTAGGGCCCAGCACTTGGAGGCCAGTGGTAAAGATAGAGAGAAGAGAATGTCTTTGCCCTTTTAGGGGAGTCTCTTTGACAAGAAATGTTCTTGCCAAAACAGGATTTAATCCCCTCACCTATGCTCAAATTCTTTTCTCATAGCATTTTTGTAAGTTTAGCTGTTGTCTCACTGAGTTGTCTCAGTGCTAACTGCATTCAGAACAGTAGTGACTTCTAGAGATGGTAACTTGTAGCTTTTGTAGGCAATGAACTGCAAAAAGCAAACTGAATGCATTTTCCCTTGGTTTGAATAAAAAAAGTAATTCAAGGTTATATATAGTTTTTGGTGAAGATGAGGAGGAGATGGAATATCTTGTATGAAGAAAAGCAAGGTGGCCACTGTTTCCAGATTGAAGAGTGTGGAGAAGGGATATAAGGTCTAAGAAGACTGGAAAAGTGGGGGGAGGGGCAAAAAGTTATAAAGGATTTTTTCTTTGATCCTGGAAGTGATAAGGAGCCACTGGAGTTTATGAAGTTGAGAAGTGATATTCAGACTCATGATTTAGAAAGATCACTTTGACAACTGAGATGAGGATGGACTAGGGTAGGGAGAGATGTGCCAGGCAGGACAATAAGGAGGCCATTGTAATAGTATAGATATGATGAAAGTCTGCAACTGGGTAGTATATTATCAGAGGAGAGAAGGGAGGTATCTAGAGATGTTAGAAAGGTAAAAGTGATAGACCTGGAGAAAAGATCATATACAGGGGATACAGTAAGAATGTTAGGAAAAGGAGTGTGTTTTGGAGCGAAAGATAATGAGGTCAGTTTTGGACGTGCTGAGTTTAAGATGTGTTGAGGATATCCATTTCAAGATGCCCAATAGTCAGTGAGGCTGGAGGCCAGCAGAAACATTAAATCTGTATAAAAGGATCTGAGACTCTTTCGCATAGAAATGATCATTGACTCCAGGAGGAAATTGTATCGTTCCATTTATACCTTTGTTGTTGAGTCATTTTAGTTGTGTCCGACTTTGTGATTCCCATTTTGGGGTTTTCTTGGCAAAGATACTGGAGTGGTTTGCCATTTCCTTCTCTAGTTCAGTTTTCCTTTTCTGATTTTTTTTTTACACATTTTTACAAATGAAGTTAAGTGACTTGTCCAGGTCACACAGCTGGTAAGGGTCTGAGGCTGGATTAGAACTCATGATGACAAGTCCTCCTGATTCCAAACTCAGTGCTCTATCCACTGTGATACCTAGCTACCTCCCCAAACAAGAACAAATGTGTAAAATTAATTAATTCCACAAATATATATATATATTGCATACTTATTATATTTTAGTCACTGTAGAACATACAAAGAAAAACTAGACAAGGTCCATGACCTCAGGACAATTGCAACCTAGTACAAAATCTAAAAACAGGAAAAACTAATAATAATTCAATGCGGTTAAGTGAAGTTTCATGAGAGATACAGAGAACTGTGGGAGTTCAAAGGAGGGAGAGATTATTTTTGACTGAAGGATCAGGGAATCAAATAGTATAAAACAAATATTTATCAAACACCTCCTTGTACAGAACACTGTGCTAGGCATTGAGAGGAATCTATAAAGTTTAGATAAAACAAAGACTTTGCTTTCAAAGATCTGCTCACATTCTTGTACAAGGACAAGATATCAAGTAGATCTTTAATGCATAAAATTATGAGTGCTTCAAAGTCACAAAATAAAATGCTGTATGATTGAGTGAGGTGGATTACCAACCAGAGTGATCAGAAAAGACTTTATGAAGAAGGTGATATGAGTTAAGATGTAAAAGATGAGTAAGAATTCAACAGATAAAATTAAAAACAACTTCTAAAACCCATCTCTTTGCTTGTAGGTAGGCTACACATAAATCCTTCAGAACAGCAACTCCATCTTAATATTAAGAATATCCAGGAATGTAATTCTGGCTGCTTTAGGAAAGAAATGTGGATATTCAGCTTTACCACTAGAAAAGAGGAGTTTAGAAAAACAACTCGACCTCAGAAAATAAAAGATTTTTTGGATTTTTTTAAAATTACAATTTAGTATAAAACTAATATGAAACATAGAAGCCTTATTTGGGGCTAATATAAGGGGAGACTAAATTTAATTTGGGCCCTAAGAGATGAGTACAATTTTGAGAAGAAAGAAAAGTTGATGAAGGGAAAGGAGCATTCCAGGTGGGAGGAATAGCTTTAATATAACTATATTAAATTTAATATAGTTATATTAAATTAAAAATATAATAATTCTTGTTTGCATTGTGTTTTTTACCCTCTGATAGAATGGAAGCTCTTTGAGATCAGGGATTGTTTTATTATTTATCTTTTTATTAACCTTCTATTTAGCAGAGTGCATAGCACATAGTAGGCACTTAATACATGCTTATTGATTGATTGATCAATTGGGTAGAGTTGAGAGATGGTATGACAAGAGAGGGCAGATCATGGAGGATTTGAATGCAAGGATTTAATTTAATGAAAAATTACCCTATCACTTGAAAAATTCTTTTTCGCTATCTCCAATACCAAATGAAGAGAAAGGGAAAAGAGAGGGAGGTAGAAATCTCCAGCTGGCTTTAAATAAATTGAAAGTAATTTATTTTTTATTCTGTGAACTTTCAACTTAAATTTGTCATTCATTATTCCCAATGACCGTAGAGCTCTCTTTTCCTTTCCTTCATTATCCTTTACTTTCTCAACATTTGCTTGGTCTTACTCCTGTGGTTGGGGAAGATGAATGACAAAGTGAACAGAAGTCTGGGCCTGGAGACTTATCTTCCCGAGTTTAGATCTGGCATCAGACATTTTCTAGCTGTGTGACCCTGGGCAAGTCACTCAACCCTGTTTGCCTTAGTTTCCTCCTCTGTAAAATGAGCTGGAGAGGGAAATGGAAAATTATTCCTGTATCTTTGCCTTTTCCAAGAAGCACCAAGTGGGATCATGAAGGCTCAGATATGACTTGAAACAACTGAACAGCAACTGATGCTGTTAGAGCATCAGCTTTTGTTGCCTTGGTGTAATATATACCACACATACTCCTTGGCAGATTCATTTCTCCAGAGTTGAGTCTGTTTCCCTTATCCAACCTTCACAAAATGCCTCTAGTTCTTTCTCCTTTCACCTTTTCCTTTAAATCCTAATGGAAGCAAAAGGATTGGAATGACTCTTTCAATTTGGAGAAAGATCAGTCAGATGGAGAACAAAGCTGTGGATTCAGGTCTCATGGTAAATACTTTGTGGGTGGTGGATCTGTGCAGTCATGAGTTGAATCTTTTGACATCTTGGGTTTCTAAAGACATCGGTCTTTCAGCATGAGTCATAGAATCCTGACATTGTGGAGTTGGACAGGACCTCAGAGTTCATCTAGTTTGACTCCTTCTATGAACATAAAACTTTCTATGACATTCTCAGCAAGTAGTCATTCAGCCTTTACATTACAGCCTTTACTATTTTATTTGTTATTCAGTCATTTTCAGTCATATATGACTGTGTGTGACCATTTTGGGTTTTACTTAGCAAAGATACTGGAGTGATTGTCATTTCCTTCTCCAGTTCATTTTACAGATGAGGAAACTGAGACAAATAGGGCAAAGTGACTTGCTCAGGGTCATATTTCATTTGTAGACAGCCTTAATTTAGACTGAGGAAAAATCTGTCTCTATTCAACTCCTAGCCTTGGCTTTAGTTGGGTCCTTGAGGTTCAAACAGCCAAGTAAACTAGCTAGAACTCTACCTTCCATAGGAAACCTTCCCCCAATTCCTCTTACTTCCAATGCCTTCCCTTTCTTAATTATTTCTTATCTGTCCAAGATATAGCTTCCTTTGTATGTATTTGTTTGTATGTTGGTTCCCCCCTTAGATGTAAGTCATTTGAGGGCAGGGTCCACCTTTGGCCTCTTTTTGTTTTCCCAGTGCTTAGAACAGTGCCTGGCACATAGAAGGCACTTAATAAGCGTTTATTGATTGATCAGTTTTTCCTTTGTTTAGTCCAATAAGAAAAGAAAAGCCTTTGCTTAGCCCAATGGTGCCTACTATTTTAGGAAGATGTTACTCAGGGGTACCTTTTCAAAGATCTTTGTTAAAAAACACAACTATTGCCAAAGCTGCCCCTAAAGGGCTTGCAAAACCCACAAGTGGGAGTTCAGGACCAGAGTATATCTGGGGGAAATATCCCAAAGACTGCTTTTCATGGCTCCCCAAATCAAACTACTATTGTTTAAAAGACAAGCAAAGGGAGGTAACATGGTACAGGTAACATGGTACAGGGTAGAGAGCACTGACTTGGGAATCATAGGACCTACATTCAAATCATGCCTCTGATACTACCTGTGTGACTTTGGGCAAGTCACATTAATCACCATCCAGGCCTCAGTTTCCTCATCTGAAAAATAAAAAAGAAATTAGACTACATGACTTCTAAGGTTCCTTTCTGCCCTAGATCTATGACCCTATGGCAACTTCCTTGTAGCGATGGTAGCTTTGGTGAAGTGCCCTGTGGACTAGAAGCTGATTCTCTGTGAGCTAGGTCACTTAAAGGGAGTGGCCAAAGGCAAGTGTGTGTGGCGGGGTGTCAATACAGTGTGTTGGAGGGCACTACTGAACAGCTGTTTTCATTTTTGCCCTGTTTCCGTTCTGTTGTCCTCCCACTCTCCTGTGGTTTCCTCTTATGGACACTGGTGTAGGGGAATCAAATTCACATTCTTATCTAGGTGTAAAACTTCCCTGAACAGCTGCATAGCCCATAATTAGCCCAGAGTCTCACACTATTGTAATCCTCGCGTCTGAGAACTCTCTCATGACACAAAGGACCCAGGTACATGTTGGAAGATCTCCATCTCTTGGTTTTTAGTCTATCTTCCCTATCAAGGAAACCTAGAAAAATGTATTCATGATACCCCACTCCCGAGGATACTGAGACCCAACTCCGATCATAAGCACACTACTGGAGCTCCCACTAATTACAGAAGAAAGTTTTGCTGAAAAGAGGGAGAAAAATTGAGATCACAGGATATAAGCCTCAGGATCTACATACGACGCTGGGATTAAGAATGCTAGTTATTGCTTTGAACGTGAAGTCTTTTCTGGCAGAAACTTCTCTTTTCTAATCCTTTTCTAGTCCTTTTTTAGTTCTTTTCTAGTTCTGCCCTGTGGCTCCCTGTAGTTGGAGGGTGGGGGAGATAGGAGGAGAGACTTCTGTCGTTTGTCTGTCTGACTGTGTCTCTTCTTATTCTTACCACTTTTTGTGGCTCTGTAGCATAGCTACAAGTCTTTAGTTTCTCACTCAGTTAGGCTATATAGTCCTCTCAATCTTTGAAGTCATCTCCCTGAAGCAAGATGAAGGCAAAACTATCTCCAGAACCCACCTATCCTTTTCTATTTATTTCCACTTTCTCCCTGTCTTCCCCAAAGAGATCATCATGCACGTCTCTTGGGAGTGGACATACTTACCTTTCCCCAGAAACTCCAGATGGAAAAGGAGGGTAAAGGAGAAAATATCCTAGCCCTCATTCACTCTGAACTCTTCAAACTATTTAATTCTCTTACCACTCTCTCCCCACCCCATCCTCCACCCCATACAACCCCTGGACCCTGTCACTTTCCATAGCCTAATTTATGCACATGTGATAGTTGGAGGCCTAGGTACTGGTGATATTAAGACCATGTAGACTTATGAAATTAAACTGATAAATATCTGAATGTGGTACATCAGAAAGAATAGTGTCTATTGAGTGCTAGGCATTGTAGGGCATTCAAGAGAAGTACAAAGCTGTATGATAAGTAGCATTTATATAGTACTTTAAGGATGGCAAAGCTCCTTACATATGTTATCTCATTTGATCCTTACAAAAACCCTATGAGGTAGGTGCTGTGATGATATCCACTTTACAAACGAGGAAACTTAGGCACTCAGTGGTTAAGTGACATGCCCATAGTCATGGAGCTAATAAGTATCTGAGGTTAGAATTGAACTCAGGTTTTCCTGACTTCAGAGCCAGTGCTCTTGACCATTTTTCAGTCATGTCCAACTCTTCATGACCCCATTTGAGGTTTTCTTGGCAAAGATACTGGAGTGCTTTGCCATTTCTTTCTCTGGCTCATTTTACAGATGAGACAACTGTTAAGTGACTTGCCTAGGGTCACACAGCTAGGAAGTATCTGGGGTCAACTTTGAGCTCTGGAAGATTAGTTTTCCTGAATCTAGGCCTGGTGCTCTATCCACTGTGCCACCTGACTGCCTGATCTAATGTTTTCTCTACTGTGGTGCCTAACTGTCTGTGGTATGTGAACCATGGCACTTTGGTTCTCTCCTACTATTCTTTCACTAGGTATTCTAGTTACCTGAATAAATTTCTATCTTCTTTAGCATCCTGGACCATGCTTTGCTATTATAATACTTGATTACTTCAGGGACCTATGATTTTATCAGTGTGGATTTACATTTATACATACACATATTTTATACTACCTCCAATGAGAACAGCTTACAACTCTTCTAGGGCTCAATAAGTCTTCAATAATTAAAACTCATCACTCTTTGGTCAATGCAGCCAATTTATCTAAATTTATCAGGGGTGATTCTCTGAAAGCAGTCATACATACATTTTCACTGCCTGTCCCCCATACCTAGAACCCTGTCCCTTCTTACCTATGCCTTCTGGCCTCCCTAATTTCCTTTAATTTCAGTTAAAATCTCATCTTCTGCAAGAAGATTTCCTGGTCTTCTTTAATTTTAATGCTGCTCCTCTGAGATTATTTCCAACTTACCTCTTTTGTATCTTTTTTGTACATGGTTGTTGCACAATGTTTCCCCTATTACACTGTGAGTTTCTTGTGAGCAGGAATTGGTTTTTGAATTTCTTTGTATCCTTAGAACTTAACAAAGTGCTAAGCATATAGTAGGTGCTTAATAAGTGCTGATTTGGCTTGACTAGGCCCATTCTATAAACCTTTCTAACCTGGTGGGATCTATGCTCTGCTGGCATAACTTTCAGGAATTTCATGGCATCTCTGTACCATTATGGTTTGACTCTTGTTCAGGAAAGAGACTTAGGGCTGAATCTACAAATCTAGAAACCATCCGTATAGAGATGCTTACTAAAAGCATGAGAAATAATGAGGTCATTAAATGTGATAATATAAAAAAAGAGGGGAAAGAAAGAAAAAGAGAGGAACAGAGAGAGGGAGAGGGAGAGAGAGAGAGACAGAGAGAGAGAGACAGAGAGACAGAGAGAGAGAGAGAGAAAGAGAGAGAGAGAGAGAGAGAATTCGAGTTCAGAAAACCCTAGGGTTAGCCAAGCCCTATTCCCAAAAGGCCTCAAACTCTTTCATTGTGATGGTGAAAGGTTGTCATCCTAGAATTTTGGGACTATACTCAATGAACCCTCCTCTCTCAAGAACTCCCAAGAACCTTGACACCTACAATTAGCAGGCATGACCTGAATCAACTAAAGGAGATGGAGAAGGAGCAAAGAAAAACTTTAAAAAGACTAAAAGAAGGACAGTATTGATAGTCAATCATCAAGGACCTAGGATTTCAGTACTAGAGGGATTTGCAGTCTGTTTAACATTGAGAAGTTAAGTCTTAGAAAGTTAGTTGCCTTAGGCTCAGAGAGGTTTGATAACTTGCCTAGGATCACAGTGCTAGTAAGTGTCAGAGGTAAGATTTGAAGGCAGCCTTTTCTGACTCCAAGTCCAGCACATTACTCATTAAGCCATTCTGCCTCTATTGCTATACTATGACTCTTTAAGTAAATATCACTAAGGCAGGGACACAATCATTCTTATTTTCAAAATTGATCGTTCCATTGGCACAAGAAGACAAGAGAAAAGAAAGAATCAACGAAAATGAAGACAGATATAGCAGCTGTAGATTCTACATTATAGTGGGCCTTGAATCTGTCCCGGTTAACACCTATCAATCCATCAATGATCAGAAAATTAAGTGGAGTGTGCCCGAGTTTCATGGGTTTTCATGTGTTAAGAATTAAGTTCTAACCATTGGATGGCTCATATCCTCATGAGTTTCCTTATGATGTCTACAGAAAGCAAGAAAGGAAGGAATGTTCCCAGCCCACTGAATGGACTCCTTATTTGTAAACTTATTGGAAAATATGTACAGGGGTCCCACAGGATGGGCAAACATGAAAGTTTAGAAAATTGTATTCTTAGAGGGAACATTCATATCCTTGAAATTATAAATCTACTTGGGTACTGAATATCAAGTGCCTGTATTCATACATTATGTTCTTAACCTAACAGTTAATTTAACTATAAATTATATAACCTTCCTCAGGGACTTTTAGAATCAAAGCCTTTAAGACTTTCTACCATTGAATTTGTAAATATGATTTTTATGTGTTGACTGTTTCCTTTTAAGGCTTTAAAAACACATCCACTCCATTGATGTATTAACTGCCTCTGCTGCGAACAATTAGTGTGTAATTTTTTTTTAAAGAAAGAGAGAATACAAACACCATCTATTAATTTACTGATGTCAGTGGACTTTAGTCATCACATTAAATTTCAGAATATGTTCAAATAACATGACAGAATACATAAATAGCAAGATTGGGCAAGCCCCTTAAACCCTCTGGCCTCAATTTTCTTCATCTGTAGAATAAGGGAGTTGGACCAGATGGTCTCTAGGGTTTCTTCCGGTCCAGAATTCCCCCTCCTGCTATGTCCTCACAGTTTAGATGTACTTAGTGCCTGGGTGTGGACAGGGACATGCAGAGCATGCTACTAGAAAACATTTCTTGGAGGACTTTTGGAATTCCTGGAAAACTGCAGCAATGGAGTTAAATGGGGGAAGGGGGAACAGGGGAGGGAGGAAAGGGCTCCCTCCCCTGTCTGGGTGCAGAGGCAGAGTCAGAGACACAGAGAGAGACAGAGGGGCAGAGATGGTCCCCCCTTTTTAGTGTTGTTTCATTTGCTGGATGCATTTACTTAAAGCATATTATATTTCCTTTCAGGGCAACGAAACTGGGTAGTTGATAAAAGAGTGCATATGGATCTTTTCAGTTTAATGTTTTGTTTACCCCAAAGAGCTGGTTTTCCTGCAAAGTGTCATGTTTTAAATTACTCCTGTTTCCCCCTTAAACCAAACAGTAAACTCCTTCCCACTGAGTGTGGGGGTTTGCCTCAATGGTGATTTCCCCTACCTTACTCAGATTATATGGTAAGGATCTTATTTCAGTTCACATTGAGCTCAGGTTCTTGGCAGCTTCTCTGGGACTATCTGCTTGGTTATTTTTCTCTTTATTGTCATTTGTAACTTACTATTCTTTTAAAAATGGCGTGAACTTAATGCTTGGGCAAACAGCCAGATAGACTACTCCTGGAGTAATCCGTCTAGGTTCCAGGATTCTCAGAGGGAAGAGACTGGTCTTGGGCCTCCTTTGAGATTCCCTTCAGAGTAGTGAAAGTTTGTTCATTTGGTTTTTGAAAATGGCAATGCTTGTTTATTTCTCTCCCTACCAGTCCTGAGAGGCAGACACTATAGAACTGTGGGTGCTAAACAGCCTTCCCTTCACCCTTGTCTGATCAATCAAGTTTAACAGGACATGATAGTTCTGAATTTCAATTTCTGTTTGACAGCATAAACATTCCTTTCCCTCTCTCCCCAATTATATCCCTGGTGTAATATGTTTTGCCTCACTTAGGACCCCTTTTCCCCTTCCTCTCTCCTTTCTTTCTCTCCTTTTTCTGTCTCTTCTTTTTTTGGTGAGAATTGCTTGTTTAAATCACAGCCTTCATAGTTCTTATATTTCAACTCTCAATCAATTAGTCAATCAACCTTTTATTAAGTGTCTTCTATGTGCCAGCCACTGTTCTTGCCATTGAAGATACAAAGACAAAAATGAAAGTCTCTGCCCTCAGGGAGATTACTTTCTATTGGGAGGCAACATGCATACAATTAAACATACACAATAAATACAATAACTATGAGATACATTTTTGGGGGGGAAGAAGGCACTTTCTAAAGAAATTTTACATCTCAATCCACCTGTTCTGATCGGTCCTTCTTTCTCTAGTTCTTGTCATTCCCTCAAGGGCAGCTGGAGGGTGCAGTGGATAGAGCCTTGGGTTTGGAGTCAGAAAGGCTCATTTTCATGAGTTCAAATTTGACTTCAGACACTTACTAGCTCTGTGACCCTGGACAAGTCTCTTCACCCTGTTTGCCTCAGTTCGTCATCTATTTAAAAAACAACCACCTTAAAATGTCAAACCACTCCAATATTTTTGCCAAGAAAACCTCAGTGGGGTCCCAGAGTCAGACACAACTGAAAAGCGACAAAACCATCTCCACTCTGGTTTTTTAACTTTTCCTAAATTGGATCCCTTTCTTCTCCTGAATGGTTACATTTCCTCTCTGGTGGAGTGATTGATCACCCAAGGGGATCTGTAAACAAAAGGCATCCCCTGTGTTTTGGTGAATTCAACACCATCTGTGAACTGGGGAGAATCAGGACAATGAATTGAAAGCACAGGCCCCAAAATACTGGTTAGCAGTGATGATCCAGGCTTGACTAATTCCCGGAAGTGATAGAGTATAGGTGCTGTATACTCCAAACCATATATATAGGGTTTTTTGCATTTGGACTACAGCCAACCTAGCCCAGTCAAGACCAGTGTATCTGGTATGTGGATTGAAGGGCTAAGTACTAATTGCAAGACAAGAGGTCCTTGTCTAGAGAAAGAAGCTTCAGAGGGTTTGAGGAAAGCAGATTACACTGCAAAGACATTATTTATGGATTTTACATTTGGGCCTTCCCGCCCCCTCCCAAGGCCCAACCCCCAACCTCAACATTTCTCACCCCTCCGGGCCTATTCTGATGGAGATGGAAGAGTGGGGAGTTTCCATTTTCTTGCTAATTGGTTTTTGGCTGCCGTGCTCAGAGGAGAGCCAGAGTTCATGAGAGGCATCTGCAAAAATATTCTGTGGAGAAATCCTTTTGGTATTAAGGGCATAGCAAGGCTTGTGGTTTCTGTTTTCCCCATATGTTGATAATAAGGATCATTAATGTGGTTTGGAGCATATGGATGTGTGTGGATGGTGTTGGGAGTTGGGGAGTGGGGAAAACATGGAGGTGAGGAAGGTTGACTAGACAATTTATAATTATTTGCAAGTTAACTCCATCTAACATTCCAACAAATTTGATCTCAAAAAGAATGAGAAAATGAGAAGGTTGCTTGGTCAATAGCTGAGCTAGGAATTGAACAGGAAGCTTTTTCCTGGAACTACTGCCATAAGCCCCTCAAAGGGTTCCATGGTCCTGGATAGGTTGGTAGGGGAATGATTGTTTCCAACCCAAAAGTATTCTCATGGAAAGTTCTATTAAATTCAAGAAGGAATCAGTGGAGACTTGCCTAATATAACCAAGGTTCTATTAAAACACTGCATTTACATTTAGGGCATATTGGAAGTAAAAACTTTTGTATAGATAGGAGAAGCAGAGTTTGTTGCAATTTAATTATTTTGTAGATTTTCTTGGGGAATGGCAAGGCAGCCACAAAAAGCAGTAAGGAAGGGAGTCACAGGGTCATAGCTCTAGTGCTTTAACAAATCTTAGAGATGATCTAGTTCAACCTCATTTTGCAAACGAGGAAAACAAGGCACAAGGAGATCTAAGCAACTTGCCTTGGGTCACATAGCTACTAGGTGTCTGAGGTCAGGTTTGAACTCAGAAAGATGACCCCAGGCGCAGGCCTCTATCCACAGTGCCACCTACCAGCCCCAAAAGAAAGATCTAATATAGCTATAGATGTAGATCAGAAATTCTTCATCTAGTATCCATGAAGTTAAAAAAAATGGATAACTATATTTCAATGTAAAAGTTTTCCTTTGTAATCCCGTGTATTTTATTTAATGCATTTAAAAACATTTTGAGAAGGAATCTTTATACTTCAACAGATTGCCAAAGGGATCCATGTCACAAAAAAGGTTAAGAATCCTTGGTGTAGATGAATATACATGTACATAACATATATTCATATACATATATTACATATAACACAAAATATGATATTGGAACAATGTCTGAATAAAGTCTTAAAAATAATGAAATGTATTTTTAAAATATGCCCATCCACAATCCTCTGGAATTGCAGAGGATTGCACTCTGAAGCTAGAGTTTGAAGGTGGACAAAGCCTGGGTTCATTTCAGGAGCTAATCTTAGGTCTTATGTCTTCTAGACTTCATAGATCTGCCCTCCTACCTTCAGAGCATGAATCAGGAAAGACGTTTTCATCTGGAAGGTAGGGAATGTGCAACTTCTTATTAACTTTCTGGCAGGGGAAAAAAATGCAAAAGCCACTAAGAGGGCAGACTGATGTCCTATGTAACCAGGGCACACAGGAACTGAATTGACCCATTTTCAAATCTCAGCTAGTCCACTTACAACCAGCATGATATTTGGCATGTCTCTTGAATCCTCTGAGTCTCAGTTTCCTGATCTATAAAGGGTAGGAGGTAGACTCAATGGCCATGAAGGTCCCTTCCCCTTCTAAATCTATGTTCTTAGGAAGTGTTACTATGATGACGATGATAAGGAGCCTTGTTGGGGCTAATTTTGTTAATAAAAAACTACCAACATGTTGATGACATCTTAGCTCTTTCATTCAAAAAACAAACTGCATCCAAGTAAATGATTTTTCAAGTGACATAAGAGGTATTAAAAGGCTACCATTCTACTTAGTAAAGTTTTATTGCTCCAGCTTAGAGCAGTCTTACACAAGAGGAGCAAAGTGATGGACCCCATTCTGTCAGTTTCTGCCTAAGTGGCTTATGATGAAAAAAGAGCTAAATTCTGTAACTAATATCACAGCTGTTTAAATGGTCATCATCCCAAAAATGCAGAACCTGAAACATAGATGGAAGAAAGGAAGAATGGAAGACAAAATATAAAGTGCCAAATGCATTCATTACCCTCCTGCCTCAATTCAGTTCAGTTGCTACCATGTAGCTGCCATGCTACAATGTGCAATTGTTACTGTGTTAGATACGAAAGATAAATAAAATAGAAGTACAATATAAATATGTTTATGAAATATATTTAAATATAAAATATATTTAAAATATATTATAAAGTAAATATACAAATAAAATAATTTTAAAAATACAAAATAAAATGCAAAATTAAAGTCTCTGCCCTCAATTAGGTTTTAACTTTTTTTTTTAACTGTAACTTATAAAAATGCAAAATTAAACAGTCTTTGCCTTCAAGTAGGTTTTAACTTTTTTTTTTATAACTGTAACTTATAAAAATCAGGACTTTTCTGGGTCACTGAGTGGTTAAGTGATATATATGCCCAGCCTCTCGTGACCCATATTTGTCAGAGTGGGACTCGAACCTAGGTCTTTTTGACCACTGAGTCTGGCTGATGTCAAGAAATATTCATTGTCCTCTTCTCTTAGGATCAACACAGAAAAGGGAGAAGACACTACAGTGTCTTAGGTGGTACTGAAGACCCAGAAAAGAAAGTTTTGATGCCAAAGCTCTTGGCACTATCAAATGTGCTTTGGAAACTGGCATGGTTTTGTTAATAGAAATCACACTTTCCTAGGGATTACTCTCTACCTTGCTTCTACACCCCAGGGATCACTAGGCCTCTTCATCTGACTTGCAGTTGAAAGCTTGTTATGTGTTGTCCTCTCCTATTAGGTTGTGACCTCTGTGTGGGCAGGGACCATCTGATTTTTCCATTTGTTTCTCTAGCATTTAACACATATGCTTTGCACAGAACAAGAGCTTCATTCACTCATTCATTCATCTGTGAAATGGGTGTTCTAATGCCTTCCACACCTGCCTCATTGGGTCTGGGTTCAAAATCCTGACTCTTCTGTGAACACACCATGTACTGTTAAATAAATCATGGCTCCTTTTTGGAGACATGTAAAATGAGGGAGTTGGAAGAGAGGTCATCTGAGGTCCCTTCTTGCTCTAAATTATATGGGCTTGGTTGTCCCCTACCTCTCTGTAGTCTGTCTACTATCTACAGGGCACCGTGATAAACGCAAGGGATACATTTAATAAAAAAAGAAGACAGTCCTCACCCTCAAGGAGCATACAAACACGTGGGAAAGCTGAAAATGGGGGACATGAAGGTACTTAATAGTGGAGGCGGGAGAGCAGGGGTGGGGACCCAGTAGATAGAGATTGCTAGAGAAAATCCAGCGGAGCTGAACTGGCGCTATTGCCTGGAGACTGATGAAGTCATGGTTGACCTGGGAGTCTTCTACCATTGGAGGATCTGGGAGGGATCAGCCTATCAGAAGGTGAGGCCACACAGGCAGGGGGTATTTCTAATGTGATTGATTAGTCCAGAGAGGAGGTTTCTAAGGCATGGTAGAGAAAGTGCTATGGAGATGAATCAGCCTACAGAGAAACAACAAAGAAGAAGGTTGATTAGTGATGCTTCTGGGGTTTCTCCCTTTGGAGCTGATATTTCTTTATGTACCAGGCAAAGTCAACAGTCACATTCACAATTTGGAATCCATTCTCTCTCTCTCTCTCCCTCTCTCTCTCTCTCTCTCCCTCTCTCTCTCTCTCCTTCCCTCCCTCCCTCCCTCCTCTCTCTCCTCTCCTCTTTCTTTCATTCCTCCCCTCCCCTCTTTTCCTTTCCCCTCCCCTCTTTTCCTTTCCCCTCCCCTCCCTTCCCTTCCCTTCCCTTCCTCTCCTCTTCTCATCTTTCTATATATAGGCAAATACATCCATATGTAAAATGTGTGTGTGTATTCGCCTTGCCTTTTCTGTGAAATAGGTATAAGGATGATATCTCTTTCCTAGATGCATTGAGTAGTATATTAAGCTTGATATTGTATGTGTACACATCTAGTTCAAGTAATTAGAGAGACTATCTGGCCTAGTAGAGAACTAAATGGTGGGTATCTGTTCAGAACACTGAAAACAGAAGGAGGAGACTTGAGTTCTATTCCCAGACATTGACACCTACTAGCTGTGTAAACCTTGGGCAAAGCTCTTAACCTAGCTCAGCTTCCTTTTCCTCATCTATAAAAGAAAGGGGTTGGACTCACAGATCTTTGAGGTCCTTCCCTAGCTAGGATTCTAATTCTGCATGCCACATACTGTTAACACAGTGGGCCACAACAGAGAGACTTTGTGATTATCCTTCATTGTCCAATCCCACTTATGAATGTCTCACTGTTCAGGAATGGAGGTTCTTTGTTAAAGTTTTGAATATGACTCTGACCCTTACTTTCTAATTTTTTTATCTCCTTTTTTGCTTTGTATTTCTTTGAATTAGGAGTTGGCAGACTATGGCCTGAGGGTTAAATCTGTCCTGTTACCTGCTTTTGCATCATTTGTGAGCTAAGAATGCTTTTATTTTTTTGCATTTTAAAATTCAATAAAGTTTAATTTTAAAACAGAAATCATACTTAGCTCATAGCAGTACAAAATCAAGTAGAAGGCCAGATTTGACTGTAGTTTGTCAACCTCTATTCTAGATTATGAATGTGACACAGTGGTTAGTACACCAGTCCTAGAGTCAAGAAGACCTGAACTCAAATCTGGCCTTGGGCATTTACTAGCTGTGTGACTCTGGGCAAGTCACTTCACTCTGTTTGTCTCTGTTTCCTCATCTGTAAAATGAATTGGAGAAGAAAATGGCAAACTACTCCAGTATTTTTTTCTTTGCCAAAAAATGCCCAAATGGGGTCACAGAGATTCGGACATGCCTAAAATGATTCAACAACAAAAAAAAACCTGAAACTGAGTCACAGAGTTTTATTATTGCTTGAGCTTCTCTTGTGTGATCAAGATAGCACTTAGCTCATCAATACACACACAAGTATATATCCGTATGTATATGTATATAAACATATATATGTATTAATATGTAGTATACATATCTATCTATATGCATTTATCTATACTGAACTTCTTTTTGTACACAGTTATTTGCATATTGGCTCCCCTATTAGACTGTAGGTTTCTTGAAAATAGGGTTTAGATTTTTTTTCTTTCTTTGTATCTCTAGCATTTAGCACAGTGCTTGGCACATAGTAGGTACTTAAGATCTGCTTGTTGACCTGTCTTGATTTGAATTGGAGGTTTGTACTATCAACATATCCAAAAGTCAGGGCTTGATCCTACACGGCCTCTGTATATGACTTAACATTATTGTTGTTACAGACACTTTGCCCATTGGCTTCGGTCTCTGTGTTCCTTAGCAGCTGTAGGATTCATGTGTAAATGACAGTTGAGAGGCTTGGGAATCTGTGACCTTCAATCTAAGGTGGAGATGGAGTAAGAAGGAAGTCACCTAATTAATACTGACTAGGAACAGCCCCAGTTGGGAGACATCATTAGCATGCCATATGCTTCTCCCCCTCCCCTGCTTCCCCCAGTCCTAATCTCTAGTTTTAATATTGTAATTAGCAACATCACTCACTCACTTCACACTTGAAAAAGTGTGTAGTTTTTCCATGCTGTTTAATGCAAGGCCGAATTTTTTAAAAAAGATCTTGTTTAGAGAGTTTCACAAATGTGTCTGTCATTCAGCTGCTTGAAAAACATAAGACTCATTTTTCTTTAGATGATGATAAGAAGGGTGATGATTGATTGATTGTCATCAGCACATGTTTATCTCTCCCTGTTCCTTCCAAAGAATTCAAGGTGTTTAGCATATGAACATTCTCGCTCTGTAGTTAGGGTTGTAGCTGGGAGGGGCAGGTGTGTAGAGTACAAGCGTGATTTCTTTAAGGGAGTACTCCGTGTTCTCCTTGGAGCCACTGGCCTTTGATGACTATGGAAGAGAGAGTGAGGCTGATGAGGTTGTGCAGCTCTGTCTCCCTTAAATCCAATTCACACACAAGTTAAGACATCACCCTCATGATGTCATTTGTCCTCTTTGAGAATGAAGGGAGAGAAGAAGGAGGAAGAGGAGGAGGAACAGGGAGAAGAAAAAGAATGCAAATGAAGCCAGGACTAGGAATATTGCATTATAGCTTCCTATGCTGACCCACCCCACCATGCCCCATTTGGGGATTTCTTAGTGAAACCTGTCACTTGGCTGGTAATGGAAGCTGTGTAGAGAGAACTGGCTTCTGAGCTTGACATGTTTTCTGACTCTTGATAATCTAGTCTGTTACTCAGCGCTGCAATTCCCCCAATTATATCATATCTGTCTCTTTACTACTCTCCAACCAACCATAATGAAAAACATTCGCAAGATTTCTAGCGGAAAGATGCTAATGATAACACGATTCAATATTCCAAGCATCTGTGGTTTTTGCAGTGTAGGTAATCCCTCTGCTTAGAGAGATTGTAACTCCTTGAGGTTCTAAATGGTCTCTGTGTGTTAGAATGTACCTTCCTTGTGCCCCCAATAACACTGACCAGTCTTTAGGCTAAATTTTCTAGGTCATACAGTGCAAAGATCACAGGACTTAGAGTCAGGAAGACATGACTCTAAGATACTTACTAGCTGCGTGACCCTGGGCAAGTCACTTAACCTCTCTCTGCCTCAGTTTCTTTGTCTATGAAATGAGAATAACAACAGCGCCTACCTCTCCAGGTTGTGGTGAGCATCAAATAAGATAACGTACGTATTCTGTGAACCTTAAAGTGCTGTGTAAATGATCACAATTTTTATTACAAAATGCTTTACAAAGCACTTTCTCATAGGATCACAGATTTAGAGCTGAAAGAAAGACTATCTAGTCTGACACTCATGTTACAGAAGAGGAAACTGTGACCTACAGAGGCAAGTGAATTGATCAAAATCACACAGTCGGTGACAAGACTTACAGGCCATGTGACAAGATGTGAATCCAGGCGGGTCCTCAGGCTCCCAAGTCAGAATTCTGTCCGCTGTACCATGTTACTTCATGGAGTATCTCATTTGAACCTCACAATAAACCTATAGTACACTCCGGGAAGGAATTATTTCCATCTTAAAATGAATAAATTGAGATTCGAAGAGGTCAATAATTTTTTAAGGTCACATGGCTGGTAATTGGCCAGAACCAGTCTTCTGATCTCTAGAACAATAATCTCTCTTTT
The DNA here is from genome assembly GCA_028658325.1 of Potorous gilbertii. NCBI lineage: Eukaryota > Metazoa > Chordata > Mammalia > Diprotodontia > Potoroidae > Potorous > Potorous gilbertii. The sequence goes on from CM053770.1 coordinate 558,846,701, forward strand.
TGAAAAAAAACCCCTTTCTTTTTCATTTTAAATGTTCTTATGTATTATGAACTTGACAAACATCAAGAAACATGAACATTTCCCGATGTGGAGAACAGAAAAAGATTGCATGTGACATTATAAATCTCCATAATGTACAGCTTGTTCATTTAAAGTATATTTGAAATTTAGTGTAGCAGTAATAACAGTACTCTATTGGTCTGTGTAGATTTCTGAATTTCCTTCTCTTCTCTTGTGTGTGTGTGTGTGTATGTACATATATATATATTCTTTTATTAATTCATCACTCCAATGTAACCATCCTCTGCCCTCCTCCCCACCACAAACATATATACACACACAAACATACACTGAAAAATAAAATCTGGCAAAACAAATCTCCATATTTGCCATGTTGAAAAAAAATTCATGACATTTTCTACATTTTTAATTCATCACCTCTTTGGCAGGAGGTGAGTGGCATGTGGTTTATCATTATGTCTAGAGTTCGAAAGTCTTTCAAAGTTTTTCTACTATAATGTTCTTATTGTCTAAATTAACCTCCTAGTTTTGTACATTTTATTCTTTATCAGTTCATAGTTTTCTCAGAAATTGTCCCTTTTATCATTTCTTATGGTGAAATCCATAATATTACTTATTACATTCATATACCACAATTTGTTTAGCTATTTCCCAATAGAAGGATGCTTCTTTAGCTTCCAGTTTTGATCTACCATGAAAAGAGCTTCTGTAAATGTCTTTGTACATATAAGCTGTTTCCATCTTTTTAAAAATTTCTTTGGGGTTATTGGCCTAGTAGTGGTATGGCTGGATCAAAGGGAATGCATAGTTCAGTAACTTTTTGGCCACAGTTCCAAATCACTTGCTAGAGTAGCTGTACCAATTCACAGCTCCAGCAATAGTAGCAAAGTAGAGTACCTGTTTTTTGTTCTACTATATTACATTGTATCATAGCAAAAACATACCAGATGATGACTGTAGCACTCCCTTTTATCTACCATATTACCAAGGTCTGGTCCACCAGCCAATAATTAAAATTTAAATCTAAAAGGTGAAACAAGGAGGAGGAATATCATTTTCCTTTCTTTCTGTGTCTGTCCTAATAAAATAAGATGCAACTGTATGATATCCAGCTTCATCATCGAGGCATTCTACCAGAGGCAAAGACTCCTATAGCCTCTCCAAATTGTGGACCATTAGAATCCTCAAAATCCCTGTAGCTCTTTTTATTAGAATGATTCATCTGGCACTTGGCAAATAATTGCCTGATTTTGTTATTTCTCTTTTTAATATGTGTGTCTTTTTCCTTTAACTAAACTGTAAATTCCTGGAGGGTTAAGATTAGGTTTTTCTCATCTTCGTCTCCCCCAGTATATAGTAGAATACCCTGCATGTAATAGATGCTCAATGAATGTTTGATGATGGCAATGATCTGATTGGTTTCCTGAGCAGAGGTAACAAGTCCCAAGGCCATCTTGATGGCAGCCTTTTTTTGTAGTTGGGTCAGTTGGGTACCATTTTGTACGTATAAGCCAAGAAAAGGAGCCACCCACGTTTGAAGCCTTGGTGCTATTTTATTTTTTTTTATTCTTCTCTTTCCCTCACTTCTCATATCCAAATTGTCACCAATGCTACCTCCACAGCATTTAGCAATTCCCTTCTTCTGCCTGTCTCCACAACCACCTTTCCAGTCCAGGCTCTCCCTCCCATCTACCTGGAATGCAGCTTTTAAAACAGGCTTCCTGTCTCTAGTCTCTTTTCCCCTTTAATTCATTCTGCAGGTTGCATCTCAATATAGTTTCCTCATGCACAAATCTAGTCACACACACCTCCTCTGCTTGAACTCTTCAAGGGCTCCTTCTTGTTGACTTAGTAAAGATTAGACTTTTTTTTTGCCTGGTGTTCATTGCCTTCCACAATGGCAGGATCACTTCCTTTCAAGAATTATCTCAATTCCTGCAAATCCCAAACACTCTGAAACAGGTCTCCTGTCTTCCCTGAACACATTTTGGGCTTTTCTCCTTTGTTCATGTCTTTATTCACACAGGCCCCTATGTGCACAATGCCTTCCTCTTTACCTTCTGAATTCTTACTTATCCTTGAAAGCCAAACTCAAATGCTACCATCGCCATGAAACTTCTGATCCCCACTGTCAACTTGGGGACATTTGGAACCTCACAGGTCACTTTGTTTTGTGTCTACCTAATAACCTCATCATGTAAAGTTACATAACAAGGTTATACATGCTTGTCTTCCAGCTAGACTGGAGGCTTCATGAGGACACGAATATATAGTAGACCTAAATTTTGTATCTCTACCATCGCTTACCTAAGTGCTCTTCATACATGTGGACCTTAATGAGAGTTGTTTGAATTGAGTAGAAAAGAACAGAGAGTTAAAAGAACTAAAGGATTGTCTGTGGTGAAGAAAGGTGGGGTAACACCTGACCAAAAGTTTGAATTGCTTTATCAGTTATAAACTGTGTTAAAAATAAATAAAGAAAAAATTATACTTTGACTGAATAAACACCTGTTCTGTGCAAGGAGCAATTGCTAGGTGTGGAACAGTAGAAAGAGAAAAGTAAAACAATCCTTAACCTCATGGAGCTTACATTTAACTGATGACAAATAAATGAATATAAAATGTGCTCACTAATGTTAGCTAACATTTACATAATGGTGTTTCAGTCAGTAGAAGAGCACTTTAAAAATTGTTTTATTTATTTAATTTTAATTTATGGAGTAAAACAAGCATTTCCATAACATAGAATTATTCAAAAAATGATTGCATGTGAAGCTGCAAATCTACTATGTACAACTTGCCTTTCCTTTTAAATATATAATAAAATTACTGCCTTTCCTTTAAAAGAAGAAAAAGAAAGAAAGGTGGGGTAAATCCAGCAACTGACTCCTGCACCTTTGGTTGGCACCTATGCCATTGACATCTGAACCCTAATTTAATATATAATAAATTGCAAATGATTTTCAGATGGGAGTGCCTTTCAAAGTCTGAATAGGAAGTAAACTTCTAACTTTTAGTTATCTATTTTTCAAAATGAAATTCTTAAGAAAAGCACCTCTGTGTTTCTGCAGTGTGTTCTTTGGCATGTCTTTTCCCCCTGACTTTTTCTCCATGTCTCCATTATTATTCTAACAGACCTACATTTTCCAAAGTAAATTGCAATCATTTTCATTAGGGATACACAGATAGCTCAGTTCTATTTTCCTTGCTTGACTCTAAGGGAAAGTCACAGGGGTCGTATTTTCTTTCACATATCAATAGATGATACTACATCATCTTCCCTTCCTGTTTACAGCCTCCCATCACTGCAAGCCCATAGCCTCAATCTTTTCCACAGGAAGAAGGATAATTTTCCCGTTTGTGGATGAGATGTTCTGACCTTTCCCTCTTCTTTGTGCAAGTTCTTATTGTAAAGGTGACTAGATTTGCAAAATGGAAAAACAAAAAGAGAACCACTTGTAAAGTTGATATTCTCTTCCAGCAGAGATGGGAAGACTGCCTTTTTGATGAACATATTGTTAAAAGTATTCGTACATCAGGAAGAGCTAGGATTACAGGATCTCAAGGTCTCTCTGAGCTCTGAGATTTCCTGAGTAGTAGAGACTTGGTTTGGAGTTGAGGGAGGGGCTATATTTTGCCTTTCTTTGTATCTCCAAATGCTTAGCATAGTGCCTGGGATATCATAGGTACTTAACAAAGGCCTGTTGACTGATTTAGGTGTTGCTAGTACCATCACATCCTGCTTCCATTTCTAAATGAAAAGACTGAGTCCCAGAAAGGTGAGTATATTCTCTGGACCAAAATCCAAACCCAGCTTCTTTAACTCCAAAATCAGAGTTCTTTTCACTACATAATGTCTAATATAACGTAACATGTGTCAGGTGTTACAAAAAAGGTATAAAAAAGAGTGCACTGTGAGCTTTTCGGAGGAAAATAGATCACTTCCTGTTAGGAGGCAGGGAGGGTCTTACAGAGAAAGCTTCGGAGAGAAGGCAGTATTTGGTGTAGGCCCTGAATGTCTGGAATAGTTTCAATGGTTAGAGATAGCAGGGTGGGACCTTCTAGGCAGAAAGAATGTAAGAAAAACAGTAAGGTAGGCAACGGAGGAGGGGCAATGGGGTGCACAGTGGATAGATTACAGGGCCTGAAAGTCAGGACAACGACTCACCTTTCTGAGTTTAAATCTAGACACAGAAGCATACTGACTGCGAGACCCTGGCCAATTCCCTTAACCCAGTTTACTTCAGTTTCCGCATCTGTAAAATGAATTGGAGAAGGAAAATGGCAATCCATTACATCTTCTTTGCCAAAAACATCCCAGATGGGGTCATGAGGAGTCAAACCAGACTGAAATAATTGAGTAACAATAACAAAGGAAATTAAGATGCATGTTTGAGTAACAACAAATATTCTACCTTGGCTGAATTGTGGGATATGTAGGGAGAGTAAAGGAACATTTGACTCAACAGCTACAGGGGAGCCCTGTCTAGAAGAGCCTTGATAATTATAATAAGTTTGGGCTACCTCTGGGAGGCAGGCGTCATTACAGAGGAAAGCTTTGTAGAGGGCCCCAAAGATCTGCCCTTCACCCGTTTTTGTTCAGCATTTTAATCAATGACTTAAATGAAAGTATAGGTTTCATTCTCATCTGCTTTGCCCATGACACACAGCTGGGAGAGATGGCCCGCACATTAGAGAACAAAACTAGGAACCCAAAGGAACTTTTCAAGTTAGAGAAATAGACTGAACTCAATAAAATGAAAATCTATCAGGATGAAGCTAAGATCCAACACTTGGATTCAGAACACATCAAGTACACCTTTACAGATAGAATAAAATAGAAAATTGCAAGTGGGGAGGGGTATGAAAAGCTAGAATATATTCAATGGAAAGAACATAAGACAATTTTAGCTAAAAAGGCTTATCCAAACATTTTGTTTCTCTTGGCACCAAACACATATACAATAGGTGCTTAATACATGCTGCCTTCTATTATTTTGGAAAAACCATGACCATAGACTGCAAGAATATCAATTTTTTCCAGAAAAAGGGAGGTGATAGCCTTGCTGTGTTTTGCCCTAGCAGACCACATTTGAAATATTGAGGTTAGTTTTTGGACAAGGCTGTTTTAGGCAGGAAAGAAGAAATGTCTGTTCATCAGGGGAAATCCAGGCCAGTGAATGAATTAGAAATCATTCCTTAAGAGGACTGGTTGTAGGAATTAGGGATTTCCTTGATGGGAATATGAGAGCTGTATTCAAATACATGAAAATTTGTACACAGAGCAGGAATCACACATGTTTTGCTTGATCCAAAGAATGAAGTGATGTGTAAACATTACATAGAGACAGTTTTTGATTCTTTGTGAGTAACATTCCATAACAGAGCTACCCCAAAGTAGAATAGATTGGACAGCAATTTTTAAGTGGACCCAAATGAGATCTTCCATTAAAGGTAGCATAATCATTAAAATCATTTTGGGGATATTTTGTAGAGGTGATCCCTGGTTAGATATGAGTTGAATTACAGTAACATTGAGGTCCCTTTCTTCTCTCAGCCTAGGGTAAGTCATTGGTAACCACAAAGAACATTATCAGTAGAATGAGGAATGTAAAAGGTCCTCTAACTCTATCACTTGACATTTGAAGAAACTGAGGCCCAGAGAAGTGGTTATTCATTGAGTGTCAAACAACTAATTAGTAGTAGAGTCAAGACCAATTAAGTCTTCAGACTCCTAGCCCTTTCCTACAACACTGGTGTTGTTCATCTTTCATTGTCTAAGAGGGCCAATGATCCCACAAGATTGATGTCTTGACTTGTGTGTGAATTGGATTTAAGCTAGGCAGAGTTGCACAAAGCCATCAGCCTCACTCTCTCCTCCAGAGTCATCAAAGTCCAATGGCAGGACAAAAGTCAAGAACACTAGTGATGACTCATGCTGCAGTGGATGACCTTGGCATCTTCAATAGCTGACCAAGCTCTCCAAGCATGTCATAGTGCCTGCTTCAGCTGACTTCATGGTCAACAGAACGATTGCTCTCATCTGCCCATTCCACCAAGGGAAGGGTTCACCTGTTTGTAATAGGCATCCTCCTAACTCATCAAAGGTCTGTAGGTTACCCTCAACCTGGTTTATAGCCTGTCTTTTGAGATGATTTTTGCCAGGTTGTGGTCTCTGTACATGCTACAGTTTCTTGGAGTCACAGGTGAAGGTTGGGTGAGAGGTAGACACCAAAGGTGGATGAGAAGCCCTAAAAAGGGCTCAGAAAGCCCTCACACTAATCCTCCCTGAACACTCCATATACTTCTATGACATAATGCTGTCTCTCAAGACACTAACCACCATAACGCATTACTTATCTCTATCATACCCTAGTGGAAATGAAATAGATGCATGCCTCAGATATAATCCTTTATGTTTAGTGCATGTACTTCAAACAAAGTGATAAGCCTATTAAAACACTTGAGGAGATGGTTCCATTAGAGGTCTTCAAGACACTTATATTTTTATGTCCCTTCTAACTATATCTGGGGCTTCACAGGTTTAAAAAAAACTCTTATACATCAGACTGCATGCTTGCTAAAAATCAGTTAATAATTCATCTCTAGCTTTGTCAATCGGTCAAATTTATTGTTTTCTATCTAAGAGATGAAGGTAGATAATGTTTGGAGAGGCAAAGTGCCTGTTTCCTGGGATTATACCATGAGTCAGGAGCCAACCTGTCTAGCTTCTAGACTCTCAGTCTTGCACTTTGCCTTCAGTATTTTGCCAACTTTACTTAGTGGTAGTAAAATGAGTGTTGACTTGTAATTGCTGTCTAGGGGTGAGTACAACAGTTGTTAAAAGTTCATTTGATTCTTGGCTGCATCCAGCACTCATAGTTCTGTTGTACTTTGTCCTGGTCAGACCACACGTGGAATTTTATATTCACATCTGGGTACCACATTTTAGGAGGTAAACTGAGAAACGGGAAAGTGTCCACAAGAGGGCAACCAGGCTAGCGAAGGGTCTTGAGTTCATATTATATGAGAATTAGTTGAAAGATGTGAGGATGTTTGATCAGGGAAAAGAAGACATGGAGACAACAACAACATAATAAAAATATATGAGAGGCTGGTATGTGGAAGAAAGAATGAATTCCGTAGTTATGGAGCCAGATTTAGGGTTCTTAACAACTAGAGCTCTCCAATGGTAAAATGGGCAGTCTCAGGAGGTAGTGGTTTTCTTTTTTCTTTTCTTTATTTCTTTATTTTTAATTTATTTATTTAACTTTTTAACATTCATTTTCACAAAATTTTGGGTTCCAAATTTTCTCCCCATTTCTCCCTTCCCCCCACCCCAATACACCAAGCATTCTACTTGCCCCTATCACCAATCTGCCCTCTCTTCTATCATCCTTCCCTTCCCTTGTCCCCATCTTCTCTTTTGTCCTGTAGGACCAGATAACCTTCTATTCCCCATTGCCTGTATTTCTTATTTCCTAGTAGCAAGAACAATACACAACAGTTATTCCTAAAACTTTAACTTCCAACTTCTTCCCATCTCTCCCTCCCCACCCTTCCCTTTGGGAAGCAAGCAATTCAATATAGTTCCTATCTGTGTAGTTTTGCAAATGACTTCCATCATAGTCATGTTGGGTAAGACTAACTATATTTCCCTTCATCCTATCCTGCCCCCCATTGCTTCTATTCTCTCTTTGGATCCTGTCCCTCCCCAAGAGTGTTAATTTCAAATTGCTCCCTCCTCCCTTTGCCCTCCCTTCCATCATCCCCCCCACCCTGCTTATCCCCATCTCCCCCACTTGCCTGTATTGTGAGATAGGTTTTCATACCAAAATCAGTGTGCATTTTATTTCTTCTTTTAGTCGAATGTGATGAGAGTAAACTTCATGTTTTTCTCTCAGCTCCCCTCTTTTACCCTCCATTAAAAATTCTCCTGCCTGCCTCTTCTATGAGAGATAATTTTCCCCATTCCATTTCTCCCTCTTTCCTCCCAATATATTTCTCTCTCACTGCTTGACTTCATTTTTTAAAGATATGATCCCATCCTATTCAATTCACTCTGTGCTCTCTGTCTCTGTGCATGCGTATGCGTGTGTATGTGTGTGTGTGTGTGTGTGTGTGTGTGTGTGTGTGTGTGTGTGTGTGTGTAATCCCACCAACTACTCAGATACTGAAAAGTTTCAAGAGTTACAAATATTGTCTTTCCATGTAGGAATATAAACAGTTCAACTTTAATATATC
>CM053770.1:558855465-558898984 GCA_028658325.1 Potorous gilbertii
CCTGCTTTTCATGCTTTTCTTACATCTCTCTCATTTCTCTTCCCAGCTTTTCCTCCACCTGTCTAACTTGATTTTAAAAATCCTTTTTGAGCTCTTCCATGGCCTGAGTCCATTGAATATTTATTTTGGATGTTTGGGATACAGAAGCCTTGACTTCCATGTCTTTCCCTGATGGTAAGCATTGTTCTTCCTCTTCTGAAAGGATGGGAGGAGATATCTGTTCACCAAGAAAGTAACCTTCTATGGTCTTATTTATTTTCCCTTTTCTGGGCATTTTCCCAGCCAGTTACTTGACTTCTGAGATTGCTCTCTACACCCACCTAGCCTCCAGGTCCGCTGAGCTAGTGCTTGGGGTCTGAGATTCATATCCTGCTTCCCAGCCTCAGGGCTTTCAATGGGGGCAGGGCTGCTATTCAGTGGGAGATTAAGTTCAGCTGCTCAGGTTGGGGCAGGGTCACCACCAGGAGTTCAGTTCCCTCAGGGGGTTTATGTGGAGACCTTCAATAATGGATCTGAGCTCCTGCCTGCTTTGGGAGCCCATGTCCGCTGCAGCCTCCACTGCTGCCTCCTAAGGGGGCCTGAGTTATGGAGACACCCCACTCTCCTCTTGGCCAGCCAAGAAGGCTTTCTCACTGACCTGTAGTACTTGTGAGTGGGGGGACCTATGCACGGGCACTGGAGATTTTGTCCCTGAACCTGCTCGGATGTGCTCCTCTCAGTGCCACATGGCCAAGGCAGGGCTAGTCTCTGCTCCAGATCCGGTGCATGACAGACCTTTGGTGTCAGTTTTTCAGGGCTCTCTGGAACATAAATCTCCTCCACTCTGTTGTTGTATAGCTTCCACTGCTCCAGAATTTGTTGGGAGTTCTTCTTTACAGGTATTTTATGGGCTGTGGGTTTGGAGCTAGCATATGTGAATCTGTCTACTCCGCCATCTTGGATTCTCCCCCTGAGGTAGTGGTTTTCACCCTGCCAGAGGTCTTCACACTGTCTACTTGTTAGGGATGTTGTAAGGGGGATTCTTGGCCAAGTACAGATTGGACTAGGTAGTGCACGTTAGAGGACAAAACTAGGAACCCAAAGGAACTTTTCAAGTTAGAGAATTAGACTGAACTCAATAAATGAAAATTTATCAGGATGAATCTAAGTTCCAACACTTGGATTCAAAACACATTAAGTGCACCATTATAGGAGAAAATAGAAAATTACAAGTTGGAAAGGGAGATGAAAAACTAGAATACATTCAATGGAAACAAAATAATTTTTAGCTAAAAAGGCTTATCTAAGCTTTTGTTTCTCTTGCCACCAAGCACATATGCAGTAGTTGCTTAATGTATGCTGCCTTATATTATTTTGGAAAAATCATGACCGTAGACCATAGACTGTACCCTTCTAAGGTAAAAACCCTGTGATTCCTTTGTCTGCTATCAAACAAGACCCCTACTCTATTGTCAATAGTCTGTCAACAAGAAAAATTTGCAGCGAACTAATCAATAAGCATTTATTAAGCCCTTACTGTATGCTAGGCACTGTTCTAAGCTCCAGAAATACAAAGAAAGACCAAAACCAAAACACAATCTCTGCTCTTAAAGAGCTCATTGTCTCATGGGTGAGATAACGTAATAAATTACTGTGTATGTATAAGATATATATGGTACAAATAGAAGGTGATCTCAGAGGGAAGGTACTAGCAGGGGGAAGCAAAAATGGACTTTGGAGTGGTGTTAAAGATACCCTGTAGATGGTTAGATTTCAGCTGAGTCTTGGAGGGAGACTAGGAGGCAGAGGTGAGGCATAGAGGAGGAAAGTGTAAGAAGACATGAAAGCTAAGAAGAAGTCAAATGGCGAAGAGCTTTGAATACCAATCACTATTTTATATTTGATACGTTATGTTACATGCCCATGGAGCTTTCTCATTGTCACCTTTAGTATATGTATTTATCACCCCACTGGCCCAAGCTCCTTTCCTGAGCTACAAAAAAGGAAAATTACTATTCTTTTTTCTATTCTGATCAACTTGGAAATCACAATAGCGAACTTAGAGCATATTTAATCATAAGATCTTAAAATTTAGAGCTGAAAGGGACCTTTGGAAATTAGCCCAAACCCCTAATTTTCTAACTGAGGTCTATCTAGAGAGGCAAAAGTACTTTTCCAAGGTTCCACAATTAGCTAGTGGTAGCTGAGGCTAGAATCCAGATGTCTCCACCAGGAGAAAACTGACTTGGAAAGTTTAGCATGCTTTCATATATGGTTATTTTCCTAAAACAAATACACTAGAACCTCCAGGCTAAATGACTGACTGCACCATACCTTCATTTCTAATGAATCTATCTCTGACTACCATGGGACACTATCTCGCATTACTGAATGATATAGGATGAGATTGCAAAAGACAATAAAAAGCCGAGACATAAATATTAATAGCTAGCATTTTGTGCTTTAAAGCTGGCAAAACACTTAACATCTATTATCTCGTTGGATCCTCACAGCGTGTTTATGAGATAGATGTTATAATTAGCTTCTTTTTACAGATGCGCTAACTGAGACCGAGTCCCACTCCACAGCCTTAGTCATTCCTGAAAAAGAACTTTGCTCCCTCCATCTTGTGCCTCTGTTCCTTTCAGTTCCCCTTTGTATCTGCTGCCCTACCTGGTTTCAACTCTATGGAACAAGATGCACCTTGCAGGATAAACTTGTCACTTCTAAACTCACCATCATGTTCTTAACTCTTCTGATTGACAGGCTAGAAGGTGGAGTGCCCAAACTCCTCCCAATGCCTATCTTTATAGGAGGCAGAAATTGGTCTTTCCTATTTACTCCATTCTGATGCTCTAAGGAATTCTAAGGAATATCCTGGGTCCATACTCTCTGGGGTCCTGCTCCATTCTCCTCTATTGCCTCCTTTTGTGTATTATCTCCCCCTTTAGATATGTAATCTCATTGAGGGAAGGGATTATTTTTCATTAATTGTATCCTCAGTGCTTAGGTACACTTGCAGGCTCTTCATCAATGTTTCTTACTTTAGATTAGGATTCCTGATGAGTTTTTGTCCCCATCATTCCCCATCCACAATAGTTTGGGGTCTTTCAAATTTTCACTTCCAGATCCTTCTCTCTTTTAGTGAAGCTGGAGATGAAAAGGAATCAAATGATAGTGTGGTATGGGGAGAGGTCTGGGAATGAGGCCATCTCAGGAGCTCTGGGGATAAAAAGATGAAGATATTAGAATTCCATCTATTTAAGCATGGTACAGTGGAAAAGAACATTGGGTTTATAGTCAAAGGTCCTGTATTCAAACCCTGTTACTGACATTACTTCTCTGAGTTCCACTTTCCTCATCTATAAAATGAGAGGCTTGGACTAGATGACCTTCCATTATTCATTCTATGGGAAGATAGTCTACAACTCCCCTTCTGATTTCTGTTACTTCTGTGCTTTTGTCTTTGGCTTCACAGAAAAGTTTAGTTACAGACCTATTTGGCACAGCTGGATATGGAGAGAGAGAGACTGCTGTGCAGCTGGCTGCCCTATGGGGGCCCTGACGAGGGCTTAGCAGGGACCCAATACTGGTAGTGGTGCTCACCACTGTTTATCTAACTTCCCAAGTACAAAGCATCCTTTCTGGCTGCAATGAATGAGAACCATCTAATGGACTACAATTTCTCCTTTATAAATAAACAAAGGATGAATAAACATGGAGTGAGAGGTTCAGAGCCCAGGAATAACAACTGCATCAGTGGTTTGCAGGAATGCTTCTGGATTTTTATTGGGTGTCATGGGTGGGAGGCCTCAAGATGATTAAAGAGGCTGGGATTAGCTTGAAGGAATTGATAATTAGCTGGTAATTCTGGTAGGATATTGAACATGTTGGGAATGGGGAAATCACATGGAAGTAAAAGCTAGAGGTTCAGAGTTTTGGCTATTACAGAGACAGGGACCATATTTTTCCAGATCAAAATTCAGGATACACAGTTTGACGACGGATGGTCCTCTTGCAAAGCCTCATTTACAGTCTGCTTCCTTTTTGTGAAATCAGAATGGGAAAAGCCGGGCAGCTTTGAAAACAATACGTAGTATTTATTAATGTTTTCTTGAAATGTAAATTTATTGTTTTATATTGAATCCTCTCTTATGGTTTGCTGTGCATACAGCAATTCTTTTTTATTTTCTTATTTTGTATTTGTTTAAAATGAAAAAAATACAAAAAATGAAACATATATTAAGAAAAAGGCAAAGAACAAGGAGAAAAAAAGAGATCAGACTGGTCCCAGAAAATTCAGGAGTCCAGAGGCTGCTATAGATTTGAAGAGCATATATCTTCCTTCCTTTTTCCCCTCTCTCCCTCCTTGAGTGATTCATATGCTACGGAGTCTGGAGTTCCCCACAGGAGAAATGGAAATTGGAAATATAGGCAGGGGAGGGAGGGAGGAATCACAGAACCGTAGAATATCAGAGTTGGAAGAAACCTTAGTGATCTAGTCCAATCCTGTTATATGACAGGTGAAGAAACCAAGGGGGAAAAGAGTGGAAATGGAGCCAAGATTTTAAGTTTCAATTTGAAAGGAGATGAAGTGTTGAGGTGGAGAGGGTGTTGCAGATGGAATAAGGGTCAAGAAAAGAATAAATAGTATTAGTCTGCATCAATCTCTTTTATTTGGGATCTCAGAGCACCCAATGGACTATAGAATGTGAGATTTGGGAAAAGAAAAAAAGAAATCACCTGATATAATTATCAGAAACTGAGCCCCCTTGTGAGGCAAAGTCCAAGGCCATGCAGGTAGGTAGCATCTAAACTTGGGCTACTTTATCAGTTAGGGTGTATCTCTTGAAGACTTCTGAAAGAATGATGGATAATAGATAGTAGTAATAATGTCAATGTCTCTGCAGAATTTTGCCATACTACCTCTTTCTAGCACATTGCCGCAGGACTTAGAATACAGACTGAGAAGAAACCTGAGAACTGACTGAGGAGTCAGTGAATTTGGGTTCAAGTTCTGCCTTTAATACTTACTAATCATGTGGCAATTCACAAGCTCTCCCTTGGCCTCAGTTTCCACAGTTTTAGGTATGATTGATAAGAGAAATAGAAAACACTTTAAAGCAGCTTGAAATTAACAAAGTATTTTATGTACATTTTCTTATTTGGTCTTCACTTCAACCCTATGAGGAAAGAGCTATTACTATTCCCATTTTATGGATCTGGAAATGGAGGTTCAGAAAGGTGCAAGTCTTTTCTCAACTTTAGAATCATGTGGTTGACCTGACTGACCTCTGAGGTCTCTTCCAGTCCCACACTAAGATCCTTAGAGAACATCTGGTACACAAGATCGTAACCTGAGGTGCATGGATAGATTTCAGTGTGTCTGTGAACTTGGTTGAGGAAAAAACCCAACAAAATACATCTTTATTTTCATTAACCTCTAACTGAATTTAAATGATGTTTTCTTTAATTATTTAAAATATTATTCTGAATAGGGTTCCATCTCTCTCTCTCTCTCTCTCTCTCTCTCTCTCTCTCTCACACACACACACACACACACACACACACAAAGGTAGGGAATCCTGTTTTAATACACTCTTACTTTGCAAGTGAGGAAACTGAGTCCCAGAGAGGTTGAGCAACTTGTCCCGTGTCACAGCGGTAGGGTGGGCCAGACTCTCTGACTCCTAATAAACATTTCTTTTTTCTGTTACAATTGAACCTATGGGTGTGGGGATCAGGTACAGATGTTATCTTGAGGACCTCCAAGCCTCTAAGGAATATTTGAGTAGTGGCTATCTTTATAGAGATAAAGACTTTTGCCCGTGAAAAATCATTAGCACATCTTGACTTTTCCCAGGGTCATTCAATGAGTCAGGCGATAAACTACTACTCCAGGCTCTTGGGACCAGGTCGTGGGCTATCAGCCTTAGTCACATTTCCTTCTTCTCTCTGAACGATGGAATTATGTAGTCCTTCTTTGACTCCTTATGCCAATTGTTGGTACATGTAATAAGATATTGGATTTGTCACTTGTGGAGAATTCAAGTGCATTGTAGTCTGAGTGCTTTCAAAATGAGCAGGTTAGAGATGATTGACCAGAATGGTCACCAAGCCTAGATGGAGGAAGCAGAATTTGTAGTGACAGTGGAGCCAGCTGGATGATTTGACCAGCTGTTTGGGCAGTTTTGGGGTTTCCATACTGGCTTTTTCCTCCACAGGGCTATCTTTGTTGGATAAGGCTATGTTCCCTGATGGAGCTTTTTCTCACTCCCACAGGCAGTCTGTTTTCATTTAAGGTGCATGAGATCATTATCTAACATCATGGCCACCAGAGAGAGTTTTTCCAAGCCTCCTGAAGGGATAAAATACTGCCTCTCTGCTGAAGCTCTTTCTAGTGGAACTGGTTAAAGTTAAGCAACTATTATTAGCTTGACTATTTTTGCAAAGTACATTTCCGGTGGGCATAAAACTAACATAGAGCTCCAGAAATTTATACCAGGTTGAAAGTGAACAAAGGGAAAAAAAGTCAAAGTATTCTGAATCCTTGAAACTCAAAATAAGACTCTTCCCTCAACCAAAAAAAAAATGCATAAATGAGTATGATGGATTTTAAATTACCACTGCACCAGATTCATGTTAATTCAAGTACATTCAAAAGAGCAGCAATTTGCAACAATGGTGATAAAGATCTCCACCCAAGGAAGCTAGAATAATGTAAAAACAATCTTTTCAAAAATATTTTATTTTATTTTTAATTTATGAAATAGACATTTCAATAATATAGTGTAATTAAAAAAAAAAGACGTGTGCACATGAAACTGACTATGGGGAGTGCATGTGAGTGTGAATTTACATTGGGAGAAAGAATTCCTGAATTTGGACAAGTTCATTTGTCTGCATTGTAGAAGTCAGGCAATTTCCTCTCCCCTCCTCTTCCCCTCCCTCTTTTAGACGCCAAACAGAAAAAACAGAAGTTGTTGAAAGATGAAGGGCTGAGAAATGTTTGTTGCACGTGCTCCCTGAGACATCCTCCTTGTTTTTACTACCTGTTTGGCATTAAGCATTTACACACGGGTTAGCAGTTGGTAACATTTTGTAAACATCCGTCTTGCTTTCCAACAGGCCTAGTAATGGGTCAAAAGCAGCTGGGGAAGAGATTGTGGTGAGAGAGCTTTTAACCACAGTGCCTAACCAAACTGGGGCCATAACATAACTGGAGAGCTAGAAGGGGCCTTGGAGGTCATTTAGTCTAACTTTCTCATTGCACAGATGAGAAAAGATATATTTCTGAGCCTCAGTTTCCTGACCTGTAAACCAGGAATAATAACAACAGTGTTTATTTCATAAGGTTGTTGTGAAAATCAAATAAGACAGCGTACAACCTGTCCCAAACTCTCAGTGAAGTTTTAAGCTTCAATATCTTCAAATATATAAATGCTGCAAATTTATCAAAAAAGTTAATTATTTAAAATTTTAAAATGTAAACATCTTTTCTAATAAAAAATTCAACATAATTCCTTATCTTGTGCTATAGCTCACTGTAGTCAATTCTCAGATTTTATAAAAATTTTCAGCAGTGGCTACTCAGTGACTGAAAAGATTGCATTTCATCATCCTGGCTTTAAGATCATTCAATCCATAAGGTTTTGATCTCTTTGCAATCATTTTGATGTAACTCTCATCAGAAAAAAATCTCTTGGAGATAGATCAGGTGATTGAGGTGACCAAATGAGAAGATATTGTCCGACAATCCACTGGTCTGAGAAAGTGCCATCCTTTACATGCTGTTGTATGTCCTTTGTTCTAGAAGACAACCATGACATCAGGGAGGTGATGCCATGACATGCAAGTAAGTTGGATTCAAGTGAGGGAGGACTGTGCAAAGTCACCAGCCTCACTTTCTTCTCCAGAGTCATATAGGTCCAGTGGCCAGATATAGAACAGGACAACCAGAGATGGCCTAGGATGCAGTGGGGGACCTTGGCCTTTTCCAGCTAATGTCTTTGACAGGTCTCAGTTTAACTGACGCAACACCCAGTGATTAAGGCTTAATAAAAAAAAAATGAGGCAAAGAATGGCCTCTTTGAAAAAAATATAGATCTAGGAAGGGAAGACCCTTAGGGTTTCTCTCTGAAACAGAATTATTTTGGTCATTCATTGCACTTGTGATGCACAATGATAGGGTGCCCCTTAATGTTAAAATTAGAAGATTTACCATTTGAGATTCACAAAACTAAATAAGGATAAAGGAAACTTAATTCGACTTTCAAATTATGTTTTGGTAAGCTTGTAGCATTTGTACTTCTAAGTTATTACAGCCTAAAACTGCACTAAGGCTTTTGGGACATGGTGTATAGAAAGGACTCTGTGAACTTTAAACTACTTTATAAAACATTCCGACAATGCTGTCCTAGGAAAGATTTCAAACAAGTGATAATGTTTTGGATTGGACGGCTGATCTCCTTACCACCCACAAAACGTAAGAGTTGCCATTGGTTATACATCTGTATCTTGTGTTCTGAGATCTCCTAACTCATGGTAAAGGAGTTTTGTCACTGACTGGTTGGCAGGGAATATGCTGTACCGATGGCCCACCATGGACAAGGAATACTAAAGAGAAATAAAGGGAAAGGCTATGGTCCTGAGATCAAGGGCCAAGAAAGAGAAATCCCTTGAATAATGCTAGTGGCCAGGTCTAACAATAATCAATACACATTTATCAAAGGCTATATGCCAGGCACTGTGCTAACCATCGGGGATACAAAAAAGACAAAATAGTCCCTTCCTCCAGGAACTTACATCTAATAGTACCAAATACCAGTGCCAAGTTGTCCTCTATAAACCCATTGGGAATAGGGATTGTTGCATTTGTATCTCCAGTGCCTAGCACAGTGCCTGGTACATACATAGTAAGTCCTTAATAAATTCCTCTTAATTGATTGTTTTAGAGTGAGGGTGGGTGCTCTAATCTGTCTTATTCTATATTGTCAAAGTTTATTGGCTTCACCAGAGGAATAATTGGCACTTCTCTACTGTTTATATTTGGCCGTTTATTCTCAGTTCCCATGAATAACTAGAGAAAATCTGGCAGTGGCGACTGCTCCGCCATGCTGTTTCATTTGGGCCACTGCCACGGCTTGATGCTGATATCATTTTTCCCCAAAGGAAAAAAGGAAAAGATAGCAGTGGCTCAGGCTAGGCACGTAGCTATTCAGCAGGGTACCACTCCCAGCCCAGGCTAAGCAAACTAATTCAGCTAAAATCAGAATCAGCCCAAACTTTCAACCTCAACGTCATGTAGCAGAAACCCTACAAATCTCATTAGAAAAGAGTAGTATGGAGACAGAGCAAGATGAAGAGCTGTGTTTGT
This sequence comes from Potorous gilbertii, assembly GCA_028658325.1. Classification (NCBI taxonomy): domain Eukaryota; kingdom Metazoa; phylum Chordata; class Mammalia; order Diprotodontia; family Potoroidae; genus Potorous; species Potorous gilbertii. The sequence goes on from CM053770.1 coordinate 558,864,821, forward strand.
TTGCTGATATTAAAGTATGCAGAAGTCTCACTACAACCATGTCATCAGGGTTCTTCCATTGGCTCAGTCTTTAGGGAAACCAGTATCTAATGAGGTCCTTTTATTACAACAATAATTAACACCCCTTGGGTAGGGTTGAAGATAGAATTGCTTGATGATAAATTCTTCTCACTGGTGAAGAGTGTTTATATGAAATGTCTTCTGCAATAAAAGGAGGCTATGAAAATTCCAGGGGGTGTTATGCGGGGGGCGGTGCTGAATGATTGATAGGACTTTTACACCAACACCATCTTTCCCTGCCCTTTCTATCCACACTAACTAGAAAAGATGCATGGACTTAGTTTCTACCCTACATTTTAAACTGTAACAACATTGAATAAAAGCATTTTAACCAATTCTGTTAGAAGATGAGTGTCCAGCCCAGATCAGTTCAGTTGCAAGAGAAGAAGGGGTTTTCTATCCTTCAGAGGGAGAAGGCAGGGGTATGGAGGAGGTAGGCCAGGACCTTCCTAGCTAAGGCTAGTGGAAGATCATAAGGCATGGGGTAGGTGGGTTGGAAAACTTCCCTGGGGAAGAAACTTGCCCTCCTTACCCCTCCACAAAGCCCCCTGTCACCATAACCTAGTTATATATTTGCACTGAACCAAACCAAACCCATGGGGTAGGCTCACTTTAAATAATAATGAAGATATTAAATACAATTAATTATTTTAAATTATTTAAATTAAATTATTTTAAATTATAAAAATAATTTAATTAATAAATAAATTAAATAATTACAAATGTAATTAAGTAAATTAAATAGAATTAATTAAATATTAAATAATAATAGTAAAATCTAGCATCTATATACCACTACTACTACTAACTATTATTTATGTCACTCCTATTATGTGCCAAGCACTGTACTAAGCACTTTAAAATATTCTCATTTGATGTTCACAACAACTCTGGGAGGAAGATGCTATTATTTGTCCCTATTTTACAGATGAGTAAACTGTGACAGATTTAAATTTTTTAAGTAAAGTATGCTTTACTTAAAATAAACTTTCCAGGATCACACAGCTAGTTAGAATCTGAGGCTGAATTTTAACTCAGGTTTTCCTAACTCCAAGCCCAGCACTCTATCCACTGTCCCACTTAGCTGTGCTTTAAGGATGACATATATGTATATTTCCTCATTTGATTCTCACAATAATCCTATGAAGAAGGTGCTATTAGCAATAGCCCCATTTTATCTTTCAATAGTATTTTATTTTTGCCCAATTACATGTGAAGACAACTTTTAACATTCATTTAAAAAAATTTGAGTTCCAAATTTTCTCCCTTTCTCCCTCCCTCCCCCTCCCTAATGAGTTAAGAATTTTAAATAGATTATATATGTACAATCATGTAAAACATGTTTTCATAATAGTTGTGGTGTGAAAGAAGAAACAGACCAAAAGAAAAAAAAACATGAAAAATATAAAGAAAGTAAAAACAGTATGCTTTGTTACATATTCAGACTCCATCAGTTCTATCCTTAAGTATTTGAAGAACTTTTTTCTGAAAAATGATTTAGACATATTTTGCTTGACCCCAAAGGCCAAAAATGGGACCAGCAAATGAAGCTGGAGAGAAGCATATTTTAGCGTAATATAATTTTTAAAAATCTCCTTATTAACATTTGTTGGAAACATTGGGGAGTGGATTTATACTTAAAATATGAGCAGGAATAAATGCACTGTCCCCATTTTAAATGAAGAAACTGAGGCAGAAGATGGTTAAGTGATTTGCCTAAGCATCTGAGGCGGGATTCAAACTTGGTATTGGTAATTCCAAGTCTAGCATTCTCTCCACTGCAAAAACCAGAACCTGGTAAAGGGTGAAAAGTGTGCTTGAGGAGGAGGTGTAACAAAAGAGTGTAGCCATGGGCAGCATGACAGTCAGTCCCGTCACCAGCATCCTGTGGCAGGAGAGCTTTCCTGAAAGAAGTAACAGTAAATTATAATGCCTTTTTCATCCACCTCACCCTTTAATTTTTTTTCCTTTTAAAAAAACCCATTTATTATTTTATCTTTAACCTTCATTTTTTAAAAAATTTGAGCTCCAAGTTCTCTCCCTTTAGTTCACTTCCCACCCCACATTGAGAAAGCAAGCAATATGATATTGATTATACACGCCTTCAACTCTTTTATTAGGGGTTTTGTCAAGTAATTCCAAAGACAGTTCTTTGTCTAATGTTCCGGGAAATCAGCCAGTTTTTCTTTTACTGTATTTCCTCCCTCCTATGCTCTCTACGTGTCTTCTTCCCTTCAGGGTGTTCTACTGAAGAGATGGTCACTGAAACTACTTGAATAGATGACCTTTCCATCTCGGTAAAGGGAGGCTAATGGATTCCCAGCTTTCTGTGAAGAAGGAACACAAAAAACCACAGTTCAGCAAAGTCCTGGGAGTGTGTGGGGGCATTTTCAACTCTGTACTGTTAAGTTAGAAAAAGTTGGCACAGTAATGACAATAACTGACATTTATACGGTGCTTTAAAGTTTACAAAGTCCTCTACATATGTCATCTCCTTTGATCACCATCACCCTGGGGGACAAGTACTGTAGGTATTGTTTTCACCGCCATTTTATAGATGAGGAAGAGAAGTGATTTGTCCATCATCTCAGGATATGGACCTGTGCCTTTCTGACTACAAGTTCTTGTCAAAGCCTCTAATAGTATCCATTACTCTGCCTCTAGCCCTCCCTCTCCACACAAAGAATCATACAGCTTGGGGAGTTGGGGAGAGGTCATGGAAAAAGGTTTTTCCTGGTCACAGGAAGTTCCCCACCAGGGGTGGGGAACCTGCAGCCTCGAGGCCACAAGCAGTGCTCTAGGTCCTCAAGTGCAGCTCTTTGACTGAATCCAAACTTCACAGAACCAACAGACGTGACTTTGAGGCTGCAGGTTCCCCACTGCTCTAGGCCAACCCTTTTTTGGGCTCGAAGTGCAGTGGGGTGGGAGGTGAGCTAAAGAAAGAGAACTTGGAGCTCAAATTTTTTAAAAAATGAATGTTAAAAATAAATCACTGAAAGTGAATCAAGAATTGCTTAGGGAGGGTGTTCCCCATACTTGTGCTGCAGCTCTGTTTTGTGGGCTTGGTTGTTTACCTTCCCCTTCCACCCATGGCTTCGGTGACCAGGAGTGTGTTTGGCAACCTCCCTGGTGGAGCAGGGATTGTAGAGAAGTTTCATCTACAGTCAGACCAGCTAAGGGTGTCAATTATCTCCCTGGGCTGCACCATCACCGCTTTGGAGGTGAAAGACTGGGTTGGGAAATTCTCAGATGGCTTTGCTGAACTGCAAGGATATCTCAAGAAGTATACATACTTTGGAGCAGTAGTTGGACAAATTGTCAACCAAATTGCCAAAGGGATATTCACCATGGTTGGGAAAGAATACAAGCTGGCTATTACCTAATAGTCTACATGGAGTACTAAAAGGTTTTTGACAAGTTCCATTGAATCCCTCAAGTGGTACCAAATGGTGTTCAATTCTCCTGGATCAGTCCAGATGGAGAGGAAGTTTATCCTGATGAGTTGAAAGTTTGGGTCATGTACACACTCAAGGAGGGGCAGTTAATAGTGAATTACAAAGCCCAAACCAGCAGCACCACCCTGGTCAGTCCAACCAACCACTCATATTTCAACCTGGTAAGCCAGTACTCTCCAAATATATATGATTGTGAAGTTTGTATAGATGTTGAAGCTTTTTTTGCTGGTTAATGATAACCTGATCACTACTGGAAAAGTGGAATCCATTCAGGGGACTGCATTTGACCTGAGGAAGTCTGTGGAACTTGGAAAGCACATAGAGAAGTTCCAGATTAATGGTTTTCACCACAACTTCTGTGTGAAGGATATGCAAGAGAAGTATTTTTGTTCAAGGGTCTATCATCCCTCACACTGGACAGAAGCTAGAAGTACACACAACTTAGCTTGGTGTTCAGTTTCACACTGCCAATTTTCTAGATGGAATGCTGAAAAGAAAGGGTGTGCTGTGTACCCCAAACACTCAGGTTTTTGCTTTGAGACCCAGAACTGGCCAGATGTGGTCAACAAGTCACATTTTCCTTGTGTACTGCTTCGTCCAGGTGAAGAGGATAACCTCACTACTTGGTTCAATTTTTCTGTGGCTTGAGGATGTCCACGTTGGATGATGAAGAGCATGAACCATGGGAAAACATCTAAAGCGTTTTTGGTGACCAAGGTTCTGGGTTTCCCTTTCCTAAAAGGGGAGGTGTGCATGTTAAGGACTTAAAAGTAATCTAGGTTCAACTAGGTTGAAGTAATCACAGTGATAGATGCTATATTAATTAGTCAGATTATTAAGTACTGGAGATCTTTTAAAATGACTAATTCCAGGCTATGCTTAAAGGTCAGCTCTGTTTCCTGTGTTAACAAAGGCAGCAAGAAATAATGAGGAGCTCCATTTACTGCAATTCAAAGTCTATCCCCATAGACTAGGTGGAAGTAACTGGGGTCATCAGTACTCTGAGGGCCAAGGACGGTGAAGGCAATTGTTGGTGGCCCGTCATCATTTATATTTTTCTTTTCCTTTCTCTTCTCCTTTTTCTTTCCCTCTCTTTCTTCCTTCTTCTTTCCCTATGCCTAAGGGCATTACTTATTGAACTCTAGATAAAGAGTTTCTGACTCCTGTTCTGGCTATTTCATCCTTTCCTCTCACTTGTCCTTCATAAAAATTGCTCCCAAGTAGCAGAGATCTGAGCATGAGATGTGAGGTACTTGTACTTTGTATTATTTGCCTTTGCCACCTCTGATTTAACCAAACCCCCTAAGGCCAACAAAACTTGAAACTGTGTAGCATCATCTGTAGTCCACTTAAATATGAGTGAATTAGACTCAACTCAAAACTTAATAGAGATGACCTGTTGGGGGTAGACTAGGATTTTTGAAAGTACTGTAAGTTTGGCTGCTAGAACCCTTATTTTCTAAAACAAAACAATCATCAGTATTTGTATTGTGTTAATGATCTTTAGAATGTTAGAAATAACAAATGACTTTGTTAGGTACTCAAGCCCATTGTGAATCAAATAAAATTCTGCCTATTGAAAAACACAAGAATTGTTTAGGGCAATGATCTAAGTCTCTTTATTTTTTATGTGCTATGTTTTTCTATTCCTCAACATGAACTTTTCATCCTAGTCTGACCAGTGTCATACTTACTGGTTACAATTCCTTCCCCATATGACCCAACATTCTAATGGAGGAGAAGAGTATATAGATACATAAATATATACATATATACCATATGTAAACCTTATATATGTATGCGTTTATATATGTGTGTGTGCATATATATGTATGTGTACATACACATACACACAACAAGAATGAAATTTTTATTACAAGGAAAGAAAAGTATTTCAATTTGCCCTTAAATGTCACTTAGATCTTTCATAGTATTCAAGCAACCTCAGCTCCCTAATGTGGCTTCCTATTGACTATTCCTCATATTATGACACCTAAGAGATAATTCTCTTTTTAAAAATAGTTTTGTTGACATTATCTCTCAGATATATATTCACATATTATATATCTCATATTTATAGATAAGTATATGTGTGTGTGTAAGTCCATCATGTATAAATATGGTTCTGTATGAGGTTCTAGTTTGCATACATATATTCACACATAAACTTATCTCTCCCATTAGAATGTAAAGTCATTTTGAGATTGTTTTATTCTTTGTATTTGTGTGAGTATATACACATATATTTATATAAAGTTATTAAACACAAATATATCCAAAGAGGTCAAATAAAAGAACATTGGAGAACAACATTGCAGTTGTTGTTGAAAGGATCAGGAAAGGTTTCCTGCAGAAGATGATGCTTAATATTTGTTTTTTTTCATTCTTTTTTTAAAATTTATTTTCATTGTTCTACAGTCACATCCATATAACTTAGATTATTTCCCTCCACCTTCCTCCTCCCTTCCTGAAACAGCATAAAATTTTATATAGATTCTATACATACATTCCTATTAAATACATTTTGACCATAATCATGTTGCATAAAAGAATTAAAATGTATGGGAGAACTCAAACCAAAATGTAATACAAAAGAAAATGATCTGCTACAATCTGCGATTGAATTCCATATTTCTTCTCTGGATGTGGAAGGCATTTTGCCTTAAAAGTCCATTGGGAATTTTTTAAGTCCTTGCATTGCAATGAAGTTCTAAGTCCAGAAAAAAATCCTCTCACATTGTGGTTGTTGCTGTGTACAAAGTTCTCCTGGTTCTGCTCCTTTCACTTAGTGTCAGATCATATAAGTCTTTCCAGGCCTCTCTGAAGTCTTTCCTTTCTTATAGCACAATAGTATTTCATTATATTCATATACCACAATTTATTCAGCCATTCCCCAATTGATGGGCATCCCCTTGATTTCCAGTGTTTGGCCACCACAAAGAAAGCTGCTATAAATATTTTTGTACTTGTGTGACCTTTTCCCATTTTTATGATCTCTTGAGGATGCTTAATATTTGTCTTAAAGGAAGGCATAGGGAATAAAGTAATAGAGGATCCAAAACAAATAACAAAGAGCTAAAAATCAGGCAGCAGCTTTTATCTCTGTTTTGGGACTGGTGGATTAGAATTTAGGATTTAGAATTTGGCTTTTTGCACATATTCTTCTATACATATGAAGCACTGATTAGTTTTACTGAACCACTTATTTTTCTTTTAGAAAATCTTTGTTCCATGTGCAATTTTGGGACTGACCAAAGAAGGGTCCAGTCATTAGATTTTGTGTAGCTTGACCCTTCCTGGAAGGTGTTCCATGAGCAGTGTTCTGTTTCCTGCCAATCTCTTTCCTGATGACTTTCAAGAGAGCAAGAGATTGTCCCCTCAGACGTTTTGCAGGCATGCTCATTTCCTCCTCAGCCTCTACTGAATCTTTGGTCCTTCTGGTTCCTCAGCCAATCAGAATTTTTATTACAACATAGTCTTCGTAGCCCCTCAGTTACTCATGACTAGGAATTGATTCCCTGGAGTTCCAGATGTTGGACGGGCAGTGGCCAGGGAATACCTGCATATGTTTTGTATAACCCAGTGGGAAGAGAGAATCTGAACATGCTTTAAAGGCTGTGCCCTCATTGGCAGTTTTCCCAAAACAAAACAAAAAAAATGATTCAATGAGTACAGAAGAAAAAGGATATATTTAGAAACAAGAGTGATGATTCTTTAAAAAAGTCAATAGGATTTAAGGAGCAAGTTCCCACCCTACCCATTTCCCAAACTACCTTCTCCCAAGCTGCCAGGTACTGGAGGTTGTAAGTCCACTTGCCCCCATGTTTCCTGCTGTTTTTCAGAAGGAATGAAAAATGGGGGTTATTGATTTGCCTATTAAATGAATGTCAATACCTGGAAGTTGATATGTCCTGGGACTGTAATACTAAAACACTGCAAGGAGCCATCTTGCTTCCTTCCAGGACCCGATACAGGAAAATTTCTGTTGCCACTGCTTTGTCCAGGAACACTGGTGATATTTGAACCAGCTCCCTGTTTTCCTTTTCCTAAGTATAGATTTCATTCTCCCCACTAAGTTAGATGGTGCAATGGATAAAATTTGGGAAGACCTGAGTTCAAATCTAGCCTTAGATACTATCTGTACGACCCTGGGCAAGTCATTTATCTTATTTGCCTCAGTTTCTTCAGCTGTAAAATGGGCTAATCATACCACCTATCTCACAGGGTTGTTGTAAAGATCAAATGAGATAATATTTGTAAAATGCTTAGCACAGTGCTGGTACATAATAGGGTGCAATGTAAATGCTTACTCCCCCCCCCTTCCCTTTGCGTCCTTCTCACAAAATAATTCCTCATTCCAAAATGGGTGAATTGAAAGCTGCTGACTTACACACAAGTGCCTGGGAGATAGAGCTCCAAAAGAGACCATGGGGTAGTTATGAGTCCTGCCCACAACAGAAATGTCAATTACGGAAATAAAAAGTCTGAAAGCTGCACAGGGACTTTATGAAGACCTAGTCTGCTACCTTTTGCTGTTCCCTGCTTGTTTATTGTACTTGTCTCCAGTGGAGTCTGCAAACCCTTACACAGCAGGGTTGATGTCTTATCATCCTTGAGAATCTGTGTTAGTATCCAGATATCTAGAAAATATTTGGTGATTGGTTAGTCTCTCTTCCCTACTACAACATCTCATGAAAAGCTTTACTGATCCATCAGTGATCTACGAGTTCACCAATGTGAGAGCTCCTTCTGCTGAAGCATGTTGTGACCCATCTGTAAACAGAGAATGGCTGAAGGCTACCTGCCTATAGCCATGTACTTCGTGCCTTCCTTCTGCTGATTACCTCCAATTTCCCCTCTCTATAATTTGTTTCTACATAGTTGTTTGCATGTTGCTTCCTCCATTAGACTATGAGCTCCTTGAGATTTTTTTTTGTCTAGGGACTATTTTTTGTCCTTCTTGGTAACCCCAATACTGAACACAGTACCTGGTACATAGCTGTTGTTGGTTAGTCATTTTTTAGTCATGTCTGACTTCCTGACCCCATTTGGGATTTTCTTGGCAGACAGACTGAACTGGTATGCCATTTCCTTCTCCAACTCCTTTTACAATGATGAAACTGAGGCATACAGGGTTAAGGGACTTGCCCAGGGTCACACAGCTAGTGTCTGAGGCCAAATTTGAATTCAGGTCTTTCTGATTCCAAGCCTGGTGCACCTAGCAACCCACTGTAGGCAGTTAACAAATGTTTACAAATGACCAGGGAATGCCAAAGGTAAGATTTGATCCCAGATTTACTGGATTGTAGCTGTATCTTTCTCTATCTACTTCATAATACTACCTCTGTAAACAAGGACTTGTTAATCAATATTAATTGGCAAACATCAAATAAATTACTAATAATTTACCAATAACAAATAAAATAAAAATAAATTATTAGTAATTTACAAATAAATTACTAATACCTTCCTGCTTCCATGCATCCAATTGTATCTTCAAGGCTTAAAGAGTTAATGAAGCTGCCAAAACTGCATCACTAAGTCACCTGGAGAATCAGGCTCAGTGAATGGTAACTGATAAATCCATAAGCCTGGCAAAGCTGTCCTAGTCACCAAAATTTTCCACTGCTGAATGATTCTCTGTATGTCTGCAGAAGAGGCTTAAAATAATCCTTCTATTCCACAGAAAGTTATAACTCTTTGCCCCTAAAAATGTCCTAAATAAACACTGGCACAGGGGCCTAATGAGTTTCAGATATGGTGGAGAGGAGAAAGAAGTCCCAAGGGAAGGGAAGGTTGATAACAGAATGAGTGGAAAATAATCTCTGGAGTGGCGCCAGAAGGATAACCCACAGAACATTAGTGACAGCAGCTAGCACAGATGGTCCAGGACATGGACACAGGGGAACCTGGAGGCTGAGGGGAAAGAAGGAAGGGCGAACTTTCACAAAGTAATTCTGGGCCTCCAAGTGCATCTGCATCATAGAATTCTATATACCTGATGGTCAGCAAATTGTATATGGATTGCAGAACTAGCATGTGGGGCTCACTTTCATGACTTGAGGGAGACAGGTCAGGAAGGGAAGCAGATCTTCATTTGGGATCTGGAGTAAAAATGAGGAAGTCCCCTGCGTGTGATAGATAAACTGACCTTTTTGTTCTTTGAACTCATCATTTCTCTTGCCTCCAAGTTTTTGTGCAAGTTGCAACCCTTGACTGGGACTGATCTCTCTCTTCTTGGATTTGTAGTAAGTCCGTTAATCATCAAGATTTATTAAGCCCCTACTATGTACCACGTTCCCTTCTGGATCACTGCCTTGTTGTGGTGGAGCAACTTGTGTAGCTCAATGAAACCATGAGCTATGCAGTGCAGGGTTACCTAAGATGGACACGTCATAGTAGAGAGTTCTGACAAAAGGTGATCCACTGAAGAAGGAAATGGTAAACTATTCCATTGTCTTTGCAAAGAAAACCCCATGGATAGTAAAATCTGGCACACTACAGTCCATGTAGTCATAATGAGTCAGACATGACTGAAAGACTGAACAATTAATGTGTCAAGGACTGTGATAAGAACTGGGGATATAAAGAGAAGCAAAAAGCACTCTCTGCCCTTGAAAAGCTTACATTCTAATGGGAAGATAATAGGTGAATAACTAACTACATACAATATACATACACACACATATATATAGACACACTTATAGTAGAAGGAAGCCAATCTGAGAGTCATTAGTATCTGGAAAGACCAAGAGAGGCCTTCCTCAGAAGGTGGGGTTTGAAATGAGTCTCAAAGGAAGCCAGAGACACTAAGATTAGAGAAGGTGAGAAAGCAGGATGCTCTAGATATGGGAAACAGCCAGTGCAACAGTACAAATGGAGTGTCCTTTGAGGATGTAGTGTCCTGTAAGGAGCAGAAGTAGGGGGTTGCAAACCTGGATGGTGAAGGGAATGGTGATGCCCTTGATAGCATTTAGGGAGGTGGGGAACAGGGAAGGCTTTAGGGGAAAAATAATGACATCTATTTTGGATATGTTGAGTTTGAGATGCCTATGGGATATCCAATTCACAATGTCCAAAAGTCTGCTTGTGATTTAGGATATACAGATCTGGGAATTATCTGATGATAACTGAACCCATGGGATCTGATTAAAAGATCGAGTGAGATAATATAGAGGAAAAACAGACACCACTGTGTGTGAATATGACACTTACTAAGAAGTAATTGAGTAGATAGGAAAAGAACTAGGTGAGAGTTGTCATAAAAACTTTGGGAGGAAAGAGTATTCAGTAGGAGCTAAAAAATGTCAAAGACCATAAAGAGGTCAAGAAAGACTGAGAAAAGACCATTAGGTTTGTCAATTAGATCATTGGTGACCTTGGAGAGACCAGTTTCAATTGAATGATGAGGTTAGAAGCAAGATTTTAGAGGGTTTAGAAGAGAATTGAAAAAAGAGAAAGTGAATAGAGCCCCACTCCTCTCCTCTCCTCCCCTCTTCTCTGCTCTCCTCCCCTCCCCTCCAAATTATATTTTACTTACTTCTCTGTGCCCTCCCTTAGTTTGAGCAAAATACAAGTTTCCTGAGGGCAGGGACCACTTGTGTTTCTTTCTCACACAGTAAGAGTTTAATAAATGTTTGTTGAATGAATTGAATTAATTAGGAAGAAAAGATTCATCATGGGTCACAACCTTTTAAAGTAGTCCAAAAGAAAAAAAAAACTTTGAGGAAAGGTCTCCATCTTATTAGTCGAAATGTAATGGTGAGGGGTGGTTGAATAAGTCAATGAGATGACCCTACTTCATCTAAAGTAATTGATAAATTATTACCACCAGGTAAGAATATGTTTTTATTGTATCAAACTGATCAAAAGCATTCCAAGTAAGTGTGAAAAAGCCTTGATCAGTTTAGATGTTGATGATGAGTTAATAGATGAACTGGAAGTGATATTGCCAACACCCTGGGTCTTCTATAAAATAGCAGACCAATGCAAAGGTGAGTAGCAGTTCTAACTGAGGAGAAAATGTTCCAGTTGAACATTAAGAGAAGTAGTCACTTGGTGAAGGATTGTGAAGGAACCACAAGGAATACCTTGTCCTGGATCTCCCCTGACGTCTCATGAATTTGGAGGACTTTCCAGGGACTGGTAAAAAGGACCAATAAGAATGCAAACCCCTTCCTCTCCTCAAGTTGGGGTAGCAATTGAAACAGGGTATTGAGATGGAAAAGCAGAGGGAGATATGAATGGAGAATCACAACAGGAGTTCTTACATAATTAAAATTGAAAAAATCATTAGAAATACTGTTTTTGTCTTGTCACTGTCTTGCTCAAGAACCTACTATGGTCTTTATTTCACATGCTTCATTATGTGCATCCTCCACTCTAGTAAGGCTAGTTTGCTTAATGTTCTCTACATATGACATACTAATTCAAGCCTCCTTACCCTTGCTGTCCTAAGCCCTCACATACTCTTGATATCATGTGTCCTTCTTTCATTCCATTTAAGCCTCATTGATCAAGTTCAAGACATAGTTCAAGTCTTATCTGCTGCAGGAAGCAATTTCTGACTCCTCCAATCCACGATCATTTCTCTCTTCCCTGAGTAATTTCAGACTAACCAATATGAAGTAATGTAAAGCATACTGAATCTAGGGTTAGAAGACCTGGGATCAAATCTGAGCTCTGACTTGTATGACCATGGGCAAGTCTTTTCATCTGTCTAGTCTTCTGTTTCCTCTTCTTCAAATTAGTGAGGGTTTCCAGCTCTAAATATACGATCCTATGAACTTAGCACTTGTAGTCAACAAGCATGTGTTAAGTCCTTACTATATTCCAGGCACTATGTTAAGCACTGGGAATGAATATAGAAACAAAGAGAGAAGGTCCCTGTCCTCCAGAATTTATGGGCAAAGACAATATATAAAAAGGAACTAGGGTTGAAAAGGGAGTTAGAAGAATATGGTGGCAAAGTCTGGAGAAGGAACGATGGTTGGCTTAAGCCTTTCCTCAAAATGATGGCATTACTTTTACATGGAATTTAGCACTTAACTAATAATCGAATTAAATAGAGGGCAGCAAGGTGGTAGTGTGGAGAACACTGGGCCTGGAGTTAGGAAGACCTGAATTCAAATCCTGCCTCAGATACTTAGTATCTATGTGACCCTGGTCAAATCATTTAAACCTGTTTGTCTCAGTTTCCTCATCTATAAAATGAGCAGGTGAAGGAAATGGTAAACTGCTCCAGAATCTCTGCTAAGAAAACCCCAAATGGGGTCATGAAAAGTTGGACATGGCAGAAAACGACTAAATAAAAACAACAAAACTTATAAAGTGCTTTAGGTTTACAACGCATTGGAGTCAAGTGATGCCATTTGGGTTCTCTTCTGAGAATTGTCATACAACAACCCTGTGAGGCAGGTAGCACCAGTATTAGTATCCTCATTGTGCAGATGATCAGACAGGACCAAGGAGGGTGTACCTTAACCACCATCTCATAGCTAATAGCCATAAGTGACAGAATTCCAACTCATCCAGTCAGCCAATAAATATTTATAAAGAGCTTATATGTTCCAGGTACTGTGTTAGTTGCTAAAGATACAAATACATGCAAAAAGAAAGATATTCCTTGTCCTCAAGAAGTCTAAATTCTAACTGAGGAACACAAGACATAATAGGTGAGTTAAATGGGGAGAGGGAAAGGGAAACAAAATGGCAAAGTCTAGAGAATCAGAAGCACAGCTGGAAGGGGAATGAAAGAGACCTCGAAAGGACTCACAAATAGGAGAAGGGGGCAGGAATGGAGGAATGGATACTTCAGAGTGAGAAGGTCAGATGGTGAAAGATGACTGCTCTGGACCCTTCCTCCAAATGGAGATTCTGAGAACTCCTCAGTGTAAGAAGTGGGATGAAGAAGAAGAGTCAACAGAGAGTTAAGGTGGAGGTTCCTGGCTCTAAGTTCAGTTCCCTTTCTACCATGTTGTCAATGTTCAGTGATGTCTGACTCTGAGACCTCATGGACTTGTCTGTAGGGCTTTCTTCTTTTCTTTTTTTGTGGGGTTTTCTTGGCACAGATACTGGAGTGGTTTGCCATTTTCTTTTCTAATGTATCCCCATTTTTTTTTTTACTGATGAGGAGTCAAGGCAAAAAGGGATTAAGTGACTTGACCAGGGTCACACCGCTAATACATATCTGAGGTTAGATTTGAACTCAGGCGAAGAAATCTTCCTGACCCTAGGCCCAGTACTGTATCCACTGCACCACCTAGCTGCCTTCCTTTCTACCATACCATGATGCTATCTTTTATTGTCACCTTTGTAATTATTTAATATATATTGGTCATGTTTCTTGAATAAGATAATAAACTCCTTGGGAAAAGGAATCATACTTATTTGGTATCTCCTACAGTACTTAGCATGATGTTGTCTCTTTGTAAATAAGTTGATCTTAGTCTATTGACTGATGGACAATACATGGATCTGAGATGGAGCATGGCCTAGTGCAGGGATGGGGAACCTGTAACCTAAAGGGCCTCAAGGTTGCACGTTACCCATCCCTGGCCTAGTGGATAAAGCTCTGGATTTGGAGGCAGCGAAAGGTGGGATCTGAGTTGGGGCTTTAAGGATATCAGGGATGCCAGGGGATAGGGATGAGGAGGGAGAGAATTCCAGGCATGGGACATAGCCAATGAAAACACACAGAACTGGGAAACTGAGTGCCTTGTTCCAGGAAAAGCAAAGAGGCCAGTACTACTGCAAATCCTCCAACAGGGCCTTAGGCACATAATAAATTCTTCTCAATAAATGTTAGTTGATTCCATATAGTCCAGGCCTCTGTAAGTAGTACACATCTTTTTGTGACTGTTGACCTGGCCTTCCAGATCCAGAATCCATTTGCATTAATGAGGTCTCTCATAATGTTGCTCTAGAGTTTGATTTCTTACTACCTTGCAGAAAATTATAATTGCCAGGACCTTCTTCCTAAAGCAGGAGAGGCAGAGCAATCTGAGAAAAGTCTGGCCAAGAAAATACATATTTTTTACAAACCAGAGCAGGACCCTCTCATTATTCCAACTTCCCAGAGTGAACACGATCATGTTTTATTCATCGAAAATATAGATTTTTATTGTTCTTCCTTCTCTCTCCAATAGCAGTGATTCTGCCCTGATCTGGCATGGCAATCTAGTTCATTTGTCCCTCAGGAGGGCTCCCCCTCCCATCCCCCCTCTCCCCCCCACTGCTCTACTCCATTTCTGCCAGCTGCTCATTGCATTGTCTGGGATGGAGAGCCCCTCTGCTGGGACAGAGGCGACTCCCTTGGCTAGGGGAAGGGGGCTTTTGTTTCTTATTATCCAAAGGAGCTAGTATGGGTAGAAAGATAGTGAAATAAAAAGGGAGGAAATGACATTTAGAATGCACATGGATTACCCATTTGTTCGGTCCCAAGGAACCACGTCTTCTCTCTGTGTATGTAATTTATTGACTCCAGGGTCTGTGGCAATTGCTCAGTGGTACACATGTTGCACTAGAGGAGTGAGGCACATGTGTGAAGGACAAAGGCAGAAGCAAATGCCTTGGGTCTAATTCCTCCTGGGTCAATCTTCTGCTCCAGAGGCGGAGCTCTTATTGTCTCCCTGCGCTAGGTCAAAGTGAAAAGGAGAATTGGTTTTGAGACCCCTCTAAGGGAGAATTAAAGTAAAAACAAACAACATCTGCCTCCCCCCATTACCCTAGTCCTCCGCGCCAAAAATCCATCGACACATTTTTACCTCCTTACTCTGGTCTGGGTAATTACCTCAGTTCTCTGTCCTTTAGATATGCTCCAATATCTGAAGATAGTTCTATGGGTCTAGATGGAAGGGAATTTGGGGAAGAGAATGAGCCTTTGAACTAAGGGGCAGATTTATTCTCCAATTTATCAGATGGAAAAACTGATCAAAAAGGTTTAAAAAAATTCAAAAAAGGTCACCAGTGTCCAGGGCTCTCTGTTTTCCAGGTCATACCACACCTTACTCTATGCTCTGAATGCTTACATCACAAACCCTGGGATATTAACCTGCGAACTCATAATGAAAGGGAAATAAAATATCTGTATTAAAATGAATATAAATGTCCAAAGACATATATTGTTTTTAAAATGTACTTGTTTCGTTTTGCACTTTCTTTTGCAATATGGCTAATATGGAATGCATGACTTCACAAGTATAATTGATATACAATACTAAAAGTAACCATAGACAATGAAGAACTATCAATATTAAACATATATGCACCAAATTGCAGAGCATCCAAATTTTTTAAAAAAGCTAAATCAATTACAGGAGAAAATAGACAATATATTTTCTTGTCTTCTCAATTTATTTCTCAAGTTATTTTGTCTATTAACAACAAAAAAAAGCTTTTTTTTGTCTCACAACAGTTACATAATTTTATTAAGAGTATGGTTATTGAATGTGCTTCTTTAGTTTTGAAAATATTGGTTTATTGTTTTTTGTTTTGTTTTCAGAACAGTACACGTATGGAAATTTGTTTTACATGACTTCATATTTGTCATATGTTTTGTATTTCTTACCCTTTCAATGGGTGTGGGAGGGAGAGAATTTGGAAGTGAAAACAAAATAAAATAAAATTGAATAATGAAAATCTTGGTCTATATTTAGTTATAGTGCTTCAATATTGAATTTCAAGGATTGTCATGGTTGAAAATGATACTTCACAAAGATATGTAGAGCCAAACAAAAAAAAGGGTATTATTGGCTATGCTTACTAAACGATGTTACTTATTTTACCCTACTCAGCAATTATGCAAAGGTTTTTATTTAATTTGGCTAGTAATTTCTATTTTCACTGATGTGAGGATGAAAGAGTGATGGCCTCTGGCTTCAGATCCCAGGGACAGAGGGTAGCTATTTCAGGCAAGGAGGGGGCTGCAGCATGGAAGATGGTGAGATATGTTGGTGGACCCTGGTTTCCTCATGGTAGATAACCTTCACTTGTTTCCAAGCCATCTAATGTGATGGGGGTAGGAGGGGAAGAATGAAAGGTTCAATCTTAGGAGCAAGGTTTCAAGTCTAAGAGAGTTCCACCCTTGGCTACTTGAGTCTCCAGCCCACCAGGCCCAGCACAAGCTTCCTTTATTTCCCCGCCTGGAGGTAGAGGTAAGTAGCAGAGCTGGAGGGAAAGAGTGTCAAGGGGCTCAAGTACAAGGAAACTGGACCAGAGACCATACAATGTGCAAGTGTTCCAGGGAGAACAAAAAGAGGGAGAATAAGACAGAAAATGTCTGTCTGCCTACCTGGCTGTCTATCATGTAGAGAACTATCCAATGTAGACTGTACCAGGCAAAGACAGGGAGGAGAGCGACTCGGGCAAGCAGTGTCTATAAGTAGGCTGAACAACCATGCTGCTCTTCTCAACTGTATTTTTTGATTGCTTTTTGTGTGCCCCAGTAGATAGTCTTGACATATTCTCTTTGTTTTTTTTATTTAATTTTTTTCCAAAAACAAAAATATTTTTTTCATCGCCACC
This sequence comes from Potorous gilbertii, assembly GCA_028658325.1. Taxonomy (NCBI): domain Eukaryota; kingdom Metazoa; phylum Chordata; class Mammalia; order Diprotodontia; family Potoroidae; genus Potorous; species Potorous gilbertii. The sequence continues at coordinate 558,881,860 of CM053770.1, forward strand.
TCCCCCCACTGAAAAGAAAGGGAAAAAAGGAACCCTTTGTAATAAATATGCATAATTAAACAAAACAAATCCCTGCATTGGCCAAGTCCAAAAACGTACCTTATGCCTTGAGTCCATAATTACTCAGAAACTGAGTAAATGTGACATCATTGACCCTTTGGAATTGTTGCACATCCCCTTTAGAGCCAGGGGTGGCTTTAGAGACACATGTGGCCCTCTAAACCCTCAAGTGTGGCCCTTTGACTGAATCTAAACTTCACTCAACAAATTCCTTTTCTAGTCCAACTCCCTCCCTCACCCATCCCTTAATTTTACAAATGTGGAAACTGAGACTCAGAGTGCTTGCTTGAGAATCACAATGATTCATTTAAGATCACACATAGAAAATGGCAGAGCCTGAATCCTTTTGACAGCAATTTACTCCTATTGGGAGATGAGGGTAGGAGGGAGGGGGGTGGTAGTCCATTTTCTGCAAATGTTAAAATAACTTTGAAAATAAGCACAGAAAACTTACCAGCCCACATACAATTTTGCTTTCTTTTTACCTGTCTACTCTCCTCCAAGGCAGTATACTGACAAATAAAATAAATTAAACATTTTCTATTTATTTACTTAACAAATTTGGCAAAATAGCATTTTGACCCCTGATATTATTAATATAGTTTTTGAGATTTGAAAAAAGGCTTTATAGTTTTCAAAAAAATTTTTTTAGAAAGAATGGAAGATTGATGACAAATATATACATACATACATATATATATATATATATATATATATATATATATATATATATATATCAAAATAGACTAAAGATCAGAGATATAAGTAATGTTTCTGGTGCCCAGGATATCACAAGAGAAATATGCTTCCAATCAACAGCACATATTAAGTACCTTTCATGTGCCAGGCACTAGGGATACCTAAGAAAAAATGAAAGCCTATTTTCTATACGGGAAGAAAATATATACAATCAAAGTTTTTAAGAAGATCCAGCTGTGGGGGTGGGAAAATATCTCAGTACATAAAGATATGTAAATGAAAATCCCAGAAGACCAGAGGCTTCCTACCTAGAAAGGGACTATGTTGGGGCCAGGCTAAACCTGCGAGAGGCAACTGAGACATCTGGTAACTTCCTACTTTAGCTAATTATCCTTGCTAACCAAGTGCTAAGCTCAGTTATTTATATTTGTTGAAGGAAAAAAGTATAATTATTGCTTTCTAAATTTCTAAATTTTTGCCCCCTTGACCACAGTTCAGCTTGTCCTTCCCAGTTATGGATCTCCTATGGTTATATCTCATGGCTTCCAACTGGGTATGACTTTGGGGAAAAAATTTTTCTTTGTGGGCTTGGACTTTCCAAAATACAACAATCTTTGCTCTGGAGATTGTGAGAAAAATCCCCTTATCTGGCTTTGAGTCATGAAGTTGTGGTAAATCGTTTCCACTGACAAGTGAAAAACAGTGGCTTGAAAATTCCTTTAAATGTCTACAAAGGAATAATAACAGTGATGAAATAGCCAGGAATGTTGAAGTCTCTGTCCTCCAGGCTCAGGAATGAGTCTAGCCAGTTTTAGCAAGAATAATCATATTAATCCAGAAAGGCCAGTCATACGGCTCAGCTACTTCACATAGAAAGCTGCAAGCTACCACGGAGAGAGTTAGACTTGGAAGACATGGGTTCAAATCCTGCCTCTGACATTCATTCTCTAAGGCTAAGGTATGATGGGCTTGCTTTATGGAATTGATGGAGGGAGTTCCTGGACTGATGAAATCATAGCTGGTGATGTCAGACAATTAATTATCCCTTGCTGCTCTCCTATTCAACTTGTTTGGAATCCCAGGTCCAATCTGTTATTAATCTGTCTTCTCAGGTTGTCCTTCTCAGTTTAGTTTCTGTAACTATAAACACAGGGTCAAGCAATGCTAATTCTCTCAGTTACCACCCAGGGATTCTAGGACGATTAATGAGTAAAAAGCACTTTAAGCTTTTTGGAGGAAGATGCTGCATAAATATAAGGCATTATTGTAGCACCCAGCCTCCATTCATCACCAAGCGGCTCTACCACCTTTGCAGCTTCCCTCACCAATTTATCCCCATGAATAAGTGGTATATGACGAAGAACCACAAAATGAAGGGAGCCTTTGATCTGGAAAGCTTGTGTTTTTAAAAACTGATCAGTTAAGAAGAAATAATTGATTCCTCCCTGAACTTCTCCAGGGTCCTGAGCATGATGAAAGGCAATGTTTTCTTCATTTGTTACTCCATTGGAGAAAGGTGTTACCCAGAGTTCAGGGCAATTTAAGTCAGACTTCAGGATGAACAGGCCAGGAGTTTTAAAGGATGAAGGGGAAAAGGTAAGCGCTGATGAAAACTATCAACATTAAAGTAGCTTCAAAAATATTCACAGATGAGGGAACAGGATTTAGGAAAGGGAAGGAAATAAGTATGTACTATGTGCCAGATAGTGTGCTAAGTGCTTTACAGTGTTTTCTCCTGATTTGAGCAAATTGGATTGTTCAAGGATATATAACAGTAGGTAGGGGCAAAACTGGTGTCATAATATATATATATATATTATATATATATATATATATATATAATATATATAAAACTGGTATAATAATAATAGCTAGTTTTCAAATGGTGCTTTATGATCTGCACAGTGTTTTGCAAATATCTTATTTTATTCCAAATTGCTCATTTACAGCAATCCTGGGAGGTAAGTGTAACTATTATCTCTATTTTATAGGTGAAAACACTGAGGCAGACAGAGGTTAAATGATTTGTCCAGGGTCTCACAGTCAATAAATAACTCGAGGTGGGACTTTAACTCAGTTCGATTCTGACTCCAAGCCTAACATGCTAGTCACTGCACCACCTACATTGAAGCCAAGATCTCCTGTATATCAATTAACTTCTCTTTCCATTTGGATTTTGGGTTCCCATACTCTGTCTTTACCTTGCTCTCTATAACCCAGATCCTGATTAGTGTATTAATTATCCAGGTTCTTGACTATATAAATTTAGGATAGGAGAGGTAGTATGGTATAGTGTGTGTGGATAGAGAGTTAGCCTCAAGTCAGATTCAAATCTCATTTTTGACACATACTGTGTAACTCTGGGCAGATCATTTAACCTCTTAGTGTTCTAGGCAACTCTCTAAGATGGAATGACAGGTCCAATTCTTGTCTTGATTTAAATGTAAGATATTATTTTATGGGTAGTTTTTGTTTATAGGAGAGAAAGGATCACCAGTACAGTTCTTTTAGCCACACTGGATCATTCATTCTGATGTAGTTTATATTGGCTAAGAATATACCAGCTGTAACTTGCAGCCATACTGCGTGGCAGAGAGACAATATTCTAGATGTACGCTGGTGTGATAGAAAGTACACTGGATTCAGAATCAGAGGTCTGGATTTGAATCTCGGCTCCCTTTCTCTCTGGATCACCTTAAGTGAATCACTTACTTCTTAGAATCTCTAATTCCCTTCAACGCTTAACTTCACCTTCAGATCTTTTCTGATCTCCCTAGCTTGTCAAACCTCCCCTGCTTCTCCTCCTCTCCCACCCCCACCAAATGAATCATCTTGTATATATTTTGCATAGAGAGGTAGCAGCATGTTGTGCAGGGCTTGCCAACATTTTCTCACTTTCTTAACTTTTGCTAAAACTTTCCTGTACCCCTCCACTCAATATAAAGGAAATAAATTATAGAGTTTGCTATGAACATGCATATAAGAAATGAAATAGATTAATTTTCCATAAAGAAAATTATTTTGGCTCATAATAACATTTTAGTATGATAAAGTTAGGGTTGCTAGGCAGCATAGTGAAGAGTGCCAGGACTCATCTTCCTGAGTTCAAATCTGCCTTCAGATAATTCCTAGTTGTGTAACCTTGGGCAAGTCATTTAACTCTACTTGCCTCAGTTTCCTCATCTGTAAAATGAGCTGGAGAAGGAAATGGCAATCTACTTCAGTGTCTTTGCCAAGACAACCCCAAATGGAGTCATGAAGAATCAAACACGACAGTAACAACTGAATAATAAAGTTGTTAAATATTTATCAATTTGTCCCATTCACGATTCCCCCTCATTCTGCTTTGCAAAGTTTCCGTAGGACAATATAGATAGGTACCAAATATTTCCTATACCCTCTTGACAATATTCTTATTACCGCCCCCAGGGATATATATAGAAAGTTGAGAACCCCTTCTATGGTGGGTCTTACTAACTACAAAGTAGTTACAATCTAATGTTGGGAAAAGACAAACACACAGATAACTATAGCACAGGAAGAGTGATAGAATTATATAGGGCAAGGTCAATAAGGCAAAAAATATTTACTAAAACAAATACCATGAGGCAGGCAAGTGCTGAGCATTGGAGAGGCAAAGAAAGACAAAAGACAGTCCCTGTCCTGAAGGAGCTCCCAACGTACTGGGCATGCAAAGTGCCATGAAAAGTTTGAGTAGTGTGGTCACTTTCACTTGAGGATTGGTAGGGTGGATGTTTGAAAGGGAAGGTTTTATGTAGAAGGTAGCATTTGAGTAAGGAGTTGGAGAACATGAGGAACTGCAACAAATTGAGATGGGGGAGTCCATTCCAGGCATGGAGATTGTATGAGCAAAGATTGAAAGAGCAAGATCAGAGGACAAAGAGCAGTCCAAGTTTTCTGGAACATATTCATCTGGAAGCAATAGGAGATAAATCTGGGCAGGTAGCTTGGAACCAGATCATGAAGGATCTTCTCTACATTTCTTTTTTTACATCTAAGTTGTCAGTTGAGTTCCCTGTGTATTCATTTTTAGACAAATTCCATTTTTTCTTCCTCATTGGAATTCATTCCCTTTGTGTCTTTAGAATTAAATTCTTAAGTTATCTCCCCTCCTTCCTGGGCTAACTTTTCCTAAAACATTTTACTCCAATATATCCTAAATACTTTTTCCTCTGAATTCTTTGAAATCTGCTTTCCCAAAATCTGGAGTGAATATCAGAACATAACTAGTTTTCTTCTCCTCTATCATAAACTCTAGGACACAATGACCACTTTTTCTCAGGATTTTCATTACTTCTATCTCAACAATGAGGTTTTCCCTGTTGATGAAAATTAGATCTTCTATCACAGAGTCTAATCATGGGTTTAGTAAACCCTTAATAAAAGAATTTGTTCTATGAAATTTGGATTCAGTCAAAGGATGGCACTTGAGGACCTAGAGGTGGCCTCGTGTTGTTTTAACCATGAGGCACATGTGGCCTCAAGGCTGCAGGTTCTCCATCCCTGGTAGGCCAACCAAGCCTTCTTTTCCTTCCTCCCTCTTCTTCCTCCTCCTTGTTTTTCATCATCATTATCTTACTCTTCATCTCTGTCTCTTTCTCTCTGTCTCTATGTCTCTGTCTCTGTGTCTGTCTCTCTGTCTCTCTCTCTTTCTCTCTCTCTGTCTCCATCTTTCTGTCCCTCTCTGACATTTAAAATGGTGAATTTTTCTAGTGGCTCCTTTCTTAAATTTCACCTTTTGTGAGTTTCTTGTTGTCTCTGTTGCAAGAGTGAAGAAAACATTCTGCCCCTGTGGTCTTCAGTTTCTTGCTAAAGATTTCATAATGGCTTGCAGTTTGGTTTTATTTTTTTAATTTTCTTTTGGAAATTTCATTTGTGCCCATGTGAATCACCATAAATAGTTGGTTTGTCATCCATTTTGATACGTCTTGGAAGGTTCTGCTTTGTATCTTGGATATGTGCCCAAGCAAGACGACATACTTCTCTACTCTTCTCATCAGGCTGATAAATAGCTGGCTCAGTATCCTTGAGCAGGGAATCACCAACTATTATTACCGTCTGCCCCTTGCTGAATGTTCTCTCACATAAGAACTTCTGTGACTCTGCTGTATCATTCTTTGAAGGATTAGCAGCCTTTCCTCTTCAGGAAGAACCTCAAATCTCTCTTTTTAAAGATGAATTGTACAGTGGTTCCACTCCATTCCTTTTTCTTCTGTGTAATATTCTTCTTTTCTCCATCATCCCAACAAAAGTTGCCTTCTCTACTCCACCCTCAGATCTCTTCCTCTCTTCCTACTTTCCCCTGAAACTTTGCTTCTCTTTTCAGAAAGCTTACAGCCTAGAAACTAGAGAAGGCATTCTTGTTACCTTTTCTCCCAGGATTTAGCACAGGACCTGGTATATACTACATGCTTAATAAATGTTTATAGATTTATTCATTCTCCACCTAGGAGGAAATCATTCTACATTTGGAAGATAAGGGATGAGTTGGTAAATGTTTAACCATCAACTCTCTAGATGTATGTGGGGGGGAGCAAGGGAAGATGTATGCATGGCACACTTAAGTTTAAGCTACATTATTAACATTTTTTCCACCACTTTCTTATGTCTAGACAATCAACAAAACAATAAGTCAAGTCCTGATTTGTAGTTTACTGATTTCCAAGGTGTAAACATTCACATTGAATCTATAGAAATGGGAGTTTGGGAGCTGGTTCCAGTTGGCTCCAGCACACCCTTGGATAAGAGTCAGGGTTGGGGCAGATAAGCTTACATTGTACACACTATACTAGCTACACATAGTGTAGCTCTCCAAAAGTGTTTCTTTGAAGGACTTATGGGTGTTTACACCTCAGTGCTAAGCACCTGGTTAAATTTTGTTTATAGCCAATTATCACCTCTTAATAAGTTGATTACAACCTCATTCAAATTCCTTTCCTTTGTCTCAACTCCATAGTCACAAACCCCTTCAGTGTTGTACCAACCTGCTCTCTGCTTCATCAGTTTACCCCACCCACAAATCTGCTCTATCAATTTGGTTAACCCTAAAAATTTATAGTCTAAATGATCCTCTTCCTTTTTCATCCTTACCACTATCATTTCCTCCTCAGGTTTACACTTTTAGATTCTACTATCTCCGTTGATCTTCTTTATCCTGGGTGCCTCCTAGTTGTCTTGGATCCCCCTCTTTCAACCAGTAAGTAGAATTTGGATCACTCAATTCTTACCTAGCCTTCAATTACCAATGAGTGTTGCCCAAGACAAACTAAGACCTGGGAAAGACCTTAGCTTAAAAAGGCCAAGGTCTCCCGCTGCATCTGGGGCCATCACCAGTCATCCTGACCTCTCTTGCCACTGGACTTCAATGACTCTGGAGGATGGAGTGAGGTTGATGACTTTGCACAGCCTTGTTTCACTTACCTCCAATTCACTTGAAAGTCAAGATATCGCCCTCCTGGCATCATTGGTCCTCTCTGAGGATGAACAATAAAAATCTGGACCAGTATCTAGACAAGGGATGGGGAACCTGCAGCCTCAAGGCCACATGTGGTCCTCCAGGTCCTCAAGTGCAGTCCATTGACTGAATCCAAACTTCACAGAACAAATCCCCTTAATGAGAGGATTTGTTCTGTAAAACTTGAACTCAGTCAAAAGGCTTCACCTGAGGACCTAGAAGGCCACATATGACTTCAAGGCCACAGGTTCCCTACTCTTGATCTAGATACACCAACATCTGAAGATCAATCTCCTTGAATTTCTCTTCAATTTCTCCCAAATTTTGTCAAATTTATCTTCCCCAAATTCAATCTCTGACCAGCTTTATTAGTCAAAACTCAGACCTTCAAGGATGTCAAACTCAATTAGAAATGATCCCTCATGGCCACATACGGTTTTAGAAAACCACAAATTAGCATAATCTATGTTATATTATATTTTTATTTATTTTGAAAACTTTTCTCAATTTACATTTTAATCTGACTCAGGTCACAGTGGGGAGTTTTGTGGGACACATTGGTCTGGTGGTCTTGACACCTCTGAATACTATTTCCTTTTCCTCCTAATTTGGCTTAGGCCCTCCTTACTGGCTCCTTCTCTGACGCCAGTCAGAAGCCAGAAGTAGAATGTCTTGTTCTACTTACCCAACATTCTCCTTATTCCTGTTATATTCTCTGTATCACATTGTTGTTAGGGTGATAAGATTATGCCTTATGTCACTTCTTTGGAGCTGAAAGAAGTCTTAGCAGTCAGCTGGTTCAACCTCCTCATTGTGCAGATGCCTGGGGAGGTTGTGTGTTGTCTTTTCTTCAATTTCTTTGAAGTCCCTATGATCCCTGGTATAATATTAGGTTCGATATACACACATACATATGTGTGTATGTGTGTGTGTGTGTGTGTGTGTGTATATGTGTATTGCCCTTTGGGATCATCTAGTCCATTCTGTGTTTGTTATTTTTTCACTTTAGTGCATTCCTTGTACTATCTTTTCAGCCTCAGTGGACATCACTCCCCCTCATGCACTCTGGAATCCAGTCAAACTGGCCTTCTCTCTCTTCCTCACATGTGGCACTTTATCTTCTGTGACCATGCTTTGCACTGGACATCTACCTTGCCTAGAATACACTCCCTCCTCATGCGCTTTTCAAAGAGCCCTTCTTTTAATTCAAGATATAGCTCAAGAACCATCTTCTTCATGACCTCTTTCCTAATCCCTCTCCCCAGTACTAGAGACCTCCCCCCAACTACCTTGTATTTGACGGCATTATTCTCTTTTTATTTATTTTACATACACTTATATATGTACTTCCTTTTGAATAGGTTTGTTTCTTTCTTTGAATTTGTATCCCCAGCATTTAACATTGATTGATGGCTCATTTGCCTTGATAGAGTCTGTTTAATACCATGAATCTGTTATGTTTCTGGAAAACAAGGTTAAAAGGATTGTACTGAATCGGGCAAAAGAGCATCCAAGACTTACACACACACACACACACACACACACACACATGTATATCCCTCTCTATATAGATACACACAAATATATTATTGTTTAGTCATTTCAGTTGCATCCAACTCTTGATTAACCTATTTGGGTTTTCTTGGCAAAGATACTAGAATGGTTTGCCTTCTTCAGCTCATTTTAAAGATGTGAAAACTGAGGCAAACAGGATTAAGTGACATGCTCAGGGTCACACAGCTAGTCACATTTGAACTCAAGTCCTCCTAACTCCAGACCCAACACTCTTATCCATTATATCACCTACCTGTACGTATATGTACATATGCATGTATATATGAGCTATACATGCATACATATATACACATATAATATACATACATGTGTATGTATGTATGCCGAAACAAAACTGGCTTTGGAATTAGTCAATACAGCAGAGTAAAAGAACTAAAAATCTACATGTACAATATGCAGGGCTTTTGATAAATTGAGTTGGTTCAGGATATCAGCTATAGAGAGCAATGTAATGATGTTACAACTTCATAAGAGGTCTTCTCTGCCTTGTTTTAGATCAGGTGCATTGACTGTTGGTCTAGGGGAGGGTGAGCTCAGTCACAGAGGAATGAAAATGCATCCTGTGTTCTACATTTCAATCTCCCTGCCCCCCAAGGACCTTTTCAGTCTCCAGGGAGTCTATCTATAGAAGGAGAAAAAGACAGTCTATCCCTATTTCTCCACAAGCCAGTTCTCCTCTCCTCCATTCCTCCTCCTACAACAATCCATCCTCCTTACATGCATCTGCACACACACAATTAGTCACAATCACAAAAAGATGAATCACATTTCACTGGGCTCTTCTGAAATGTGGTGTTAAAGTGAAAGAGGAATCTGACAAGCTACCTTTGATATCTAGCAATCTCTCTCCTGAATGCTTAGCATGGATTAGCTTTTAAGCACGAGGGCTGGCAAATTATAATGTATCTTTGACATAGGGGAAGTTTTTGAAAAATTCTTGCCCTGCTAACCCAAATAACATCACACACACAAAATGTAGAAACACACGTTTCTAATAGGAAGGGAGAAATTGGAGGTACAGGCAGTTGAAATCAAGAAAGACATCACATAAGAGGTAGAGCTTGAGCTAAGTTTTGAAGATAGATGGGATTCTAAGAGGAGAAGGTAAAAACGAGAACATTTCAAGCATGAGGGACAGCCTGTGCGAAGGTGTGGAGATGGGAGAGTTAGCCTCAGTAACTACAAAGAGAAGCTTCCTAGACCTTCAGGCCCATCTTTACAAAGCAGGTGGGTAAATGGTCATAGTTGTGGTCCATTGGGTTTCCAGGGAGACGAGGCCACTGCTGCTCTCATTATTCTTATTTCTCCCTAGATAGGTTTGGGGGAGGGGAAAGTATAAATAGCTCCCAAAGGATCCCTGCGCAGAAAAAAAAAAGAGCCCTTCAGTGGATTCTGTGGCTTCTATATAGGGGATCTGTGGGAGCTGGACAAGATAGGAAAGCAAAGAGAGGGAGACATTTATGTTGGTGAATATATGATGAAAAAATGAACTGTGCTGTATTTCTATAAAAAACTATTTTTTCTATTGATGACTATGGAGCTTCAACATTTGGACTGTGTAATACCCTATGTGCTGCACAAAGGAAGGAAATGATATAAGGGGAAAAAAGATAGAGAGAATAACTGGACCTGACCAAGTACAGATATACAGAGGTGGTCTATGCTGGAGGTGACAGTTTTGAAGGCAGCGAGGGAATGAATTTCATGACATCTGTAAGAGTAAAGTGAGTCTAAATGACCAGAGTTACAGATGGTATTACTACATATGAAAGGAGACTGAGAGTATCACAGTAACCACCAACACATCTGCCCACTTTCTTACCGCTACAGTATCTTCGTGAACATTGTCTACATGTGTAACAAGGACATCCTCAATGAAAGCTGATTTGGGTCAAGACAAATTTTTGTAAATTACATCCTCCAGCAGAACACATCTTTACACAGCTGCCTGAAAGTTGCCAAGAAAGCCAGATTCTACCATCTTCATGACTTATTTTTTGTAGGAAAAGAGCATTTGACTTCACAGAATAATGTAGCCCTAAATGCAATCCTCCAACTAGGTGTCTCCCATGCATATGTTAAAATTATATGATACAACAAAGAGACAAATTTATTCTGCCTACTTTTAATTATTAACATGAAGTTACATATTGAATAGGGTGACATATACTGAAAAAGCTATCTGCCACCATCATAGAGGGATGTCCAATGCAGAGTTCAAATTGCAAAACAATTCCTTACCTCTGGTGAGGTCCTTTAGCTGCTTCTGTTTGGGAATGATATTGCGCTGATTAGATCAAGTTATAGAAAATTGCAGAGCTTCCTAAATGTTATATAAATATATATGTAGATATTTATGTATATGTATGTATGTACACACATATATAATATGCAAACATATACACGTACAGAAACACTCAGAATAAGACAATAACACTTATTGTTTCTCCCACACAATATATCATCTCCTACCTCCATCTTTTCACTAACTGTCCCTCATGCTTGGAATGCTCTCCTTCTTCACCTCCATTCTCCTGGCAAGACTCAGTTCAAAGCCCACCTTCTACAGAAGATCATTCTTGATCTTCTCTTCCTCCTCCCTTACTATCTTCATATATACATATATATATATATAATATATATATTGTATATATATATGCACACACATACATACATACACACACACCCAGTTGTTTACATGTTGTCTCCCATATCAGAAAATGGACACCTTGAATGTAGGGATTGTGTTTTTGCCTTTGTATTCCCAGAACTCGGAGCAATGCCTAGAACATAGTAAACACTTAAGTCAGTGCTTCTTTACTGACTCTCTCTCTCTCTCTCCCTCCCTCCCTCCCTTTCTCAGAATGAAACAGTGGAAATAATATTGAACATTACATAACTTCCTAGATGTGATCTATAATCATTCATAATAAGATAGCATTTAAGATAATACTAGAGGATGTGGAAAAATTGAGATGCTAATACATTATTGGTGGAATTGTGAACTAATCCAGCCATTTTGGAGAACAATCTGGAATTAGGCTCAAAGACTTATAAAACTATGATTCTTTGACCCAGCAATAACCAAGAGATAGTTGTATACAGTAACAACAATACTTTTTTGAAGAAAAACTGTGAACAATTAAGTTATTTTGAGTATTATAATACTCAGATCAACTAGAAAGGACCTATAAATGCCACTCACCTCTGGAGAACAAATAGAAGCACACATAGTATGTTTTTACATTTATATAAATATATAAGCATATATTTTACATATATACATACGTACACATTTCAATTTAACATTTACATTTACATTTGTGTGTGTGAGTGAAATGGTAGTCAGTACAGAGTGGAGGAGAAGGGAGGGAGACAGTTTAGAGCTTAAAATGTAACAAAAAAATTATTAAAAGATAATAGGTAATAAATATTCTTCATCCACTTATGTCTTCTTGTAGGGATAGTTAGAATAAATTCTTTTGAGAGATTATATCTTTTAATTAGGAGGTTCTACAATGTTCTTCAGGCTTGATGTCATCAGAAAAGTGTCATTAATAAACCTGGAGAACATCTCCAACTCTGGGGAATCCCTCTTCCACTTGGATGCTGAGCTGTATTGTCCATGACAGTGGAAGAAGACACCTTTGGCAAGGATATAGTTCTGTCTTGTGCTTCACTTGATAAAATGTTTAAAATGACTTTGAATAAAGTTATCTCTGTTATTATATGTTTCAAAGAATCTGGTACAATTTTGTCTTATGTATGAACCACATTGTTGGAGTAGAGCCTTTAAGATGGCTTTTGTGCCACCAAATCAAGTGATTTTTTAAAAAATAGTTAACAAATGATACAGTGCAATCTTGTATTCTCTATATCTTTTAGCTATATCTATATAATTGCGTGGTAGTAAAGATGTTATCTCTTGTAGATTATCAGTGGAGAAGTCTGCCGCTTCCTTATAGTGCCCTCATAAGAATCCATTTGGAGATTATTCTCACAAAAAGTTATGTAGATGGGAAAGTAGGTATATAGTTCAGGAGTTATTGATGTTCTTCTAGCAACCTCTTTTTGGGTAATAGTAAGACTGGCAATTTTCCCCTTGCTTTTAGTATCTTCCTTTCTTTCAGATACCTTAATGTTCAATCCATCAATGTATCCAATACTGTGTCACTTTTATCATGGACCTCCTTTGTGTATTATTAGACTAGTACAGCTGCTTTTCCCATCTTACATTTCTCAAAATATGTCAGTTAATTTCAGTTTCTAAATATAAGCTACAAGATGCTCTAGTTAGATCAAAACTAACATAAAAATCCACCTCCTGATAACATTTGCTATCATCTCTTGTTTTTCCAAATTAACGACTTGCTTATCTTTCTCCCTTCTCTGAGTTGCCCATAGGCCATTTTCACAGATTTATTTCAACCTTGAATAGCTGATCTTTAGATTATAAGTGATAATTACCTCTGTAGATCTTTTTTATTTATCAGTTTTCTCTACTACTCAATCAACTCTCAAATTCAAGTCTAATATATTTGATCTCCCAACAAAACTAGTTTCAATAATTGCCCCTTCTTCCTCTAACTCTGAATAGCTTTGAGCTGGTATTTGTTGAGGGATAGACAGTATAAAACTATATGCACACTCAGCTGTGTCTCATTCATTCACCGAGCTCTTAGCTCCATGTGACTTTCTTTACATCAGATCATATCTTAAAGCTTGTTAAGAGTCACCAGGACCTATCCAGTACCCTGGTCAATGGTGAAGCAATAAGGTCTTGTTGTCTCATGACTATAATGAGAATAGCACTCCTATTCCAAACCATGTTGTTTTCTCTGGAAGATTATGTTTTCACATACTGAAACTTCAGTCATTTAGCAATCCTTAGTATGGAGATTTGTCCATAAAATCCTTTGGTAAATGTAACTTAAGATCCATTGCAGTGGTCAAGTTTGCTTTCAGAGCTTTAATTTTCATTTTGGGTAGGCTCTTTACTCTTGTAATAGGAGGTGGATGGAAGAATTCTCTGTTGCATGAGCTTGGTACATATTTGACCTCTGAATAATGAGAATATTTGACCCTTTTCATTCAAAGAGCAAAGCACTGGATTAGGGTTATGAAGGAAACAGAAGGGCAAAAATGCTGAAGTCAAACACAGTGGGAGCCTGATATAATGGGCCATATATCAAAAGACTCCAAAAACATTCCACATGCAGGCTGCTTATGGCCTAATGAACTATACTAACATACCACACCCTTTTGCATAGTTGGTAAGTGATTTATCTGAATACATCATAGGAAAAACACACTTGATCATAGACTTTCACTATGTTTGTTTATATTCAATCATCTTCCATAAAGGGGTCTCAAAAGATTTGATGAGAACAGAGGACAGGACAAGAATTATTCACATGATGGAAAAAGGTGGAGATAACTTAGAAATAAGAATATACTATCTTTGATATCATAGATCAATCTAGTATCCAGCTCTTTAGACTAATCTTTTGCTGACAGGATCAGGTCTTGATCTTTCTTCACAAATTAGTACTTGAATTCTTTGTTGATATCTTTTGCTGTGACCTCACCTTTATTTCCAAACATACTTATTTTCACCTTTAATCCCTAAAGAAGCATCCCTTGTGATAAAGAATTACAAAGAAAGACAGAAGGGAACAAAAGTAGTACCAGAAAATATATCAAAACATCAGTTGAATCTGACAGTATATCTCAACAGCATCTCTTGAATCTGATGCTAATCTCTCTGCTTACACAACTACCACCTGAATTGAGGCCTTCAGCATCTCCCCTAGACTATTGCTTCTAACTGCTCTCCCTGCCCCAGGTCTGTCCCTGTTCCAGTTCATCTTCTCCACAGCTCCCAAAGTGACTTTTATTAAGTTCTGTTTGGCCATGGGGCTTATGAGACATCCAGAGAGCACTAGCACCTCTGTTGTGAGGGCTTGCTGAGCTATCTTTGGTCTCACTTGTGGCTCCAAGAAGCTGCAGCACTTGCAGTGGCCACACTCTGGTCAACCAGTTTGTCAGATGGGCTAAACTAGGTTGAGGATAACTAAGGGTCCTCAAAACCTATCAATGAATTAGGGGTATGCCTCCCCCAAGCACATAAAGACTTCCATGGGGTAGATGAGGCATGTACTGTGGAGCTATTGGAGCTTGTTCAGTCACTGAAGATGCCATTGCATTCCTGGCCATCATCAGTCATCTTGACTTCTGTCTTGCCACTGGACTTCAAAGACTCTGGAAGAGAGTGAGGCTGATGACTGCACAATTCTGACTCACTTAAATCCATTTCACACATGAATGAAGACATCAACTTATGACTCCATCGGTCCCCTTCAAAACTGAAAACCAAACAATAGCAGTTTGGCCATGTCACTCCCCTACATAAAATCCAGTGGTTTCCTATTATCTCTAGCACAAAATATAAACTCCTCTGTTTAGCCTTTAAAGCTCTTCACAACTTGGCCCCTAATTGTCTTTCCAGCTTTGTTGCGCATTACTCCGTTTTCTGTACTTGAAGATCCAGTCAGACTGGCTTTTTCTTTGTTCCTCACACACCAAAGGGTGGTGGCTTTGGGGTCCAAGAACCTTGATTTAATCTCTGATGCTCATCACCTATGTGATTATTACCTGGATGGTAACAACTTAAAGTACTTAACTTCCCAGAGCCTGTTTCCTCACCTGTAAAATGAGAATTAGACTCTAAGGGTCCCTCCAACTCCAGCTCCTCCAGATCCTGCAGTATCCCATCTCCCATTGCATGCCTCCACATTGGCTGTACCTGTGACTAGAATGCATTCTCTACTTACTTCCACCCCCTAGAATTCCTCTCTTCCTTCAGTCCCCAGCTCAAGCATTACCGTCTACATGAAGTATTCCTGAGCCTCACCAACTACTAACGGCTTCTCTCCCTAACTACCTTTTAAAAAAGATCTTTATATTGATTCTTTTTACATTTAATCTCTGAGTACATATATATACACATAAATATGTATATGTGTATGTATATATATATATATATATATATATATATATATATATATATACACACACACACACATACACTCATCTTTCCTGTTAGAATGGAAATTTCTTGCAAGTAGAGATTGTTTCATTCTCTCTATATGTACCCTCAGCACCCAGCACAATTTCTGGCATGCAGTAGATGCTTAATAAATGCTTGCAGATTGAGTGACAGTACTCCATCTCTAAAAAGAATGATGAGAGGTATATTTTTCCTCTTTTCTTTGGGGTTGAGAATGCTTGAATTCCTACAGAAGGCTTATTTCCACCTTTCTTACCAGCAAATGACAACAATGAGACTTCTTTTTCATGGAGTGTCCAATACTCCAAAACCAAAGGATTGCTGTGGGTTAAAAGGAAGGTGGGAAGGAGCAAGATAAATGAAACTTCTTCAGGCCTCAAACAGGCTACTTGATTTCAGAGCAAAGTTCCTAATTTATCAACCAAGAATTCAATCTCACTTTGAATACCACTAACGTGGGGGAGCTGAGCAAAGAGTTGTTACGCCACAACCTTCCCCCTCCCTTTGTCCCTTCCCATTTTTAAGTGATAACAAATCTTTCTGCTTCATGTATGTGTCTATAAAGGGGGGTGGAGTTGGGGAGAGCATGGCTAAACTAAGAACAGATGGAAAAAGAAATGGAACATCATCTCCTCCTTCCTCCTACACCCCCTCCCTTTGCTATTAAGAAGATTACTCTCATCTGGGTCAGTTTTCTCATTTTTGAGCCGAGTGTCAGCCTAGTTATAAGGCAGTTGAAACAGTGTAGTGACACAGCTGGGGAGGCCAGAAGATGGGAGGACACACAGGAAGAGAGGAGTGGGAGATGACACTCTGGTGTGATTCCCACCAGACACTCACCCCTTTTGTTAACTGGGTTATTGCTGATTTTGGCTGTTCCTCCAGCAAAGTTGTAAGTGAAACTGAGTGATATGATTTCAAGGGAAATCTAAGGTTTTTTCCTTCCTTTATGTTATCTCTGTCTCTTTCTCTATGTTCCTCCCTTTGAGTTCCTCCATCCTCATCTCAGACACACATAAACAGGAGAACCACAAAGACATACCATGGGCTCATACAAAAAAATAAAGAGAAGGCAAGCTAGACTGGAGTGGCTTGTAGATTGAGACTGAGAGAGAGAAACAAAAGAAACCAATGGGGCTTTTTCAGGCTGCAAAAGGAACGGGGCAAATTCCCGGGAGGTCAGTTCCTGGATCTTAGCCATCTGGCCTGCTCCTCATGGATAACACATTGCTGAAATGACTTCATGG
>CM053770.1:558899084-558952945 GCA_028658325.1 Potorous gilbertii
TGGTCAGTCAAACCATTCTTGGGATAGGAATTAAATAAAAGAGCATGAAAGGGCACCGGAGGAATGGAACGTGCTAGTTTCTGTTAGGTAAGAAATCAGATCTGGAAAACCTTGAGACAAGGATCCAGGGTAAAGGTTGATTGGAAAGGCTAAATTTGCTTTAGCCTCTTTCCAGCCTAGCTATTGGTTTATGGCTCCCCTTATTTAAGTATTTAATTAACAAAAACAACTAGAATTTATTAAGAACTTACTATGAAAGGGCCATGGAGTTGGAGCTGGATTAATAAAACATTTTTAAAACAACATAGAATCTACCCTCAAGGAGCTTAGAATTTAACATGTGTGTATGAAACATGAACACAAATAACTTTAATATGAATAAGAAAATTACAAAAAATGCATAGGAAAGTAGATAAGAATAGGAAGGAAGGATCACATCACGCTAGGAAGATCAGGAAAAAATTCGTAGAGGAAGTAACACCTGAAATGGGAAGGAAAAGGATAGTTTTCATAGTTGATGATGGAAAGTCGAAATAAAGAGTGGAGCTGTCCTATGTGACTAAATAGAGTAAAGATTGGACAGGGCAAGATGGAATCCACTTTGATCGATTGTAGGGATATTCCATGAAATAATGCCACGATGTAAGAAATCAGGTTTGAGATTGCAGGGGACCATAAATACCAGACTGAAGAATTTCTCTTTTATTTGGTAGTCAATGCAGAGCTGCCAAAGGATTTTCAACAGGGACAGGTTGAGCTCTGACCAATTCAATAGAAAGATTACTTTGACAATGATATAAAGCATTTGCATCAAACTCAGATAGAAATGGGGTCCACTAATCTGTATGTAAGGATCCCTCTGGACCACATATTGACTTAGTTTTAAAATGTAATGTTTTCTTTTTTTGTATTTTTGTTTCTTTTCTCAAATATTTCCCAATTGTTTTGATCTGACTCAGACTGCACTTTGGAGTGTTGCACCACAGGTGGGTCAATGGGCTATGTGTTTCACACCTCTGATGTAAAAGATAGGTGGAAGAAGAGAAAGACTGGAGGAGGAGACCAGTTAGGAGGCTATTTCAATAGTCTAAGCAAATGTCAACAAGGACCCAACCTAGTCTAGTTACAATGAAAGTGGAAGGGTTAGGACGTACGTGAGAGCTATTGAAGAATAGAATTTATAGGACTTGACAACTGATTGAATTTGGGCATAGGCGAGTGAGAGGGAACAGTCAGGAATGACATGAATTTTGAGCATAGATGACCGGCAGAACAGAAATTAGGAGGAAGGATAGATTTGGGAAGGATAATGGTCATTTGGCCCTTTTGAATTGGAGAAGCCTGCAGTAAATCCAGATGGAGATGTCTGGGAGGAAATGTGCAGAGCAAAAAGGTGATAAAGTAATGTGAGTGGGTTGTAGATAGAAAAAAGCTGAAGCTAGAACTTTGTGAGATACTCAGATGTTAGGGTTGGGATAAAGAAAAATCAGCGAAGGAAAAAAAGGATTGACCAAAGAGATAGAAAGAGACCCAGGAGAAAGCAGCAACAAAGCAAGTGTCTTATCAAAGAATGAGGAAATGTTAAGTTCTGCAGGAACAAGAAGGATGAGAATTGAATATTGTCTATTTATGTGGCAATTGAAAAGTTATCAGTATATTTGTAGAGAGCAGTTTCAGGAGACTCATGGAGATGGATGCTATTTTGTTGAAGTGAGTGGGTGGTGAGGAAATTTAGCAATGAAAGGAAGGAGAGAAATGAGATGATAACTTGAGGGAGTAGCAAGGTCAAGGGAAGGCTTTTATTTTTCTTTTTTGGCTAGAGGAAGCCTGAGCATTTTTGTGGTGGAGGGTAAGTAGTGAGTAGAAAGATGAGAGACTAGAGACAGAAGTGAGTTTCAGGAAGAGATAGAATTGTAGATTTAGAAGTTAGCAATCAAGTCTAACACCCTCATTTTGCATTTGAGGAAAATGAAGCCCAGAAAGGCTAAGTAACTGGCTTTAAGGTCATACCAGGGACTAATGGCAGAGCTGGTATTTGAACACAAATCCTTTGACTCTAAAATCTGTACTACCACACTTGTAGCCCATGATGGGGAAACAGAGGTGGAGGGGATGGCTTTGCCAAGCAAGAATGTTACATTATTCTCTGAGACTAGAAGGAAGAACTAGATGGAAGAAGATAACAGAAAAAATTGGGGTTGTGGGGGAGGAGGAATAATGGTCTTAATCTTCTCTTGGTAAAGAGAGAAGTTTAAGGTTTTAAGTTTAGGGGACTGGAAAAAGTGAAAATATGCTCCTCTTCTTTCAAACGCTGCTCTTTCCTGCATCCCCCCATTGGCTCCAGTAATAATTGTTATAGTTGCCCTCTGATAACTGTAAAATTTAAACTTATAAGTTTACATCTCAGTAGCTTTCATTGATAGGAGAGTCAGGAAGAGAGAGGTAGTTACAGTTGAACATTAAAAACCAAAGCAAAAGAAATACAAACAAACAAACAAAAAACTCTTTGTTCTGGAAAGCCCGAATGGTATCCATATTGAGGAGAGGAAGTCCAGGGCATCACTAAGAAACATATTTCTTAGTATTTCAATTTCTCTTCATTGTTGTATTGCTGTGATATTTGCCCTGCTCTCTCTATCTTCACTCTCATATTTCTTTCCTTCCCTCAGCAGTATTGCTGAATGTCAAGGTCAGTTCTGGCAAGTCATATTTAGGAGAATTTGTAAAACTGCAAAATGTCCAAAGAAATCATTTGAGGCTCTTCTATGAGGGAAAAATTAGATTATCTTTGTTATTTTAATTGAAAGAAGGTAGAGGACAATTTTTCAATAATACTGATGTTGGAGAGGGGTACATTAAAATACATACAATATCTGCTATCATAGGCATTCACCTCCCTTCCAATCTTGGTGTCATGTTTGGGGGGTATATGAGGGCATGATTTGACCCAAATGTAATCTAAATCTACAAAATACTGAGTTGTGTTATAATGGTGATCTGCTATAATTTGACTCCAAAATTTCCAATTTTGGAAGGGAAGGGGAAGAAGGAGAGGTGAGATAGATAGATAGACAGACAGGTAGAATAGGGAGGAAAAAGGAGAGGAGAAAAGGGGATAGGAGAGGGAGAGGAGAGTAGAAGGAAAAGAAAGGGGGAAGGGTAGAATGGAGAAAAAAGAGAGAGAGGGAGGAAGGAGAGAGTATATGAACTATTATTCTGTGAGTCAAATGCATATTTAACTGACAGACCTCTTATTAGTCTTTATTATGTCCCAAAAGGGTGGGTTAATGCCAATTCTCCCATTTTATAAATTAAAAAACTGAGGCATATGCAGGCATAGTGCATTATTTACATATCAAATGGCAGAATTCAGTTTTCCTGTAATATGCTTCAGAGACATAAGGTGCTCAGTGCCCTGGTTTGGTATCTAGGGGCAAATCCTTTAACTTCACTATGCCCTACCTCTCTGCTTTGTGAAAATTTTAATGACACATTGCCAACATTTGGATCTTCTAGAAGAGGCTGTCATGGAAATATGATGTATTAGCATTGTTATATAGGAAAAAAATTGTTTACTTTAGGACTTCAAGGACAGTCTTTCTTCTTCTTAAATAGAATTGGAGAGAAAAAGGCAGGGAAAGACATATGGATATGGTTATATGGTAGGATAGAGGGGGAAGAGAGAAGAAAAGTGAGAGAAGAAAGAAATAGAGAGCATATGAGAAGGAGAGAATGAAGGGATTCTTTTTCCTTTCTTTCCTCCAACCAAGACCTTTTTTGGTTCTCATTACCCCTTTACAGTTGGGGAGGAAGATAACCTGTCCAGAGATATTAAGCTAATTCATGAAATAGCTAGAAAATGCCCTCCCTTTATTGAGCTAATCAGTCAAGGGCTCAGGATAGATGTCCTTCTATGCATATAGTGTCTTCCTGCAAGGTCTCTTCAGGCCGAATTGGACCTTGCCTGTGGCTGATTGACTCTCTGGAAGTGGTTACTGCCCTAATGGAAGGTTAAAGCCTATGACATAATGGCCAGCATCGAGCACTATACAGTTGTAACTTCAAATATACCTCTGTAGCTTTGTGTTTTGTTTGCATACTGTAAAAATAAGATCTGTAGAACTGACATACATGTTTGAATCAACTGTAAGAGAAATACACTTGAAATTCTGAGGAAGAGTCAGGACCAGCAAGAGCCCCACCCAAAGAGACCTTCCTGCCTTTTTAACGTCCCAGAGCACCTCGAACAGGGCCAAAGTCTCCACATTGTGGAGGCTCAGTAAGGGCCGCTGTGAGGCTTAGAAGTTTTAGGAAGTCTTAAAAAAAGTCTGAAACCAAACAGAATGGTGTGAAGGCTTTCCTTAACTGAAAAACTGGGATGACAATTACCTGTCAGGTAAGAATTGTTAAGAATTCATGATGCTCCAAATGTATTCACTCACTTAATAATTCAACAAATATTTGTGAAGAACTTGGAGTATTTTTAATTTTTTTTTTCAAAAATTAAATTATATAGTTTTATTAACAAGGATTTATTTTCCTTTCCTATTTTCTTTCCTTCCAACCTCCCCACATATTAAAAAAAATACAACAAAACCTTTGTAACAAATATACTTAGTCAAGCAAAACAAATCCCTATGTTGGTCATGTCTCAAAACATCTCATTCTTTACCTCTCTCAATACTGTGCGAACCTTCCACTCCATCCAGGTTAACCTCATCTTTGTCCTTCACTAATTAGTCTTGTCTCTTCATAATTGAACAATGTGATCCTCAGTCTTTACTCAGGCTATGCCTCATTCCTGGATCTCTCTCTTGCTCCTTATTTTTATCTCTTGGAATCTCTAGTTTCTTTCAAGGGATGGGGATATAGACTGAACCTGTGATTTCACTGCTGTAAGGAATTCCTGGATAAGGAGACTTCCGATGTGCAGACCTGTACCTCCTGGACAACTTAAAGTTCCAGACAGCCGAGTGGAGTCCGGAGAGGTTAAGTAACTTGCCCAAAATCATACAGTCAACATGAGTCAGAGGCAGGATTTCAACCCAGGTCTTCTTGGCTTTGAGGCTGGGTCTCTATCCACTAGCAACATTGCTTCTCCAACCCCTTTCAAACAGCCACCTTTATCAAGAAGCTGTTCATGATTCCCTGGTTGGTAGTGACTCCCTTCCTCACATCCCTACCCTCCAAATAACTTTATTTTACATTAATCCCATATTCACTTATTTATAAACATGTATCCTTCTTCCTGAACACATGCTTTGTTCTCGCATCTCTGTGTCTTCATGCCTGGAACACCCTCCCTTCCTCTCTTCCCCTAATGAATTTCTACCTATCCTTTAATTCTCAACTCATAAACTACCTCTTCTAGGCAGCCTCAATCCTCCTCTTGGTTAGTAAAAGCTTTCCCCCTAGCTCTTACATGGCACTTTGTTTTATATTTTTAAAGTACTTATTATATAATATCACATATTATAGTCAGTGAGTCTTCTCTAAACATTCTATCTCCTCTAGCACCCAACATAGGTCTCTGTATACAGTAAGCACATAATAAATGCAGTCTTTAGGGTTGCAATGCTGCAGTATTTTAGGAGAGTAAACACAACAAAAT
The DNA here is from genome assembly GCA_028658325.1 of Potorous gilbertii. Classification (NCBI taxonomy): domain Eukaryota; kingdom Metazoa; phylum Chordata; class Mammalia; order Diprotodontia; family Potoroidae; genus Potorous; species Potorous gilbertii. Next base: position 558,904,696 of record CM053770.1, read on the forward strand.
AAAAAACTCTAAACAACCCTGAGTGATAATGACTGTAATGCCTTTCTATTGTCCTTTAAGTTAACCTGTAATTTTGATATTTTTGAATCCTGGTGTTTCATGATCTGTATCCATATAGCACTGCTGGTTAAATATGAGAAAATATTGCCAAGGACAGGAGAGAAAGTGTGAGATATTAAATCTATGAATGATATTAGAGAGTCCCATATAAAAAAACATTTTCATTCTGCCATGTTTGCATTATTTCAATAAATTCTGAAATTATTAATGTACATATATGTATGATCATGATGTATTCCATTTATATGGGACACTCTACAGAGTCTTTTCAGATACCAAATATAATGGTTACTGTCCTCTTTTATATTATTTCAGAGAAAACACATGGATGAACGAAAACATCTGTAGTGGCTAAAACCATGTAGAGACTAAGTTTATTAGAAATGGAACTTGTGTTTTTTCTTTCCAAATTTCTTAGTGTCTACAATATTTAACAAAAGCCAGAAATGAATTTCTTTCTCCCTCTACTATTCATAATAATTGGTACCAGGATGTCTAGGTAAGTGGATTCTTCCTATTCCTTCCTGTCCCTCTTCTTCCTTAAACTAATCAAACACTGATTTTCTTGCCGTATGCCACTCTTTCTCTTCCAAATAAAATGATGTACTATTGACCTACAATTTCTATCACCCTTCAAATTCAATGAGATAATTTTAGCTCAGAGCCTGGCACTTAGTAGGTGCTATGGAAATGCTATGGAAATTCCCTCCCTCTTCATTTCGTGCTGAGTTAATCTGCCTTTACAGAGCTATCATCAGAGGTCAGAAAGGAGGTCTGAGTCCTGACATCAAGAAGGAAAAAGGGTCTGTACTGAATAATAAGGTCTCAGATTCAGGAGCTTTGAAGCTATTTAACAACAGGTGCTATCCAGTCTCTGCTTGAAGACAGATGTGGCTTTTGGTCTCACCCTCCTGGCGGATCTTGGATTAACCTTTTGCTTACATTATTCCAAAAGGGTGTATGGACTTATTTCTCCATGAAGATGCAAACTCCTTGTGAGTAGGGACTGTTTCATTCTTCATTTTTGAGTCCCCAAGCCCAGGGTTTGACACACCTCTTATTATTGTTTATTCATGTCTGAATTTTCATGAGCCCATTTTTGTTTTTTCTTGGCAAACATACCGGTGTGGTTTGCCATTTCCTTCTCCAGCTCATTTTACTGATGAGGAAACTGAAGCAAACAGGGTTAAGCAACTTGCCCAGGTTCACATGGCTAGAGTCTGAGAATAGATCTGGACTTTGGTCTTCCTGAGTCCAGGCCCAGCAATCTATCCACTGGACCACCTGGCTGCAGATTGACACATGGTGCTAATCAATGTTTGTTGTTTAATTGAATGCTTGACAGAAAGACCCTGGTCCTCAGTCCCAGTTAACCCTAATCTAAATCCTTGATTCTTGAAGGCGGCACTCACTGTTGGTTCAAGGATACTTTGGAGGAGGAAGAACCTAAGGGTATGTAATATTTACATACATACATATTTGTATGTATGTATACATACATATATACATATGTATGTATATATTTGTTTTCTACTCAATTTGTTTTATGAATAGACTTATTGTAACTTCTGTTTTTGGTTTCCTTTAGCCATTAAACTTTAGAGCTGGGTGGGTGGGTTACCCTGGGGGATTAATCACCCCCTCTATTTACAAATTAAGAAACAGAGATCCACAGAGGTGACATAATTTGTCCAAGGTCACACAGAACCAGGATGAGATTCAAAATCTCCAAACTGACTCATTTCCCCTAACAATTGGTGTTCCAGAAATTCTCTTTCTTTTCTCTGTCTTTTATCTATACCCTCTATTTTCAGACTATTAAATTACAGCCACAAGTCAACTCAAGTGGGAAAATGGACTGTGGGCAGGAGGAAGAACCACTCTGGTCACTGCTATTACCTCTCTCCCCACCCAAAGGCTTGCAGCAGTCCTTACCTCAGTTAGGATCAGGAAGAAAAGAGAGAGGGGCTATTTTTGTCAAGTTGGTGCTCTTTGAGTGCTGGAAACCAATCAGAAAGTGAAAGTGGGGACAAGGAACTCTCAAAGTGGGTCAGTAAGGCCTATTATGTCTGCCATGGTGGAGTTATAGAAATCAAATAATAGTATGAAATCTCAGCTTTAGTATTTCTCTCTACCCTATGTATACAAACACTTTGCTTGGTCAGATTCAATTACAGTATGATGCTATTTTCAAATGATTCACAGTGGGTACTTGCACGCTAAAGAAAATGTTTCTGTTTCTTGAAGCTGTCCTCACAGTGTTAGTATTTAACACTTTAAAATATACCTATTAGACATTGATATTGATATTGATCCTAATTAATAAAGGGATACAAAGGACTCTTAATCCCATGGAACCTATTGTTCAATTCAAAAAACATTTATCAAGCAACTATTATGCCAATGGCAAGGGAAGCTGGGTGGTACCACGATGCACATAGCACAGACTTGGAGTCAGGATCTTTACAAGTTCAAATCTGGCCTCAGACTCTTATTATCTGGGTGATCTTGGACAAGTCACTTAATCATGTTTGCCCCAGTTCCTCATCCATAAAATGGGCTGGAGAAGGAAATGGTAAACTATGTCGGTATCCTTACCTAGGAAACCCTAAATGGGATCACAGAGTCAGACACAACTGAAACATTAACATTTGGTTCAAACCCCTCAGACAATTAGTTGCTATATGACCCTGAGTAAGTCATTTAATTTCTCTATGCCTCTTTTTCTTCATTTATAAAATTTATATTTATATAACATAATATATAATAAAATTTATAAAATGTGGGTTTTGTTAGAAGTGAAGTATAAATATTGGGGGTGGGGCTTGTGCAGGGCAGGAAGAGAGGATAAAATGAGCCAGAAATAGGAAAGATGACCTCAGGAGACATTTCTCCCACATTTACTTTCTCCTAAATAGGACTGAATGACCTTCATTTATAAAATGGACCTGATGGCCTTCAAGATCTCATCAAGTTCTAAATCTAGGATCCTCTGATTCTGAAGACCTGAGTTCAAGTCCTACCTCTGACACATATTGGCTGTGTGACCCTGGGCAAGTCATTTAATCTTAAGTGGCAACTTCAGACTAAAAATTGCAGCAGGGCTGACATATATTGATAAAAAAGAGTTTCCTTACCCAAGAGTTTCCTAAGGTACTAAAACCATAGATCTAATCCTTATCTTTATCTATATGCAAAGCCAATACAAAGACATCTATTGCCACCAAAGTGGGGAAAAGATATAGTTCCTGCCCTCAAGGGGTTTCCAGTTTAAAAGGATACACAGATTGCCACGCTCTGAAGTATAATGTGATATTTCAGAAAGAGAAGTATCAAATACTATTCCAAGACAGGAGAGATTTCACTGAATCACTCCCAGAATGTTCCCCAACCTAGCAGGACAATCTATAATTATTTTCGGGATATTTTGCCCCGAGATAAGGGAACCCCTTCCCTCCCCCAACCCCAAGCGAATTGGTGGCTCTCTTTCTCTGAAGTGTCCTTCCCTTCTGGCCCTGTAGAGTTTCAAAACAAAGCTTTAAGAGGCTAGAGCTTGGGTTTCTGGCTCAGGTTCCACAGTGAAAGAGAGGAGATGCTCAGGGGAGGGAGAGAGTGAGCAGGAGTGCAATATTTTCACAGCAAGCTCACCTCCCTGGCAGCCCTGAACCTGGGCTCCATCAATTTAACGCCCGTGTATTTAGGTTCAAGGTTGGAGGCTCCCTATGTGACCTGACTCTCCATGTCTGTGTCCTCCTGGCTAAAAGTTTGGAGGTCTGCTCCTAATGAATGAAGACTGTATATGCTCAACTTCACCATCTTGGAGTCTTCCATCCAAGATGCAGGTTTACTTAGAAGTGAGAAGTATAAATACTGGGGGGCAGGAAGAGAGAACAAAATGAATCAAAAATAGGAAAGATGACCTTTGGAGACATTTCTCCCACATTCACTCTCTCCCAAACAGGATTGAAATGGGGGGAAAATAGGATTCCAGGGTTTTTGTTTTCAACAGTGAGTGAAACAGATGAGATTACAAAGTAAAAAGTGGGTGGGAGTCACTTTATGATTTCTGTTCTTGCCGCAGGGAAGGTAGGAGTTGCACATTGGAACAATGGTCTTGAAATCACTCCTCTTGGCAGGGGAATGAAGAGGAAATAAATAGAGTTGTCTAAGTAGAGTTGGTCAAAGGCCACTAGAATTGTTGCCAGACCTCGCTGTTTCTGTTGTGGGCACTGCCATCCTTCCAGAGCACTTGGGTTCAAATTCAAGGAACCAAATGGAACTCTTCTCTCTGCCTCACTACTCATACCCAGTCAGTTGCCAGATCTTGTTGATTCAATCTCTACAATCTCTTTTCCATCTATTCCCTTTCCATGCCTCCTATGGCTACCATTATATTTGGGGCCTTCATCACCTTTTACCTAAATTATTGCAGTGGCCTTTTTCTTGGTTTCCTAGCTTCCCCCTTGCCGATTCACCTTCCACACAGCTGCCAAATAATTTTTCTGAAGCACAAATCTGACCATGTCCCTCCTCTGCTCAGGCATCTTCACAGTCTCGTAAAAATAAAGCTAGAAAAGACCTTAGAGACTATTAATTCCAGTGTTTCCTCTTCCATCTAGGACAAGATGCAAACCTGCCTTATCCAAGCCCTTCATAGTCTGATCCCAGCCTGCCATTCCAGCTTTCTTTCACATGGCTTTCCTTTACACATTCTACATTCCAGCCAGACTGGTCTCCTTGCTGGGTCCTGAATTTAGCATCTCATCTCCTGTTTTCATAGGCTGTCTCCCACACCTTGAATGTACTTTCTCTTTATTTCTAGAGATTACATCTTGGTTTGAAAAATGAGCCTGGCTAAATGAGGCCGAACTGTGCCTCTGTGCACTTGTCTATTTTGTCGCTATCCTGTTGTGTGACCATGCCTGGCTGCCACAGTCATGGGAAGACATTTCTGAGGCTTCATGCTGTTTTCGGACTCCTCCAAATAAACTGATCTCCAGTAGATCGTGATGATAATGGTAGCTATTATTTACAAAGTGTTTTAAGGTTTGCAAAATACTACATATGTTACCTCATTGAATCCTCACAATCCTGGGAGGTAGGTGGTGTTACTATCAAAATTGTATCAACTGAGGCTGAGCAGAAGAGATTTGGGGCATTCCAGGGTCACACAGCTAGTTAGTGTCTGAGGCAGGATTCAAATTCAGATATTCCTGATTCCAAGTCTATTGCTCTATCCCTTGAACCATTTTTCCACCAACAGCACCGTGTAATGAGTAGGATTTGCTGTCAGAATATTGGCATTGATGCTTATTATGTGTATAACCTTGGGTAAATCACTTAACCTCTCCAGGGGTCAGTTTCCCCAAGTGTAAAATGAGGCGACTGCTTCAGATGGATTCAATGGTCCCTTTCAGTTCATAATCCAATGTTGGAGATCTAAAAATTCACATAGCCAAGATAAGATAAATAGCATACAGAATTTTAGTGCTTTTAATTTTCCTAAGCATGTTTGCCTCCATTATGTCATGCAATTCAGTTCAGCAGACATGTCTTAGTATCTCATATGACCCTACCACAAGCCTGTGAGTTAGGTAATCTCAATTTTACAGATGAAGAAACTGAGGGAGAGTGATAGTGACTTCCCTTAACACCTAGACAATAAACAGCACAGATTGGCTTCTGTAGGGAGTGGTGAATCTTACTTATTCAGGCTAAAACATCTGGTTTCTGTGGCCTTGGGTCCATCCCTACACTTCCTCAAGCCTTGTTTCTTCCCCTATAGCACGAGATAGTTAGACTAGGTGATTTCTACTATCCCTTCCAGTTCTAAAGACCTATATAACACTATGGTTCTATCATTCTTCCATTCTGTTCATCCTGAGATGTATCTCTGAGGTCTGGAGAAAATAAAACAAATCCTGCATATTTTTTTTCATTTGGTGGGTCCTGGTGCTCAGAAACTCTTTGTTATCCATTTAAGTCAAGTATTCTTGACAGAATGCTCTATCCTTTCCAGAGTATAAATGGGGCTTCAGGGAAAAACATTGAGATGTCACAGTCTTCTGTGTCACTGGAGCAGATGACACCCTTGGCTCTGATCCCATGGTATGACAGCTCAGAATGTCAGTACCCTCAAAACCTAAGCTCTGTCATGAATCAGACCCTGGAACAAGTCCAGTGGGCAAAATAATCAACTCCAAGAAAAGTTAATTTGAGAGGACATTCAGATGGAAGAAAGAAAAGCAAATGGCAAGAAGCCAGGTTTGAAATGATTAGTTTCTTTTTCATTTGTATTTATAGAACGCTCTCTTTTAAAGAATCCAACAGAGACTAACAAAAAAATGAACATTTTTAGAGCACATATTGTGCTGAGCTGATACAAAGAGGCATGAAACAGTCTCTACCTTCTTTGGAGAGACAGGACAGGATACCTTCACACACACATATATATATATATATTTCATATGTGTATATATTCACACACATATGTTTACACTGCCACAAAATGCATATTACATGTGGGTATATAAGTGTTTATATTACACAGATGTATAAAAAGCAATTTGACATAGATGATAGAGAGTTAGTCTTGGAACCAAGAAGATCTAGCTCAAGTCCTGACTTTAACATATACTGACTATATGAATGGGCAAATCATGTAAACTTTTGGTACCCTTGACAACTCTCTAAGAAGATCATTTTCAAAGCAACTGCTGGCCTGCATTGATAGGAGGGGAATTCTCTATACCAATGAAATGACAGATCCAGCCCCTGTCTGTCTATCTATCTATCCATCTATCAACTCATCTTCTTGAGTTCAAATCTGGCCTCAGATACTTCCTAACTGTGTGACCCTGAGCAAGCTACTTAACCCTGTTTGTCCCAGTTTCCTCATCTATCAAATGAACTGGAGAAGGAAATGACAAACCACTGCAGTATCTTTGCCAAAAAAACCTAAATGGGGTCATGAAGAGTCGGAAGTGACTGAAATGACTGATCATCTCTCATATTGCATATTACATTGACATATGCTCTCTCACGCTCTGTCTCTGTGTGTGTGTGTATGCATGCGTGTGTGTGTGTGCGTATGTGTGTGTGCACGTGTGCGTGTGTATACCCATGTATATAGGGAAGGGCAGTGTATAGAACACTGGGCTTGGAGTTTGGAAGATCTGAATTCAAATTCTACCCCATACACTTGCTAGCTGTGTGATCCTGGGCAAGTCACTTCAATTTCTGTCCACCTTGGTTTTCCCAACTATAAAATGAGAATAACAGCAGCACTTGGATCACAGGTTTGTTGTAAAGATCAAATGAGATAATACTTGTAAAGCGCTAAGGATGGTACCTGACACTTAGTAAGCACTATTATGTAAATGATAGGTATTACTGTCATGGTGGCTATTGGGTCGTTATTCAGTCATATACAACTCTTCATGACCCTATTTGGAGTTTTCTTGGCAAAGATACTGGAGTAACTTGCCCTTTCCTTCTCCAGCTCATTTTATAGAAGAGGAAACTGAAGCAAACAGGGTTAAGTGACTTGCCCAGGGTCACATAGCTAGCAAGTGTCTGAGGCTGGATTTGAGTTCATAAAGATGAGTCTTCCTGACTCCAGGCCTGGCGCTCTATGCACTGTGCCCTTTACTATTATTATTAGACATGTACATGGGGCAGCTAGGTAGTGTAGTGGATAGAGCACTAGTGCAGGAATCAGGAGGACCTGAGTTCAAATCTCACCTCAGACACTTGACACTCACTAGCTGTTTGACCTTGGGCAAGTCACAACCCCAATTGCCTCATCCTGGGTCATCTCCAGTCATCCTGATGAATATCTGGCACTGGATTCAGATGGCTCTGGAGGAGAAGTGAGGCTGGTGACCTGCACAGCCCTCCCTCACTCAAAACAAAGTCAAGTGCAAGTCATGTCATTATTTCTCTGATGGCATGGTCTTCTTCGGCAACGAAGGACAAAAACACAGACATACACATACATATGTTTCCCCTCCAATTCCCCCCCACCCACCATCCAACCTCCCTTTTTGGTCTCAGCAACTCACAAAGGCTCTTTATTAAGGTACAGAGCAGTCCAAGTTGGAGAAAGGACCATATAAAACCATGCTGAATAGTTTCAATAGTAAAGTAGCACTTCTATTTATTTGTACTAAACCACCTGTTGAGCCTTCATGAGGGTGTGCCTATTTCTTCTAGTGTAGCCAGATTTGGTGAACAAGTCCTTGTCTACCCACTTTATCAAATTCCACCAGTGCTTAAGGATACGCGTTTTCCAGGAGATTGAGATGAGTAGTAATAGTGGTGAACAGCTGAGACTAATTTAAAAGAAATTAGCATGCAAGCCAGTCCTCATTAAAAACATTGCTTCTCTGATTGGACTGGGAGACCTCTATGAAGGAAATGCCACTGAGACCTGGGCTACTAGAAAGATTCCTAGTGATGGCAGAACATTGCTGTTGTTGCCTTATTAACACGAAAGTTGTACAAGTACCCTAAATTTCTCTGGGGGTAATCCAACCCAGAACTGTCCATGTGCTCATTGAAAAGAAGGAATTGTCTGCTAAGGAACCAAAGCATCAAGCCGAAAATCTGAGAAGAAAGCATAGCTAAGCACAAAAGCATGCTTGTGTCTGCAAGAAATTGAGTGCAGCAAATGGTGAGACATCTTTAGGGCTCTCAGAGCCTCATGGTTATTCTGAAGTCGGACCTACGACGCTGCTCCTTGGACTGCTTCTTTGCATTGCCTCTCAGACTGATCCTGTGGAGGATTCCTGTTCTTGTCTCTGACCCTCATTTCAGCCCTTGTCTTTCTGAGTGCCAACTTTGACTCTGAAGTTTGCTCGCGAGTTTGTCCCTTTGCTGAGTGGAAACCTCCAGGACGTGGCCTTTTCTCATTTCTTCCCCCAGTAGGCATTACCTTCTATCATGGAAAGGCCTGAGCCCTGCTCTGCTCACCCCCACTCCCACTCCCTCCCAGTGAATCTTGAAGGAATAATGTAATTCATACGTGTGATTCTATGGACCTTAATTATATCCCCTTTCAGCTTTCTGTCTTTCCAAACTAAACTCTCAATTTTTAAAATATATCCTTATAAGGTAATCTCTTACATATCCTTTCTTCATCACCTGAGATGATGGGTCTCCTCTATAGGTTTTTCTTGAGCTACCACAACCTGAAATCCACCTCAAAATTGATATTTGCTGAACAGAGCAAGAAGTTCGAACTCCTAATCCACTACTGTAGTCTTTAGGATCTGCTTCTCCAGAAAACCTGGGTCACCATGGACTCCTGCCTTTCTCTTCCATCCTGTCTGGCTTCTCTGGACATTGCTACTTATTAGATTTATAGTTTTCTTTGGTCTGTTGGTAAATGGTCCTCTCATCTCCCTGATGGAGGTGTGTTCTGCCCACCTTTGACTTGCTCCAGAAGGCTATAAGACTTTTCTCTGCTGACATGATCCATACTGGAACTTTTCTGGGAATGAAATGGGAAATTTCTTCTTCTTTAGAAACAGTCCCTAGTAGCTGGAGCCTCCATGGGGTTTTACTTTGTGAAGACTGTCCAGCCATAAAGAGAAGCAGAGCATTTGTGTTGGAGAGAATATTTGAAATCTAGAGACCTTGGATCTAGTCCTGACTGGGCCCTCACCAGCTATGTGAACTTGACCTTCTGATGCTCAGACTATGAACAAGGTGGGAAAAGGGGAGCAGTAAGGGAACTAGATGCTCTCTCTGAGCCCTTTCGTCAAATGAGCTAGTATTTCTAAAGCACTTAGCACAGTGCCTGACACAAAGTAGGTGTTTAATAAATGATTGTTCCTTTCTCCCCCCCCAACTTTGATTTTTACATTTTAGGATTATCCGATACTTAGGTGTATTATAAAAAAAGCTAGTTTTCATGATTATACATGTTTGTAATGGGGTTTGTTTTTCTTGCCTTCTCAAAGGGAGGGGGAAAAGAGATCCCTTTCCCAAGAATTCAAAACTAAAAATTTAATACAATTGAATTTCTAAAAAGAAAAAGAAAAATGCAAAGGAAAAGTTAGGAGGAGACAAAATCTAAAAATCCTTTTCTCCAGTTATCCTTTTGAATGACCCTTCATAAAACCAGCTCTTCTCTAAAGACCCTAAGTGCTCTCAAGAGAGGCTTGGCCTTCCTCTTAGGCCTGTAAGTCGAGGTTGATTTAGGCTTCCAAGTCCAAGTTGATACACAACCCATTTGCTTAAAGCCCATCCTCCTTCAGTGTGGTTTTCAGCTGAATGCCAAAAGCTGAAGCAAAAACTCATAACATGCCAATTACCCTGGCCTCAAAACCACAAATGATTGTACACAGCTGTTGGCAAAAGAAACCTTGTTCCAAGCATTTAATGCCTAATTGAATAAACCCAAAGATCCTAGCTTTGCCTTTCACTCAAAGCTGGAGGGTCCCTTCACTCTGAACTTTAACAAGTTTAGAGGGCAAAAGGAAAAAGGAGGAGCCTGTTGGATATGACTGTGGATCTTAAGCATCTCTTCCCCACTACTCCTGATCCAACACTTCCCACTGATCTGGGTTTGGATGAGGCTGGTAGCAAGTTGTGAAGTTGGAGGTGAGCATTCTAAGCCTCAGCTCTAGAATGTCTTCCCAAAATTTTCACTGAATGAGGACCAAGTGGATTTATTTCAGTCTTCGGTGCTTAAAGAAGAAGGCAACCAGCATGTGTCCTATGGACATGGTGCAGTATTAATAGCACAGCAGTTCCCAGTATGAATCTGGGAATCAATATGCTTAGTAATGGTTTTCAAATGAACACAGTCCCTATTGGGATGGATAAAACACAAAGTCACTTCAGAACATTCCTGAAACCCTAGTAGCTTTTTTATCATGATAAGAATGTAGGCTCCTTGAAGGTAGGGGCTGTCTTGTTTTTGTATTTGTAAACCCAGAGCCTAGAGAGGTAAGGATTGGCTTTGGTGGCAGGAAAACCTGGGTTCAAATCTTGCCTTTTATATATACCTTCCTTACCTCTCAGTGCCAGATGACTGTCAGAAGCTATAAATGACAGGCAAGTTGCCAATCTGCATTGATAGAGGGGGTTTCCTTAACAAGAGTCAGATCCCCATGCTAAGGACATCACAAGTGTGGATCAAACAAAATTCCCAGGGACTACAACATTTCTTTTCCTGGCCCAAGCTATGACTTCATCAGTATAGGGAACTCACAAAGAAAACTATCAGTGAAGATTAGCAACCATTCTGCAATCACAGAGGCAAAGATTTGTTTGGGCCCCTGAAACCTAAAGTGAATGGTAGTGGGATCCCACAGCCTAGGGCTTCAGCCTCTCCAAATACAGTAAGAGCTTAATAAATGTTTCTTCACTTGAATTGCCCGTAGTCTCTCAACCCATAAATCCTAGTAATAGTGGAAATAACATCACATGGGTATCTGTGATTTTCCCTGATGTTTAAAAGCTGTTCTCACACTTAAATGTTGAGAAGCATTGATGTTTTAGATAGGGAAAGTACCTTCCTCATTGTGCTGGAGGTCCTTTTATGCCGGAAGGCCCTAGTTTTCCAATCTAATCAAGATGTATCCATAGAAGCCTTACCTGGTGTCTCTCCAAGGTCATTGTTACCGTCATATTTCCTCTTCTGTGATTCCAGAGGTGGATAGGGGAATATAGACGACAGTGACAAATCCTTCTTCTGTTTAGGTCTTTACTGACATACCAGTTGAAGTGATGAGGATAATGAGGAAGATTTATTGATGCTTTTAAAAATATATAGGCTAACAGATTTTCAGATCATAACCACACACCTCCTTTAATCTTTTCTTCTATTTGACCTTTTCTCCTTCCTTCCTTTCTCCCTTTTCCTCCTTCTCTTCCTTCCTTTTTTCCTTTCTTTTTTCCTTCCTTCCTCCCTTTCTTCCACCTTTCTTCTTTCCTTCCTTCCTTTTCTCCTTCCTGTCTTCCTCCCTCCCTCCCTCACTTCCTTTCCTTTTCTCTCTCCCTAGGTTTTAAAAGCAAAGGAAGGTATTTCCCAGCCATCACCATACCATGCTGCTTCCACTCTGAACATAGTTCCCATTTTATACCCTCCCACATACAAATGCTAGAGCTAGAAACTCAGTCCCTGAAATTCCAAGGTTTAAATTGTGAATTTTTTTCTTATTATTCTTGCTTAGAATCAGGTCTCTGTGACACTTCCTGGCCAAGTCCACACTATACAGCCTCCCCTCCCTGTTTTAAAATATTTTTATTTAAAGTTTTGAGTTTCAAATTCTATCCCTCCCTTCTCTCTCCCCCTTAGAATGTAAGCAATCAGATATAGATTATATTTATGCAGTTATGTAAAACATTTCCTCATTAATCATTTTGTAGAAGACTCAAATAAATGAAAAAGAAGAAAAGTAAAAAACAGCACACTTCAGTCTGTGTTCAGTCAATATCAGGTCTCACTCTGGAAGCAGATAGGATGCTTCATCCTTAGTTCTTTGGGATTGTCTTGGGTCGTTGTATTCCTGAGAATAGCTAGGTCCTTCACAATTCTTTATTGAACAATATCTCTGTTACTGTGTACAATATTCTCCCTGGTTCTGTTCTCTTCACGATGCATCAGTTCATGTAAAGCTTTCAAGGTTTTTCTGAAATTATCTATCCATCTCTCAGTTTCTTAATCTGTCTCCTTATCTGTCTCTCTATTGAGTTATCAAGCTATCTAATTAATTAATATTAATAGTACAGATAGTACTCTAATAGTACAGATAAACACCTTCCCTGTACTTTAGAGTGTATAGAAAGTGGCTCAGAATGTTATGTACTTGTCCAAGGTCACAGAGCCAATATTTGACAGAGATGGGACTTGAACCCAGGTTTTCCTGATTCTAAGGTCAGCTTTTTATTCATTAATCACATTTGATCATTACATAGCAACTCTGTGACATAGATTTTGTCCCCAATCTACAACGGAAAGAACTGCATCTCAGACAGGCTAAGTGATTTATCTAAGATCACTGAGCTATTTAATTGCAGAGCAGGAATTTGAATCCAGAGTTCTTGATAAAGACCAGTGCTTTTTTTAAAGTAAAATTAACTCATCTTCAGAGAAAGGTTTTGGTCTTTTGTTTTAGGGTTTTTTCTTTTAACCAGAAAAATGAAGCATAGATTTAGAGCTAAACATCTAATCCAATCTCCATGTTTTCCAGATGAAGAAAATGATACTCAGTGAGGTTAGATATCTTCCCTATGGTCACATGTCTAGTAAGTGAAAAAGGCAGAATCTCAGCCCAGGTTTTTCTGACTCCAAACCCATCATATAATTCATTGTTGCAAAAGGAAAAGGGAATAAGTATATATATATATATACACTATGTGATATGCATTGTGCTAAGTAAATATTACACGATATACATCCTTACAACAAGAGGAAACTGAGGTAAACATAGATTAAGCCTAAGGTCACTTAGCCAGAAAATCACCTACCTGATCACTTGTCCAACTAGTAAATGTCTGAGGCCAGATTTGAATTCAGGTCTTTCTGACTCCAGGCCCACTGTACCAGAGCCACCTAGCTGACTCTCTACACTATGTCTAAGTACAAGTTAAGTTCCCAAGTAATAAATGCCTCTGGTTGTTAGTCCTAAAGGGACACTATCACGAAGGAGGGTTTTTTGTTTTTGTTTTTAAATGTTATGCCTTAACTGTCACAACTTCTTGTGAAGGACAAGGGTTTCCACACAGTTGGTTGGTTGGTGGCCAGGTTGAATTGAAGAGCAAAACTAATTGTAGTTAATTTTAGTCTGTTTCACAGTCCTGCCAAGGTTTCCATTGGGGGTCTTCTCCATGGGGGAGACCCTCCACACTGCCTTTGCCTCCATTCTGAAAAGGAGAGAAAGCCTGCACTTCATGCCACTTTTGGGAGTCACCTGGAATTCTGAGTAGGATAGAGTCATAAGCAAAAAGTGACAGGTGAACCTTCTGGGGGCAGAGGGAATCAAGCTAGAAGGGGCTGTGCAAAGAAATGAATGAACATCCCTAAACAGAACTGAACAGAACAGCACTTGTGGGAATTGTCCAAGGTGGCCCTTAGCGGATGTTCTAATTTCTCTGCTCCTATGACAAGAGATATCAGCCCAAGGTTAACATTATAAATAACCATTCAGTGGAAGGATGTGAAAGAACTAAGGCAACTAAGTTGCCTATGATATGGAGGAACTAGATATAGATAAATTAGTAGCTTTCATTGTTTTCTATCCAAAAGTAAGCGATTCCAGCGTTGTGCATCCCCAACCTGGAAAAAAAGCTCTTGCCCCCTTTAATGCAAACACAATATTCCAAATCTGCTTGGTAACTAGGGAAGAAAACTAAGGCAAAGGTCGAGCTGAGCATATGGACTTCACTGGGACTATTTCTCTGGAAATTATTTGTTCCTTTCTGTCAGTTATTCAGTTACTTAAGTGGGTGGAAAAGGAAGGGAAAGTTGTCACAAGGAAAATGGAGTCTGGGTGCTCAGGGAGCCAAGTGTCTCCCCTCCCATAACCTCCAAGGTGTTTGAAATCCTGAAGAGGGTAATTGTTGGCTGAGAATTTCCCTCCTTTCACATCCAGAACTAACTTTCTACTCCTGAAAGCAATATTCAGGGAAGTCAAAGGACCTGGCAAAGGCAGAACTTCTCACGAGCCATTGGGGAAAGCAGGGGGAGGTTTTCAAAGAAGGCAGTAAAAGACAGATCCAGAATTTCAATTCACAAGACATTGAGGTGTGGCTTGAAACTTTGTCCCACCCCATAACTTGATCCAGCAAAAAAAAATAATGGAGTTGAAAAGTTGTCACTGAGTTCTCTCTGGACATCACCCTGCCTGGGAGTTTGGTTGAAAACCAAATTTTATAATAACTACTCATCTTTTTAACTCCTTGGGGCTTCCACAATTCTTTCTTCACAAAAATTATGTGATGTGAGAAGGGTAGATATTATTATGCCTTTTTTACAAGTTAGGAAACTGAAGTTCACAGAGGTTGTGACAGATTAGAAGTACAGTGGGAAAAACATTGACTCTAGGGTCAGCAGGCTTGGGTTTAAATCCTGTCTCTGACACTGTGTGACCTTGAGCAAATTACTTAATCTCTTTGGGCCTCAGTTTACTAATCTGTTCGATAAGGAGGTTGGACTATATGGCCTGTGAGGTTCCTGCTAGCTCAAGATCTAGGATCCTATGCCTTAGAAAGCTTGCTGGATTTCAAGTTAGATGTCCTGGGTTGGAATCTCTTCTACCTTTTGCCTACCTTAGAAGGCAATTTTAAAATACATACATATATACATATAATTATATATTATCTTTTATTTTATAGAATTATGTTTTATACTTTGTTACATAATATTAATTATAATAATATTTATATAATATATTTATATGTAATTATATGTTATAATTACATATAAATATATAATTTATAGGTGGATAAGTCCTTTTCATGACTGCTCTTCTACCTTTGCTCTCCACCTGTCACTCAACTCTTGCCTTGGACTCTGAAAAATTGTAACACATACAGTGGCCACACCTAGCAGATGGGCTAAACCCAGTCAAGGGTAACTGACAGGGCTCAAACTGGTCAGTGAGCTAGGTAGATGTTTATTCCAAATATGTGAAGATGTCCCCCACTGGAATGGGAGGATGAGAATAATTTATTCCAATGGCCATGGAGGTGGCTGAAGCAGGTGCTGTGGGGGAGATTAGAGCTTGGTGAGACATTGAAGATGCCAGCGTCATCTACTGCATTCTGGGCCATGACCAGTCATCCAGACTTTTGTCTCACCACTGAACTTGAGTGACTCTAGAAGAGAGGATGAGGCTGATGACTTAAACTCTGTCTCATTTAAATCCAATTCACGCACGGCTAGCACCCATCATCTCATCAGGCCTCTCCAGAAATGAAAGATGTACAACAACAAAAAAATCCTTTCTTTTTCAGGAAGACTCCTTTAACTCTAGCACCTTCATCCTACTGGTTATCTCCAGTTTATCTTGTATATAGGTTATTTGTAAATAGTTGCTTGCCAGTTATCTTCCCCATGGGACTACATTCTTTTGAGAACAGGAACTAGTTTTTTTCCCTTTCATTGTATCTTTAGCATTTAGTACAATGTGTGGCACAAAGTGGGTGCTAAAGAAACATTTGCTGAATTATTTTAAGGGATCCACTAATACAGATGTACATCAAGCAATGGCATTTGGATTTTTAGCACTACAAACCATTGTGGCTTCTATCAGACTTCCAAGTCTCTGAAAACTATGAAACAGTCTCAACTACAATCTCACTCAATGACTCAGCTGGATAAATGAACACACATGACTTCTATAGACTATATAAATAATGTGCCTCACAGACATCCATATTGTTCTTTTTCAAAGCTATATGGCTGCAGCTTAGAGGCAGCATGTTGTCGTTCAGTCATTTTTCAGTCCTGACTGACTCTTTGTAACCCCTATTTGGGATTTTCTTGGCAGAGATACTGGAGTGGTTTGCAATTCCCTTCTCCAGCTCATTTTACAGATGAGGAAACTGAGGCAAACAGGGTTAAGTGACTCGCCCAGGGTCTTGGACCTAAGTGTCTGAGGCCAGATTTGAACTCAGGAAGATGAATCTTTCTGACTTCGAGCTGGGTAGTCTATCCACTACATCCCCTAGCTGCTCCTGGAGGTGTACAGTGTAGCGCTTAGAGAACTCACCTCAGAATCAGGAACAATAAAAGCTAACATTTACAAAATGCTTAAATATGTTATTTAATTTGATTCTTACAACAATACTGTCGTGTGCTGTTGTTATCTCCTTTTACAGATAAGAAAAATTAGGATGAAATTCAGTGACTTGCCCAAGGTTGCACAGCTACTAAGTATCTAGGATGAGATTTGAATTCAGGTCTTCCTGTCTCTAGATCCAAGACTCATTCTACGACATCAAGCTGATTCTATACAAATTTAGGGATGAAGAAAGAGCTTCATACTTGGAAAAGAGTACTGTTTTTGGAGTCAAAAAACCTGGGTTAAAATACCTGTGTGACCTCAAGCAATCCACATAATCTCTCCTCATCTCCATCACTTAAGGACTCTTCAGCTAAGCACTTAAGGACCCTTCAGCTCTGAATCTATGATCTACAATCCACGGAGCTTGAGGGAAGGAGGTTGGTTGGAATTATTCAAATGATTATTGCATGTGCCCACCTATGCTAAGAGACTTCTTCATCTGCTTACTTCTGACACATACAAGCTACTTACCCAAGCAAGTCCCTTAACCTCTGTGCCTCGGCAACTCTTCATGCTGTAAGGTATAAAACAGCTACTAATTTGCAGTAGTAGATGAAGTTTCCTTACTGGAAGTTCCCTTTTCTCAATGAAATCACGGGTCAGATTTTTTTCTAAGAAAGTCAAAGCCATTGTGAATAACAAAATTCATAAAATAAAATTCCTTTAAAAGTGTCACAACATTCATAATAGCTTTTTAATCATCATCTGTTTTCTAAATAAATGAAAATTATTGCAATTATGCGAGCACTCATGACATTTTTAGACATTTCCAAAGGGATTATCATTCTTGAAAAACTTGGGAGCTGCTATAGGAAGGAATTTAGTTCTGTTTCAGGCTCAAAAAAACAGGCACAGTCCTGAACTTCCCTTTAGACAGTGTGGTAAGTGTTGGCGAGCAGAAACAGTGGTATTTTCAGCCACAGTCTGACTCACAGAAAGCAGGGCTGTAGGTGGTAGTGTCTTTGATTTTCAAAAGACAGAGTATACATGTTGACATGTATTTGCACAGACCCCCCCGCCCCTGCTCCCCTCCATTTGTGAGCAAAAAGATCAGAGTGAAACATTTATCGTTCTTGTCTCTTGCAAAATAAATGATCCTTCCTTCCCTCTGGAGTAACACAGAGAGACAGGTTCATTAACTTTTTATAGCCTATATGGATGTAGGCAGCTGTAATGCAGACAATTCTTGGCTCATATGAACACGCCAAGAAAAGAAAGAAGAGCCAGGGAAGAAACACAGTATGTGGGGATGAGAAGGAAGGTCACGATGAGGAAGGAGATGAATTCTGCAGCTTCACCACCAACATATCTCTTCACAGTCCAACAAAGCTGCATTTTTCTGTACACTAAGGGAGGATCTGATTCAGAATAAGTCAAAATCGAAGTTAGGGCTTCCAGGGAACTATTTCCCGCAGGAATATAATTCTTAAATAGGCCTTTCACTCCCCTGCTTCCAGACTTGAGTTCTATCTGAATCTCTGTGACCCCATTTGGGGTTTTCTTGGCAAAGATACTGCAGTGATTTGCTATTTCCTTTTCCCGTTCATTTTACAGATGAGGAAACTGAGACAAATAGGGTTAAGTGACTTGCCCAGGGTCACACAACTTAAGCGTCTGAGGCCAGATTTGAACTCACAAAGAAGAATCTCCAGGCCTGGTGCTCTATCCACTAAGTCACAGACTTATTCATCCCTTTATCCAAGGACACTTGGTCCCACCCTTATCATACCCTATTGAGGGTTTAGAACATTTCAGCATCTGAAGCCTAAGAATAATTGTTTGTATTTTTTCTGGTTCTTCTCCCTCAAAATCTCCTGGCAGTTTGAAAAAACATAATAAGCTAGATGTATTTCAAACTTGAGTAACTCAGCTATCACAACAGCCTACTACTGGTTAGTCTTCCTGGCTCAAGCCTCTCCCCATTCCAGCCCATCCTCCACTCAGCTACCAAGGTGATATCCCTAAAGCATAGGTCTTTTTACATCACTTTCCTATTTAATAAACTCCCATGGCTCCCTATTACCTCTTGGGTAAAATAGAGAATCCTCAAAAGCTCTTTACAATCTGACTCCTTCCTTCTTACGTTTTCAAGTCTTCTTATATCTTACTCTCCACTACATACTCTATGATCCCATGACCTTTGGCCTCCTTGCTGTTTTTCTCTCTATAAATTCTGTCTCCTAAGACTATAAAATTTTACAGACTGTCCCTATCTTAATGTTGTTTGAGTGAGATTCAGGGCTCCAGGGTGCAGTGCAAGGAAGTGAAGGCAGTAGAGAAAAGGTAAAACAAACATACTTTTTTTGAGGTGAAATACATCACGAGAGGTAGTCAGGGAGGATGGGAATAGATCAGGTCCATTAGGGTCACTGACAGAAGTGGGGGGATGGTAAAGCCTATTGGGTTGTTATAAAGTCCTTATCTGGGTCACACAAGGCTGGACACTGTGTGGAAAGAGCAGAAAGCCTGGACCTGGAATGCAGGGCATAGTTCCAGGCTTAGCACTAATTCATAATAAGGGGAACACCTGGCAAATTGACAGCTACATGACATACAAAGTCCCCATCACTGAGAAAAGCATCTCTTGGAAGTACTATGGGCCTTGTTCTGGATGAGTTGATTCTGGGAACTTGGGATTTCACAGCTTTTTCCTTTAGCGGGACAGGTAGGTAACTAAAGTCCTTATAATCCCCCATTCCTCGAATCTTCTCCTTTCTCATCTCCATTTACTGGAATCCTTAGAGACTCCAAACCCTACCTTCTACAGAAGGCCCTTCCATGCTTCTAGTGACTGCCCTTTGAGATTGCCTCCCATTTTCACTGGACATATCTTGTGTGTGTGTGTGTGTGTGTGTGTGTGTGTGTGTGTGCACATGCACATATCTGTCTGTCTGTCTCTCCATCCATCCATGCATGCACATGCATGCATCCATCCATCCATCCATCCAGTTAGCTAGTTATTGCTGGTTTTTATGGCTGCCTTCCCCATTAGAATGCTATCTCCCTGTCAGGAGAGACTGTTTTTGTCAGCAATGCTTTAGCACAGTGCCTGGAATATAGTAAGTGCTTAATAAATACTTGTTGATTGACTGACTGAGACTCAGTGAAGGACTTGCATTAAAGCATATGGATCACATATTCATATGAATAGGTAAGACTTATGAATAATGGATAGAAAAATTCTTTACTAACTGGGCAATATGCCCCTCTGTCTTCAGTGTGCACAAATTTTCTGTAACTATGAGGAGCTTTTTCATAATTTTCCCTTCCCAATGTCCCTCTTTTAATCAGTGGTATTCTCATTCCCTCCATCACTTATATTTCCATGATCAGGGTCAATTTTTATCCCTTCTCCTATGCCTTCCATGCATAGTCAACTAGTTACCTAGTTAAGCTTACTCCAACAAGGCCATTATTGGAAACCTGGGAAAGCTAGGTGGTACAGTGGATAGAGCACAAGTCAGGAGGACCTGAATTCAAATCTCACCTCAGACACTTGACACTCACTAGCTGTGTGACCTTGGGCAAGTCACTTAACCCCAATTGCCTCATCCTGGGCTATTTCCAGTCATTCTGAGGAATATCAGACTTCTGTATTCAGAGGGCTCTGGAGGAGAAGTGAGGCTGGTGACCTGTACAGCCCTCTCAAAACAAAGTCAAGTGCAAGTCATGTCATCATTTCTCTGATGTCATGATCTTCTCCAGCAATGAAGGATGAACATAACAACAGCAAAGAACAATATGTATATATGTATATGTATGTATGTGTATATATACATATATACTTGTGTGTATGTATGTATATAGAGATATACATAGACACAATACACACATATATACATGTGTATATGTATATATAGATATACATACACACATATATACATGTATGTATGTGTATATATAGAGATATATACGTGTTTATACATATATATGTAAAACTATTGCAATCGTTTTTTTCCTCCACACTTTCAGTCATTTTCTCCAAACTTGCTCCCTGTGGCTAGATTTATTTAATTAACATGCTACTTTCTTTATGTCATTTCCCTGCTCAAAAATCATTGATGTTTCCCCATGACCTACAGGATAAAATTCAAACTCTATAGCTTGGTAGTCAGAAGCTTCCACGTTCTGGCTGCACTCTCCTTTCAACTGTATTGATCACGATTTACCAAAATGAACCCTCTGCTCTAACCAGCAAAATGTCTAGTTAGTTTCCTAAGTATTCCTTGTCCATTGCCTTCTGAGTCTTTGCTACTTCTTGCCCTCTGCCTGTAATACCATTAGAGAATCACAAATCTGGAGTAAGAAAGGACCTTGAGGATTATCTAATTCATTCTCCCTCCATTAACCAGATGAAGAAACTGAAGCCCCAAAAGTTTAAGTGATTCATTCCAGGTCAAACTGACAGAGCCAGGATTGAAATTCCATTTTCCTGACTCCAAGTTGAGTCTTCTTTCCACTGAAACACACCACACCAGACTCTTCCTCTTCATCTGTCAGGATCAATTCAATTCAATTCAACAGTATTTATTAAATGCCTAAGAATACATAGAAAAAAACAAGCTCCTTAACTCTGAGGAGTTTCCATCTTACTAGGGTAATAAAAGACACACATATCTAAGTAAAAACAAAATACAAACAAAATCATTCTGGGAGGAGGGCAGAGTCTGGGATGAGGAACAGTCTGTTAATGATAAAATAGAGGGCATGGTATATGAATAGGGAAGTGTGGAATGGGGATCCTGGGAAGATGGGGCAGATGTGGGTAGGTATGAAGGAGTAGAACGTGCTGGTCAGAACTTCATACTTATAATTAAATTCCTATTTCTATCATGGAATACTCCTTGAACTCCAGGTCACTGGACTCTCTTTACTTTGAACTCTTCATGGATTTTCCGTGCCACTCATTTGACCTTTACTGTTTATATAGGTCTATGCTCCAACTAACTTCATCTTTTAAATAAACAAACAAACCAACTTTCACTAGACCGTACCACCCCTTCTGGGCAGCTAGGTGGCACAGTGGATAGACAGAGTGGTGGGACCAAAGTCAGGAAGACCTGAGGTCAAATTTGACCTCAGACACTTAATAGCTGTGTGAATCTGGGCAAGTCACTTAACCATATTTGCCTCAGTTTCCTCATCCATCAAATGAGCTGGAGAAGGAAATGGCAAACCACTCCAGTATCTTTGCCAAGAAAACTCCAAATGGGGTCATAGAGACTTGCACATAACTGAACATTACACCATTCCCTTAAACTGTATCCTGTATCTTTCCTCCCTTTCTCAAGCCCAAGTCCTAGAAAAAAAAAAAGTCTGTCTATACTTCTTGCTTTTCCTCTCCTCTCACTCACTCCTCAACTTTTGCCTTTTGTCTTCTCACTTCATTATTCAACTAAAACAGCTCTATCTGAAGCTACTGATTAACTCATCGTTGTTATATCTGATGGTCTTTTCTCAATTTTCATTGTTCTTAGACTTTCTGATACATTTAACCACCTTCTCTTCCTAGAGAGTCTCTTCTTTCTGGGTTTTTATGACTCATTTCTCTCCTGATTCTCCTGTTATTTATCTGACTGTTCTTTTCATTCTCTTTCACTGGCTTATCTTCCATGTTTTATTTCCTAAAAATGGATTTTCCTCAAGGTTCTATGCTAGGCCCTTTTTTCTTTTCCAGACACATTTCTTTTGATGACCTCATCAACTTTCATTGGTTTAATTATCATGGTATCATTGCTATATAGATGACTTACTATCTCTTATACATGTATTACAGGTTACATTATACTTTGTATTTTTATATATGTGTGTACACACAGATATACATACATAGATACATACACATACATGTATGTAGTCCTAGGTCTCCCTTGAACTTCATTTTCCTGTCATCAACTGCCATAGGGATGCTTCAAATTAGACATCCCAGAGATATAGGAAAACCTGTCAAAACCAAAAATATGATCTTTCCCCCAACCCAACACTCTTCAAACTTTCCTATTCCTGTCAAAGAAACCATTATTCTTCCTTTCTCCTAGGTTTTCTTGACATTATCCCCACTCTTTCTCACCATACATAGTCACCTGGTTACCAAATATTGTCCTTCATACCTCCACAACATTTGTTGCATCAACTCTCTTCTATCTTCTCACAGTTGCCAACTTAGTACAAACTCTTATTTACTCCTGCCAGGTTATTCCAATGGTCTCTTAATTAATCTTCCTGCATCAAGTCTCTTTTCACTCCAGTCCCTCCAGTCAAATGGTTTTTACTTGGAAACAAATGTGATTGTATCACTCCCTCCTCAACAAACCCTTTTAGAATATTGCCTCTAGAACAAAATACAAACTGCAGTGTATGACTCTTAAAGGCCTTTACAACCTGGCTCCAATCTATCTTTCTAGTCCAGGGGTGGGGAACCTGTAGCATTGAGGCCACATATTGCTCTCTAGGTCTTCAAGTGCAGCCCTTTAACTGAATCCAAACTTCACAGAACAAATTCACTTAATAGAAGGATTTGTTCTATAAAACTTGGACTCAGTCAAAAGGCTACACCCAAGGATCTAGAAGGACACATGTGACCTATAGGTCACAGGTTCCCCACTCCTGTCTAGTCTCATTATATCTTAATCTCCTTTCCTTACTTTAAGATCCAGTCAAATTGGCCACCTCTATTACCCATATGGGCTGTCTATCTTCCATCTCTGTACCTTTTCACTGGCTATTCCCCATACTCCAAATATTTTCCCTCCTCACTTCTGCCCCAAAGGATCCATCTCTTCCTTTAAGATAAAGTTTAAGCCACCTAGCAATACCATTACTAGGTCTGTATCCCAAAAGAGATAAAAAACAAAAAGGAAAAGGACCTATATGTACAAAAATATTTATAGCAGCTCTTTTCTGGGGGTAAAGAATTAGAAGTTGAGGCAACACCCAACAAACAGAGAATGACCGATCAAGTTGTGGTATGTGATTATGATAGAATTTTATTGTGTGATAAGAAATGATGAGCAGATGCTTTCAGAAAAACCTGGAAAGATTTGTATGGGCTTATGTAAAGTAAAATGTATTGTGTATAAAGTAATAGCAATATTGTAGGATGATCAGCTGTGAATGACTTAGCTATTCTCAGAAATACAATGATCCAAGACAACTCTGAAGGACTTATGATGAAAAATGCTATGCATCCTCAGACAAAGAACTGAAGGTGTCTGAATACAGATTGAAGCATACTTTTTTAACTTTATTTTTCTTGAGTTTTCTTGTCTGTTTTCTTTCACAACATGACTATTATAGATATGTTTTGCATGACTATATATATATATATATATATATATATATATATATATATATATATATATATATATATATATAAAACTTATGTGAAATTGCTTGCCTTCTCAATGGGGGTAGAGGGAGGAAGAGCGAGAATTTGGAACTCAAGGTTTTAAAAACAAATGCTGAAAGTTATTTTTGCATGTAAGTGAGATGCATGGAGAAAAATGAAATACTAAATAAAAGTTATCAAAAAAGATATCGCTTAAGCAACACTTTTTACATGAAGCCTATCTTGATTTCCTCAACTACTAGTGGCCTCTCTCTGATTTGTATTTATTGTGTGCAAACTTACATAAGTACATATTGTCTGCCTCAAGAGAGTGTAAGTCCTTGAGGGGAGGGCTTGTTTCATTTCTTGAATTTGTATTACTAGAGCTTAGCACAGTACCTAGCACATTGTAAGCATTTATATGCTTGTTGATTGATTGTTAGAGAATTTTCCACGGAGGAGAGACAATAGGATACATCTAGTTCAATCCCCTCATTTAATGGATAAGGAAACGAATACTCAGAGAAATTAAGGACTAGAACTCTGATTTGCATTTTTAATGCAAATAAAAATTAGAAACAATATGACCAAAGGAAAGGATACTAAACTTAGGAGCCAGAAGATCTGAACTGTAACCCCCAGGCTGTTACTAAGCAGCTCTGTGACTTTATACAATTACCTAGGTCTCTCTGAGTCTCTGCTAAATAGCACAGTAGATAGAGTATCAGACCTTGAGTAAAGAAGACCTTAGTTCAAATCTGACCTTAGACACTTACTAACTGTGTGACCCTGGACAAGTCACTTAACCCTGTTTGTTTCAGTTTCCTCATCTGTAAAAAGAGGTAGAGAAGGAAATGGCACATCGCTCCAGTATCTTTGCCAAGAAAACCCCAAATAAAGTCACAAAGAGTCAGACGAGGTTGAAACAACTGAACAGCAGCATCCACTCTGAGTCTCATCTTTCTTATCTATAAAATAAAGGGATTGGATAGGGTGACTTTTAGGGAGTCTTCTGGTTCTTTAGTTCAGAGAATCATAGATTTGAGGCTAGAAGGGACTTTAGTGGTCATTTAGTCCAGCCCCTAATTTACGGAATCTGAGGCAAGTTAGCAACTTAGCTAAGATAGTAAGTGGAAGAGACAGTATTCCAACGCAGGTCCTTTGGCTCCATCTCCATCATTTTTTTCCACCATACTACAATTATGAGATTATAAACTCTTTCTTTCCATGTCCCATTTCTATGCTATTTGTCTAAGGACAGACAAAATGATCCAGTGGAAAGACTCTTGCTGGACTCAGATTGTCCCTCTGATATTTTTCTGCCTGTGTGACCTTGAATAAGTAACTTATCCTAATCTGTAAGATGGAAGAGTTGGGCTAGAAGACCTCTGAACTTTACTGTGCTCTTTATAACCAGAATTCCCTACACTGCTTTAGATGGTTAAACAGTATTAGATCTTAAGAGGAAAAGGAACAACAAAGAGATGATTAAAAAAGGCAGATGGAGAACTTGCAGTCCTTTGAAACATTAGGTTTTGCTTCACAGAGAGTGTGACTGAGACAGCAGTCCTTGCAGATGGATGAGTATAAAATGCATCACATTTCAGCATAAGGGACCATAGAGTAATATGTAAAATAGTCAATTTTCTGTAATGAGAGAAGGTTTGTTGTCACAGGATGCAGCACATAAAAAGGGGGAATGTTGGGAACAGGCCTGGAGAACGGTTAGAAGAAAAGCCAATGAGTTTCAGGCTCTTGGGACATTTCCTGTGTTTCTTCTCAGACATATCTGCACATGAGAGCTGCACTTTTATAGCCATGATCTGGTATTTGCGACAGCAACAGCTGTGTGATAACTTAATTGCGAAAGAAAGTTCTGGGGTCTGTTCCCAATTTTTTTTAAGAGATAAAAACCAACCCAATTCCTCTCAACCTATAGCTTTATGGGCAAAACCTAGTAGAGAATCTTTGACCTTATTGAAGTCAGCCACTAGGGGCTTGCCTGAGTGTGTCTTGCCAGAGGAACAGATGATGGCAATAACTAGAAAGCTAATGAAGTTCAAGTCAGGACTGATAGGGATCCTGGCAGTAATTATCGTTCTTTCTTGATCTAAAGGACCCAGCTGGTGGTTGGACCTGCATTTAGGGGTCTGACAAGTAAATGGAACAGAGTGGCTCCTGTGGTTAGATTCATCATTAACAATATGCATTGTATTCATTCAACAAATATTTATTAAGCACTTAGCATGTGAGAGAAAGTTGTCTGCACTCAGCGAGTCCACTTTCTCTCCTCTCACTCAGTTCTAAACCTTTTGCGATCCAGCTTCCAATCTCATCATTCAACTGAGACTATTCTCTCTAAAATTATGAATGATCTCTTCATTAACAAATCTGATTGTCTTTTCTCGGGTCCCATCTTTCTTGACCTCTCCGAGTTTTCAACACTATTGATCTCCCTCTTCTCCTAGTTACTTTCTCCTTTGTAGGTTTCCATGTCATTGCTCTCTCCTGGTTCTTCTCCTATTTGCCTAACTGCTTCTCTGTTCCTGTTGTTTGATCTTGGATCCAGGTCAGGCCCTCTAACAGTGGGTATCTCCCAAAGTTCTGGCATTGTTTCTAATCTTCTCCTTCTAAACTTGCTTCTTTGGTGAATTTATCAAATGTCATCGATTCAGTCACAGTGTCTATCCAGATGATTCCCAGGTTTATATCCCCATCCCTAAGAACTCTCTTGAATTCCATCCTCACACTCACCAACTGCCCAGTAGACATCTCAAATTATTTTTGGCACTACAATCCTCCCAGTCACCCAGTAATATCTCAGTTTCAGCTTTGATATCTCCTTCATAGTCATCTCACATATCCAAGGGTTGTTATCTCTAGTTTCAAAATGTTTCTTGAATATGTCCCCTTCTCTCCAGTCACATAGCCACCACCTTAGTGCATACCTTTATCACCTCTCTCCTGGATTATTGCAAAAATTCTCCCTGCCTTAAATCTCTCACTATTCCCATCCACCTTCCATTCAGCTGTCAAGATAATTTTTCTAAAATTCATATCTGACCATGTTATATTCAACAAACTCCAATTACTCCAAAAACTCCAAAACTCCCTATTACTTCTGGGTCAAATATAAATCCCTAGGTTGGGTTTTAGAGACCTTTGCAATGTGGTATCTGCCAACTTTTCTACTCTTCTTAATTTACTTCCTTCCATGTCTTCTGTGATTCAGAAGCATTAAATTTCTTGATTCATTGCCAGTATGAGTGAGCAGATGAATGCAAGTGACATTTTAGACTTTTTAAGAGATGATTGATTGTTAGGGGTGAGAGAGAGAAAGGAATCAAAATTTTGATCCTGAGTGATTGAAAGAATGGTAGCATTATCAACAGACATTGGCAAGTTGGAAGGAAGGGCAGGTTTAGTAAAGAAGAAGATGGATTCTGTTCTGCATATATTGAGCTTAAGGCTGACATAAATATCTCTATATTCCAGCCTGCACACACTGTTCAATGACTGTGCTACTCCAAAATGGTGGATCATTGAGTGTTCTCCTTTACCTCATTCAACACTGAAGAAACAGGACCCTTAATAACTGATCCTTCGATATTGCCACCCTACCTGTCAGGACTTATCTGCTGTGTGTGTGTGTGTGTGTGTGTGTGTGTGTGTTCAGATGGATTTGTTATCTCATAAATTCAATATTTTCTTCCAATGATACAGATTGCAATCCATCCATGCCTACCCATTCTGCTTGTTCCTAATACAGAATTGCATTGAATTTGTGAGTTGGGAAGGAACTCAGAGCTCATCTTGCTCAACTCATACACAAAAGGAATCACCCACACCAAATGATATACCCAACAAATGGTCCTTTAGCTTGAGCTGGAAAGCCACCAAGGAAGTGGAACATGCCACCTCTTAAGTAAGTCCAGTCTGCTTTGGTAGTTTCAATATTTAGGAGGTTCCCCCACCCCGATATATTGTCCAAATTTGTCTCTTCACATTCCACCTAATTCTGCCAATGGAGCCAAACAGAACAAGTATAGACCTTCTTCTACAAGACAGCAATTCAAGTATTTGAAGCCATCATCATACCTTCTCCATCTTTTCTTCTACAAGCTAGATGCCCAGTTCCTCCAGGATCCTACTGATCCTCCTAAGACATGAGCTTAAGGACCTTCTTCACCCTTATTGCCTCTTCTCAAAACTCTCAAGTTTAATCAATGTCTTTATTCAACCATGACAACCAGAAATGAACAGAGAACTTGAGATCTGACATGGACATAATACAGCGGGACAATCACCTCCCTGCTCCTGAAAGCTGTTCCTCTCTTTATACAGCCCAAGATCAAATTAGCTTTTTAGGTGACCCCATCACACAATTGAATCATATTGGGTTCCTTTCAGAACAAGGGTTGTTTGTCTCCCCCATCTAACACTTGTGCAAATGATTTCTTTTGTGCACCAGCTAAAAAGTCTACATTTATTGCTATTGAATTTTGTCTTATTAGATTTTAGCCTAATATTATACCCTATTAAGATCCTTTTTGATGTTAACTTTATCATCCACTGTTAGTTTTCCCTCCCAGTTTTGTATTATCTGCAATGATGAACATTCCACCTATCCCTTTATCCAAGTCATAGATAAAAAAATGTTGAATGGCACAGAAACAAGAACAAATAACAGATTACCCCCTGCCACATTGACATTGAAGTATATTTTTAGTCTATACATTCATTTGCATTGTGACTCAATTAATATATTTCCATCTTCTCTCCAAGAATACTTTATATACTTTGCTAAAATCTAGGAAAATTCTATTCACAACCTTCTCCTTCATTTACTAATTTAGTAATATCAAAAAAATAAAATAGGATCAGGTTGGTGTGCCTAGTTCATGATCAAGCCAGACTGACCTTTTGTAATCACCACTTCTTTTTCTAGATCTTTGTCAGTCATCTTTTTAATGATCTACTCTAGAACTTTCCCAGGAATAAAAATCAAGCCCACTAGATTACAGTGTGCAGTCTTTTTCTCCTAGAGATTTAAGGACATTTATGGGTTCCTAGATTCTAGGAAGTATTGACAAAGTCCGTTGAGTAGCCTACTTCCTTTTCTGGTCATACATGCTCAATAATGTATTTTAATCAATTTATCATAGAAGATAGAACTAGAAACATACATGTTTCAGACTACTTATTCCTGCCATGTGTCTTTTTAAAATTGTCCTTTGGATTATTGGGAATTTTAATTATTACACAGTCACAATATTTTGTAGTTCATAGCCATATTGGATTATGGGAAAGCACTGATAGAAAAGAGTTGGACTTTGTCAGCAGGAAGCAGAAAACACTGAATAATTTCCTAGATAGAATTCTTTCTTCTTCACCTATTCAATTCTCTAGCTCATTTCTACCTGTGTGGGCTATTAAAGATCTAGATCCTGGTGGATTAATTTAATATGGGTACATCACTTAGTTTTGTCTTAGTATTCTATTTCTGGACAAAACTGAATGAGACAAGGTCTTTATCTTGCGTTTCCCTGTTGCTTCTGAATCATAGGTTTCAAAACTAAGAGTATGGCTGATGCGAAAGGAAGAGAATGCAGTTAGGGAGGCAGAAACTAAGCAGACTCCCACTTCATGATGTCTAATGATTGTTACCAACAAGAACAGTCTCAGTTTACAGTTCCCTTTATAAAAGCCCTATCATTTTTTAATGCTGGATGAATAAATAATGATAAAAGGCACTTAACATGTTAATGGAGCATTAACTATCTCTGAAACACAGCTGAATTCCGGCAGAAGTCTAAACAATTTTACCCATAAACATAGATCAAGCTTCTTTATACTCAACATCACTGGATAGAATATTTGATGAAGTAAAATAATGGTGGGCCCAATTTAAAATTAATTGCTCCTAACTGCACTTGTAAGGCCTCATTTCCTATGTCCATGTATCTATGCTGCCAGAAGAGACATGAGGGATGATGATGGGACAGCCCTGCTATAGCTTCTGAAAATAATTATAAGCCATTTGCACATCATCTAGTCCATTTGCTCCCACATCAGGAAGATTTGGTGGTGAAAAGGAAATTTAGTGTGCTTTCAGGGAACCCTTTGGGGCCTTTAACTGGTTCCAACCTGTTAGCCATGTGATAAAGAAAGGCCTTTCCTCATTGCTGTTAAGTTAGAACTGGGGTTTGTTCAAAGGCACCAACCAGTCAAAGGGAATCTTTTGGCTCTGGTTCCTTCTTGCCTGACTGAGGTCAAAAGGCAGAGAATGCTGTAAACTTTTGAGTGGGGAGAGAAGTTTCAGGCCTTTTTGTCTTCTGACAACGGCTACTGCTAGCCATGTGGTCCATGAATACCTGATTCTTCTTTTGCCTGCTTTTTTCACATCCATTCTTACCTTGTTTAGGTGAAGGTATTATATTGGAGACAGCTATGACTTTGTGAGTTTTGAAAGGTCAGAATGGTAGTCTAGGGGCCAGAAAACATGCTTGGATTTGAGTCACAGACTCCCAGGAGCCTGAGTCTATGATGGGTTTTGTAGCTAGTCAAGATGGTATAAAGGATAAAGTTCTAGCAACCTGTATGACCCAGCACAGTTAGAGAAACTCAAGAGACAACTATAGCAGTTAATCTTTGGAAGTGAGCTTGGTTGGGTGAATGCTATGAAGAAACTGCTTTAAATTTAGACTCTATCTCCCCAGAGATTGAGGTGGTATAAGAGAGAATGTTTCTTCCCAGGCCCCCATTAAGTTTTAGGGTAAAGGAGAATGGTTGTACTTTTGATTTTTGTTACATCTTTGCAATAACTATTCCTTTGTAAAAAACTAATTGACATTAAAATAGAATACCATGTTATGAAACACTTCTTCAGTTAAAGTCCTATTCTGTGGTCTCAGTTTTTTACCCCAAGAGAAAGAGTCAAATGTGACTTCATTGGTTAAATGGAATTGGGTTGCTAATTATAATCAGTCAGTGCTAATTATACAGGGAAATAAGGGCAGCTAGGAGGTGCTGTAGACAGAGCACCAGGAAGACTCAAATTCAAATCTGGATTCAAACAGTTACAAGTTGTGTGATCCTGGGCAAGTCACTTAATTCTATTTGCCTCAGTTTCCTCATCTGCCAAAAAACCTCCAAATAGGGTCATGAAGAGTCAGACATGACTGAAAAACAACTGAACAATGACAACGTTGGGGGAAATACACTGAAATGGAGACTCAAGCCAAACACAAGACATGGGATATCCTAGAATCCTGAGGTGAGATGTAGCTGGCTTTACTCTGTGTGTCTGGGGGAGGGGGATGTGGGAGAGCAAATATAGAGCACTGATACCCTGGAATCATACTTAGCATGATGAAATGCCTACACTATGAAAGGCATATGAGAACTGAAACTCACTGAGAAAACAATAGCTTTACAGATCGCATCTTATGCTCTCTATAGGTCATATACTCATTGAGTATCGTAAGTGGAATATTTGCACTTTTATATAACTTTTTTCCTGTTTTTCTTTTTTTGCCTCAAGATAGTCAAATATAATTTCAACATACAGTAAAAGGGTATTTTTAATTTTGTTTACAGTACTTCACATTTAAATAAAATACATTATTTCTTTCTATCATTTCAACCTTTATTGTCACTCTCTCACTAAGAAGGAATGAATTCAGGTTTTGCACAGCTCTGATTTGTGACAGAGAGGGTTCTTGCAGCCTATAGTCATATCAAAGCAATATTTTGTATCCCAAGAAATCCTGCTACCTGTCATCATTCTAAGGACAAGAAAAACAACAGTCACTGCTTCCTGGGAGACTGAGACTCGTGGATTTCTTGAGCTTAAAAGTTCTGGGCTACAGTTCTAGAATCTGTACTAAGGTCATGAACAAGATGAGTTGCTGGGAGTATTGGGGGAGAGGGAAGAGGGATCACCACCTAAAGAGGGATAAACTAGTCCAGGTTTGAAATGGAGAAGGTCAAAGTTTCTATGACAGTTAGAGTGGGAAAGGCACTAAGAGTGGCCCCTTTATTTCCAACCTGGGTGAGAGAGGGAAATCCAGTCTTTAAAACACATGCTCACACACATAAAATAGCACCAAGCTAGCTGACCATGGAGCTTTGTGATAGTCACTGATACTATCTGATGATTTCCAGTAAATAATTTTTGTTGCTATTTTTCATCAATGATAATGATGTTCAGCAACACTTTGTACTTCCTGGCATATCATCTGACCTTGGTTCTCCCAGTCTCAAGTATAAATTCTTTTTTGCAAGAGCAATAAGGCATTGTGGCCAAAGATCTCCTCAGGGATTACTGTGCTCCTTGGGCCTTTGGCCTCATGTTTCAGAGCCTGGACTTAAAGCACAGTCTAATTGACCAGAAATGCATTTTGTGGCATGTCCTGTTAAGTGGTGTACAGCATTTCCCCCAGTAAGCAATGTAGTCATATCCCTCTCTTCCAAGCGTTCAATTACATCTAAAAATCTCTTTCCACTGAATCCACTGGGCATACGTACATATATGTCTCTTCCACTGTTGAAGAATTAGGGTAAACTGGCATACATCAGGGTCCTGGGAAAGGCAAACTAAGAAAAGGGTAACTCAGACTGAGAGAGTGGGTCACCCAGCCTGAGTATTTTGTCACTCAAAATACCAAGAAATTCTGAGTCTAGCCACATGAATGGTGCTTTAACTGCTCAGAGAGGCTTCACATAGTGCTGAAAGGAATCTGATTACATCCTTCAATATACCTATCTCCCTGCATCCATACAGGATGAAAGGAAATTTATCCATACTTCATTCATTTACCTAGCTCAGGATAAATTCTTTCTTTTCTCTAACTTGTTTCTGTGGTACTTTTTTTTTTTTTACTGAAATACTTCATTGTTTATCAAGAACCCAGACAAAACTTTCATTCTGTCTCCCCAAACACACATAATTTTCACCCTGGAAGGAGCAGGGATGGGCAGAAGCCACTTATGTAAGGTTAAAAAAAACCAAACCTCCATGTTATGGAACATTTCTTTCTAAAAAA
Organism: Potorous gilbertii; assembly: GCA_028658325.1. Taxonomy (NCBI): domain Eukaryota; kingdom Metazoa; phylum Chordata; class Mammalia; order Diprotodontia; family Potoroidae; genus Potorous; species Potorous gilbertii. Next base: position 558,937,932 of record CM053770.1, read on the forward strand.
TCCTCTTCTTGTGTCTCAAGATAGTATGAAGGTGACCTTTGTTAAAATAGGTCAAACACCTTGAAGGTGGATAGCAGGGTTTGGTATTGAGATTTGGTATAGGATTGTGAAAGGGGAATTTTCTATGGAAATCTTGCTTATAATAGATAATAGAGAAGTAACCTACATTATAAAGATAGTCTACATTAAATTTAATAAATGTTTAATCTTAAGGCTATCTAAAAGGATATTATCCTCATTGATTGGCTGAGCACTTCACTTTTGAAAAAAGGATTGGATCTTAAGATCGCTGTGTGGAAAACTAGTTCTGACCAGATACTAAGGAAGATAAAAAGAATAAGGAAAAAAAGAGGAGATGGTCAAACAAGTGAAAATTCGGGTGGGAGAGAAGTGTGAGGACCTCCAAGTACTAGAAATGTCCATGCCCAAAGGCATGTTAATGACTAATTATGTATGTGTAGAAGGGAATCAAGGAAAGGATGGGGGTAGGGTAACCTAGAAGTGTTTGGGGAAGTCCATAACAGCATACATTTTATCAGTAGTCACAAAGTTGAGACACTCAAGCAACAAGCTTGAAATAAAATAAAATAAATATTAAAATAAAAATTTACCATGTGCTCAGCCCTGAGTATAAAAATATAAAAGTGAAATTGTCATGACCTCAGGGAGTTTACTTTCTATCAGATGAGTCTATATTTATGTATCCAAGAGTGTTCTTGCTGATCAGTTCCTTTTATGAGTAGCACACTGAAAGAGGAATAAAATTCTCTCCAAACCTTACAACATAAAACCTTCCAGGCACTTCACACTAATTAAAATGGCCATTAGGTGATTATTCATTCATTCATGTTTTATTGGCTGCAGGAACTCATGGAGTGTATGTTTGGAAGCTGCAGAGAGGGGGTGGGGGGGGCACTATCTGCTTTGGTGACATTATTACACACAGAGAATCAACAACTGAAAAAGTCCCTTTTGTGTATTAAGGGCAAGACTGTACCCTTCTCCTGAAGCATCTTTGGGTGGTGAGCTTCTCCCAATTTAAGTTGGTCTTTGAAGGATGGATACTAGTTTTCAAGTTATTTCTAGCTTGGTTGAACTTGTCAGAGCTTCTACTCTGCCCTCATTGCCTTTGAGAACTGTCTTGCTAATATTCCATCATCCATTCCCCCCACATAATGGCTTCGTTGGTACAGAGTGTATACTATATAGTCTATATAGTATGTAATTTAATGGTACAGACGATAAGTGCCAGAAAGTTCCAAGAAGAAAGAGGTCATTGTCTTGGACAACCTAAGGTAGTCTTTTGAACATTCCTGGTCAACTAGAAGACTCATGCTGCATTCCCTTTGACTTTTTGGTGAAGTAAGTAAGGAGGAATGGTTTTGTGGAGACGTGAGCATCCTTTAATGTAATCACATTTTTTTGTAAAGTCCTTTCAAAAAATGTAATTTTTTTCAAATCATCATTTTTCCTGCCAGAAAAAAATCTTTTTGTATTCTTCTATTTGAATTGAATTACAGGTTTGAGCTTTTCTCCTGATCTATACTTTACAGTGTTGTGGGGGAAAAAATTTACATTTAATTGTTTCCACAGCAATCAGCTCAGTTCATCAGCTTTCTGGTATGGTCTGACCTCTTTTAAAGAGGACCTTGCCTCCTACAAATATTTAAAGAGATTGCCCTGTGCAGTCTAAGTGATTTTCAAGGTTAATTTTTATTCTACTCAATTTTGCCATATGTGCTGACTTTAGAATCTAGGCCTTGTGTAAAATGTCAGTCCACTGAAAACGTATATTTGAATATGGTAATTGTGTATTGCTATTACTTTAAATGTCTGCCTTATTTTTTTTCCTTTCAAAGAGTTGTAATTTCAAGCGATAATCTCTATTTGGGGATCGTTATATTTAGGTCATTAGGACTGAAACAAGATGAATCTGTTATTCTCTACATTCGTGACCTATTATAGCCTATTTACCTAAATTAATCTTTTGTTAAAGAAGTCATAGTGTATGATCTCAGCCCTTTGGGTATGAGCATCTTTTGCACTCTCATGCCTGGAATGTTCTCACTCCTCAGCTACAACTCCTAGAATCCCTGTCTGCCTTCAGGAAGCTGAAGACCTATCTGCTTCAGGAGGACTTTCCTGGTCTCCCCAGATAGTGGCATCTTTGCATCTAACGCTATCTTGTATCTACTTCATAAGTATCTTTTTTGTACTCATGTAGAAACATGTTGTGTTCCCTATTAGAAAGGGGACAGATACTGTTTTCACTTTTTCCTCACTGTACTTAAGTACAGTGCCTGGCACACAGCAATTGCTTAATAGATGGTTATTAGTTGGTTAATTGATTGGGGGGGAGCCCTTCCCCTCTCAGCTTTGTAGTCAGTGTGAGGAATGCCGAATGTAACTGGTTTGTTCAAGATAGAGGAGACATTATGAACTGAATTCCTCTTCCCCATATTTGCTGACTAGGTTTTCAATTCGGTGATTTGTCAATGGGTTTGCTCAGAAGTCTGTCTTTGGGAAACGTACTATCTTGCCTCTGGACTTGAGTCATTATTCTACCATTGCAACAATGTTTCCAAGTCAATTTATCCTTTCCCTAGGTCCTTTGGGTTTTAAAGACAGAGAATGTTAGCCTCTTCTTTCATCATTATGTATTATGAAACTCATATAATTCTGGGAATGAAAGGGAATTTAAAAGGTCATTGAATCCTGAGCACTTAATAAATGCTTGATGACTGACTGACTGACTCTATTTCTTAGATGGGAGGAAAATGAGGGAAAAGATAGATAAAGCATTTCTTAAGTACTTTACCTCATGCCAGGCACAGTGGTAAGTGCTAGGGATACAAATAAAATCAAACAAGAAAATTCCTGTCCTCAAGCAGCTTATGGGAAGACAACTGAAAAGGGGTGGGGGTGGGGGTGGGGGTGGGGAGGTCAAAAGGGTAGGTAGAGGCTAGGACATAGTGAGGAGACAAGAAGTGGCAGTAGCCCAACAAGTCTAGTTCCCAGCAAGATAAAGGAAAGGTTCATTTATGCCTTTAGAGGCATTAGAGCCCAAGCTGTGACCATCTCAACTAAGCTGGAAAGACTTTGAGTATGGTCTTGTGGTTAAACTGTATTTGTTCTCTGATAACCAGCATAACTAAGTATAAAGAATGAGGCTTGTAATTAAGTTAGTCACTAAATTATAAAATATTTGGCACTGAGGCCTCTCAGCCAGCCTTTCTCATTTGCTCACAAAGATGCAACTTCATCACTTCAGGCCTACACTGTTGCTGTGGTGGTCTGGCTGGCCACTTCCTCTCAGCTCTAGTCCCTTCCCTCTGAAATTACCTTTTGTCTCTATATACCTTACGTGTACACAGATGTTTTCCTGTTGTCTCCCCCTTTAGAGGATGAGCTCCTTCGGGGCAGTCTGTGTTTTGGCTTTTCTTTGCCTCTGCAGGGCCCATCACAATACCATAGTACAGTACCTGGCATATACTAAGTGCTTAATAAATGCTTCTTCCGGGATTCCCTTACAGAGAGATCTCAATCTTTCCTTCTCTCACAGACCTGTTTGCCCAGGTCTGATTAACCTCTCATTTCCCCTTTATTCCCCAAGGCACAAATTAGAGTCTCTGTGTTTTCCTTTGTTGCAGTTGGCTTACCATATTTACCTTTCTCCCTTCACTTTCTGCTGGCCTCCATGTGCATTGAACCAAATGGACTCCCAAAGATTAGGAATCCAAAAAGCCAAAGCCAGACGTTCTGCTTCTCAGAGACAAAACCACAAGCAAAATGTCAATGAAACAGCTATGGTGGTTTATAATACTATGCCTGGGGTCTATCTATTCAGCCTCTTCATGCTTACTATGCTACAATCAAAGGCTCTTGCCCCCTCCTGTTTCCCTCATTGACCCACCTAATCCCACTCTCTCTTCTAACTCAGAGTAGACCTGGGAGCAGTTTAGCCGTCATCAATAGAAATCCAAATGAAAGCCTCTCTCCTCTCATCCTACCTCTCCAGAACTCTAAGGCCCCTGAGGTGTTTTCATTAGCCCTGTGGTAAATATTAATGAGACCACATTAGGTCCCAAGTGCCCCTTGCCCTTTTCCCTTTGTCCATAGGTGTTTATCCTCCTCCTCCTGTCCTTCTCCCCCCTCCCCAGCCTCTCACCAAAGCTTAGCTCAGCTTGGCTCCACTGCATTGTTCTCTGCACTAATGAAGCCTTTTGGGCCTGGATGCTGAACTCTGTTCTCTACTTTTGTTTAGTGTCCGACCTCCCTCTCCTCATGGAGCCAAAGTGAGCCTAAGGCTGCTGGCAGGAAGTAAATTTGGTGGGTTGTCAACCTAGCCATGTGGATGCAATTAAAACCTCACCCGGTGTGCATCAACCCAGCCTAAAGCAGCCAGTATGTGGTGACAGACTACCCAGGGAGGGAGGAGACAAGCTGAGGAGGCTTCATGCTAAACTGATGGAATGGGGTAGGAAAAAAAATGATGTCACTTTGTTCTACATCCATCTGGAGATGGAGGTCACCATGTCAGCCTGGAAGCTTCCTGATTAAGAAATTGCCATGGAAACTACTCTGGCCTACTTCCTTTGGAGATAGCCTCTGGCCCTTCTCCCTCGGTCTGAGTTCCCTGTTGAACACATTTTCTTTATGTAAAGTGAGTGATGTTAGACACTTGCTATAGAATACAAGGGACAAACCTCATGAGATCTGTGCCTGGAGGAGGCAAAGAGGACAGGGGACAAATCTCGTCATTTGTGAGTGGGGCATAACTAGAAAATTAAGCTTGGTGGGAGAGAGATCTAGCCAAGGAAAAGTGGGTGGAGCAGTGAGGAGATAATTGCTCAGAGGGGGAGATCTACAAAAGGTAAAAATCTTAGATCTATGAAGTCACAAATAGGTATGACTAATGAGAGAAAGTGGAGGAGAGAGAAAGAAGAATGGGACCTAGCAAAAGATAAAATGTGTTAACAAGAGATATTTGGAGAGTTGTCCGATGTGGGAGAATATCTAAGATTGTTCTGCCCAATCCAGGATGTTTGCTTATCTAACCTTTCAGGAAGGGCCAGTTCCTTTATCTCAGTTTTCCTCAGTCTCTGTGGCCCTTATGGTAAAAACCTTTTCCACCCCTTTTTTTTTTACTCACTTTCCTCTTCTCAGTATTGATTATGTGACTTTATTATCATTAATGCTGGGAACTGTCTAAAAAGCAGAGCCATAACTAGCACAGGGCAAATGAGGCTTGGACCCAGAGCACTGAGATGAAGGGGACAGGCATCCTCCCTACGATGTTCTCTTCTCCCTTGGGAAGGCAGGTTTTCGCTATTCTTTCATCCCTACAACCTTTCCTTAAACTTCATATCAATTTCCTCTGGAAGGACAGGGTGTCATTTCCCTTGTGGGATCCTCTGAAGGATAGGTTACCCACCCCTTCTTCTCAAGATTACACCCATGTTTGGACTATTCCTATACCTATCATGCCCCACAATTGAATTTGCCATAGTTTTGACTGTGTTGTTAGGAAGGTAAAATTCCAGCTGTTGGGGACTTAAATATCATTACCTATTATTGAAAGTGATCTCCTTAAAAGGGAGAAAAAGATTTGCTTTCAAGAAACTTAAAATCAGGATAAGTTTTTGTTAAATGAATGGATAAATGAATTAGTTCTTCATGATGGGAATGATAGAAATCAGATCTTGGCCCTTGGAGAGCTTCATTCTTTCAAATTAATTGAGTACCTCTTACATGCCTGGCACTGTTAGGTGCTATGGGAGATATAAAAGAAATTAATGAAGTGACTGGTCTGGAATGCTTTAAGAAATCATCAACTGTGGTATAGATTGTGACAGAATACCATTGTGCTGTAAGAAATGATGAGCAGGATGGTTTCAGAAAAACCTGAGAAAACTTATATGAAGTGATTCAAAGTGAAGTGAGCAGAACCAAGAGAATGTGGTGCACAGTAACAGCAATATTGTACAATGGTCAACTGTAAATAACTTAGCTATTCTCAGCAATATAATACTCCAATACAATACTACAATGATACAATACAATTCCAAAGAACTTTTGATGAAAAATCCTGTCCTCCTCTAGAGAGAAAACTAATGGGGTCTGAAGGCAGATTGAAGCATGCTTTTATCACTGTATTTTTCTTGCTTTTTTTCCCTTTTTGTACCATGGCTATTATGGAAAAATGTTGTGCATGATTTCACATGTGTAACTGGTATAACATTTCTTGTCTTCTCAATGGGTAGGGAAGGGGCAAGAAGGAATGAAAAAATCTGGAACTCAAATAATATTTTAACTTTTAAAAATTTTAAAAGAAATTATAATTTTATTTAAATTATTACTTTTCTGCATGTCATAATATACGCAAAATGTTAAGGCAACAAGAATATTAAAAGTCATACCATTAAAAAATATCCCCCCAAAAAAACTTGTGCTGAGCACTGGGAATACAAAGAAAGGAAAAAGATAGTCCCTGTCCATGAGAAGCTCACAGTCTAATGGGGGAGATAACATGCAATAACTATGGTCAAGGAACCATGGACAGTATCAGTAGGAAATAATCAACAGTGGGAAGGCATTAGAATTAGGAGGGATTTGGACAGGTTTCCTGAAGAAAATGAGATTTGAATGGGAATTTAAAGGAATCTGGGGAGACTAGGAGGTACAAGTGAGGAAGGAGAACACTTCTCCAATGAAAGACAGCTAGAGGAAATGCCCAGAGAGGGAAGATGAAATGTCTTATTTCAAGAACAACAAGGAAGCCAGTATAGACGAATTCAAGAATATGTAGGGCAGGGAGGAAGTTGATTATTGGAAAGTGGGGGTGGGGTGAGAGACCCTAAGAAAGAGACTAAAACTTGGAGACCTTTGGACTTAAAGATCCCATTGCTTGTAATATACCCCCAAAGAAGTCCAAGAAAGAAAGGCCATATTGAATATTTATAGTATTTTTTTGTTGTTGTAGCAAAGAACTGGAAATAAAGCAGATGTCCATCAGTAGGGAATGAAATAATTTTATTTTATTATTATTAATTATTAAATTATTATTAATAAAATAATTTTAAAATTGTGATGAATGTAATGGAAAATTATTTCACCATAAGAAATAATGACTATAAGGAGAAGCATGAAAAGGTTTACATGAATAGATGCAAAGTGAAGTAATCAGAACCAAGAAAACAATATATCCAACATAACACTATAAGTGTAACAGAACAATAATAACTAAAAACAAAAACAAAACTGAATACTATGTGATAATGACCAAGTTTGATCCTGAAAAAGATTTGAGAAAATACACAAGCTTTCCAAGCTTCTCTTTGTTCATGTTCATTGTTTCTTATAGAATAACTGTATTCTATTACATTTGTGTGCCACAGTTTTTTTAGCCATTTCCCCCAATCTGCTTTATTCTACTTCTTTGCTACAATAACAACAGTAGCAACAACAAAATCTTGCTCTAAACATTTTAGTGAGACCTTTCTTTCTTTGACTTCTTTGAGGTCTTTCTCAGGTTCAGCCAAGGAATCTCCGGGAGTAGAACAAGGCTTTCACCATATTTAATCAACGGGTTGATTAGATTTTTAAAAACTACTCCCCATCCCTTCCCATCCCCCTCCACCTATATTTTCATTCTTTGTTATAGAAAAATAGCTCTAGGTCATAGGGATATATTTAGCAGTGAGAGTGAAGGATAAACAAGAGATATCAATACAAACTTTAAAAAGAAATTGTCAGTTGATGAAAAACCTCCAGTAACTAATTTCTCTTTTTATGAAATAACATTTTCACTGAAGTTACTTAATCTTATGGTTCCATAGGTCTTTACTATAAATGACACTTACTGCAGCAGTTTCAAACTCTCCACGACCCCATTTGGAGTTTTCTTGGCAAAGACACTGGAATAGTTTGCCATTTCCTTCTCCAGCTCATTTTACAGATGAGGAAACTGAGATTCAGTGACTTGGCCTGGGTCGCACAGCTTGTTAAATGTCTGAGGCTGCATTTGAACTCAGCAAGTTTGAGTTTTTCCTGATTTCCAGTCCAGTGCTCTATCTACTGTGCTGCCTAACAGACAGGGACTAACTTAGGTAATTTAGAAATGTGTTTTTTAAGCTGAAAATTAAAAAAGAAAACAAACAACCCTTCACATGGCATATTTGATTGCTTATAAGAAAGCTCCATTCCAGATTGAAATTTTTTCCCCAGATATCTTTTTTCCCAGATGCCAATAATCTCACTTGAGATATAGAGACAGAAAATAAAGTGAATTTAATGAGCTTTTGGCTTGGTTGTATTTTTTTTCACTTCACAGTGGTAGACTGTCTTACTTGAAGGGTTTTGCAATGTTTTTATAATACTTTCCCCCTCCTGAACTCCTAAATTTGCTTAATTTATGCCTGAGTTCTCTTGAGTCCTTTTATTCCAACCCCCTGACTTTTCCCCACCCCCACTCAATGAGAAGGTACATTTGGGGCAGCTAGGTGGTGTAGCGGTGGATAGACTACAGAATTTGGCTCAAAAAGACCTGAGTTCAAATATGACCTCAGAGGCTTGCTTGCTTCATAATTCAGGACAAGTCATTTAACTTGAGGTCATCCTAGCTGTGAGAATACAATAACATCACCTTCCTCACAGGCGTGTTGTGAAGATTGATTAAGATAACATATGTAAGATGCCTGGCAAACTTTTTTTCTTCTTTTTTAAATGCATAAAGACACCACCCCCAAAAATTTCCATGTACACAGCACAACACAAAAAAGAGGATTCCCTATAAAACTACGAATTTACATTTCATATTGTTTAATGTTTTTGAAGAACCATATTAGTACTACATTGTTTTCAAAGTTACTCTGTTCTCTATGCTTCCTTCTAAATTTTCTTTTATTCTCTGCTGTGAATTTTTTATATTTTTTCTTCCCTCCCCAACTGCCCTAGAGAAGGTTACCATTAGATACATATGTGTATGTGTTTGTATGTACATATAACCATACTACACATACTTCTATTTATCAGTTCTTTCTCTTTTAAAGTATTACATAAATGCTAGCTATTATTGCTATTACTATAACTGGAAGAGGAAAGGTTCTTGAGACTGGGAAAATGCCCTGGGTTCCCAAGGAGACCCTGGTACCTAGAGAAGGGGGGACCTTTACCCTTTACCCTTCAAACTGCTAGGAGTCACTCCTAGCAGTCTCTGCTGATGTCACAGGGAGACTCTTTCATTCGTGAATGTTCATGTTTACTAGCATTTGATACTAAAATGAGCATTGGAAAACAATGTGTAGAAGCACTATTTTGGTATAGGTAACAATTAACAGTTCTCAAAATCTTTAGTCTTAGGACCCCTTTATACTCTTAAAAATTATAGAGAACGCCATCCCCAAGAAGTTTTGTTCATGTGGGTCCCATCTAGTAATATTTACTCTATTAGAAATTAAAACTGATACATTTTAAATTATTTATTCACTTACAAATAATAAATTAATTACCATAGACATGAATAACATATTTTATAAAAAAACATTTTTCATTTTCATTTGTTCATGTGTAAAATATTTATATTTTATGCAAAAAATTGTTTTTCAGTCCTTTCCAAAGAAATTCAGTGAGGAGATTGGCAATGTCTTACATAATTTTTCAAATCTCTTTAATATCTGGCTTAATAGAAGACAGCTGGGGTCTCATATCTGCTCCTGCATTCAATCTGTTACATTTATGTTGTTTTGACTGAAGTATATGAAGAAAATTAGCCTCACAGATATATAGAGTTGGAAGGGGGGCATTATTCTAATAGATAAATAACATCTTAGCATTATGATGAAACTAGTTTTGACCCCACAGACCTCCTGAAATCTTCTCAGGGACCCCTGTGGGTCTTTGGACCATACTTTGAGAAATATGTTTCTTTGACTTGTATGCACAATTTTAGGTCCTGGGAATCCTAAAAAGAAGAACATCACATTTTCATGCGACTGAATCACCATGGTAAAGTGGAAAAGCACTCCAAACTTATAATCAGCTAAGCAGAGTTTGGCTCCCAGCTGTTATATTTTTTTCAGCTATCTGAACTTGAGCAATTTACTTTGCTGTAGTACTGGTTTCCTTACCTGTAAAAGTGGACAGTAAACCCTATATTAGGGGTAGATAGGTGGTATAGTATGTATAGACTGCTAGGCCTAGAGTGAGTCCAAATCCAGCCTTAGAAATGTATGAGCTATGTGACCCTGGGCAAGTCACTTAATCTTTTTGGTGTCATTCTCCTCATCTGTAAAAGGAGATGAAGAAGGAAATGGCAAACACTTCAGTATCTTTGCCAAGAAAACCCAAATGAGATTATGAAAATCAGACATGACTGTAACAACTGAACAACCACAACAAAAATTTATTTGACAGGCTTGTCATCATTATTAAATGAGATAATGAATTAAATACACTCTGAAAACCCTAAAGTTACATTAATGTAAACTATTATCATTTCCTGAAAGCAAGGTACAGCTAAAGTAGCATCCTATAACTCCCTAACCTTTCAGTATATGAAGGATGAGGATGACAGGAAGATCCTCCCATTTGACTTTTTGAAGTAAATTTTTACATGTCTTCCCTAATCCCCTTCACTAACAAAGAAAAACAGTAGAGCAAAAACAACCCAACAAAGCCTCTGTACTTGGTTGCATTACTTGATCTTCATGATCCAAATTGTTTATTATAAATGGTGAGGTCAACTTCCCGTCAGTGATCTTTTCATTTACATTATTGTAGTTATTGTGTATATTCTTCTGGTTTAGTTTATTTCCCTCAGTATTAGCTCATTCCCATCTTTCCCATGCTTCTTTGAATTACTCATTGTTTGTCATTTCTTTCTGCAAAATAATATTCCATTATGTTCCTACCCTTCAATTTGTTTAGCCCTTCCCCAATTGATGGGTACTTACTTTTTATCCAGTTCTTTGTTAACATGAAAAGTGTTCCTATGATTATTTCTGGTATTTATGAGATCTTTGTTGTCTGTTTTAGACCTCCTTGGGAATGTTGACACTTTTTTTTTTGGTACCTAATGTGATAGCTACAACCCAGAGTGTGAAGTAATTGTCCCTCCTATTCCCTGTTCTCATGAGGGAACCCATTAAACCCCAAGACCCAAGAAATTCAGCTAGTGCTTGTTAGTAAGTAGTATGGGGCAACTATAATGCTAAATCTGTGCTTGACTCTTCAAATGCTGAGTGAAACCTTGTCTACTCTGAATCTAAGGGCTTCCAGAAAATCCACTCACAAGCTGCTATAGATAAGCTTTGGAATTCAAATCTGGTTTGTATTTCTCAACCCATCTTCTAAATGACTGAAGTTTCTCTGTTTAGGACTCTGCTTTTGGTTTCAACCTAATACCCCTTGAGTATGTGATGACAGATTGCTTTGGATCTGTTAATCACAGTGATAAGGATTGGGGTTCCCAGATTACTTGGCACCTCTGCTTTAGGTCCCCAAGGCAAGTCCCAGGCAAAATTGTCAAGGAGAGGTTTGTCCTTGGGAATTAGCAGTCTCTCCCTAAATTCTTAGGGATGTGATGCCTCCCTTCTCCCCACCCCCAGATTCTCAGGGTCTAAATCTTCTATTAGGAAAGAACACATGTATTTGCTTAAGAACCCCAGAACCAGAATTTGCAGAATCAGAATTAGAACCCCAGTGATCATCTAGTCCAAATAGAAATCCCTTCTATAACATTTCAGCAAGGGTTAATCAGTCGCTATTTGAAGAACTCAGGGACTGGGTATTCACTACTAATTATTCAGTGGTCTCATTGATCAGCTTAGCCTATGTAGATAGAGACCCAGTGAAAAGTTGCTGTTGTTCAGCTGTGTCCAACTTTTTATGACCTCATTTGGGATTATCTTGGCACAGATACTGGGGAGCTTTGTCATTTCCTTCTCTAGCCCATTTTATAGAAGAGGAAACTGAGGTAAACAGGTTCAATGACTTACCTAGGATTACACAGTTACTTAGTGTTTAAGGCTGGATTTGAATTTATGTCTTCCTGAATCCAGGTCCCTTGCCCCATCTATAGAGCTACCTAAATCACTTAGCTTCCTGCTTCCCCAGGCAATTCTGTAAATTACAGACTGAGGTGCTGAACTGCCCAAAGGGCAGAATTTCCTTACTTGAAATTCCCTGTACTCCAGAAATCACAAGGTCAGATTCACACCTAGCATCCCTTCTGTCTCCCCACCTCCAATCCTATGGAGTGAATTTCTAATTGCAGAATCTCAGGCATCAAGTACAAAATGAGGGCTCCAAGCACTTGACCTCAGAAATCATACCATTGAACCAATTTGTCTACTGGGGAAACAGACCACTGTTGGGCCACTTTATTTTTTAGTAAAAGTCTTTAGTAAAGACAGCCTAGTTGGTCTTCACTACAGAAAATAATCTTGATTTTTTTAAAAAATTGCTTGTCTTATCTACTTTTTTTCCCCTACAGGAAAATCATTTGGGTGGTTTTAAAGCTAGAATTGCTGAGTTTGGTATCAGTCTTCTTTCTAATAACACTTTAGAATCTATCATTCACAAGATTTGTCTCTTTATTCATTCGTTGAGTATTTGTTATATGTTGACTTTCCATCCTAGGCTACACCATAGACAGTATGTACTGTGTTAGGTGCTGATTGAACAGAGAGGTATCAGAAATACTTGGTCTCAAGGAACTTAAGAGAAATCTCTGTAACCCAAGAAAAGCTTTGGAATCCCTGGCCCACTTTAAACCACTGTTTGATCTTTTCAGCAAGCATCTGTCCTTGGATGGAGCTGTTTCCCAAGACATTTCTAAAGAAATATCCCATGGACATTTCCCTGAAGAAGCTCTTTCCTACCTCTTGGCCTTAGGGAAGGACTTTATCCTAGGCAGACCTCCCCAACCCCTTCTTCTCTCTTCATAGGCTCAGCATCCCCATGGCTGTCTAACTCCAGTTAAAGGCATTCTGGGCTGCATCTGCAGTTTGCTGACACAACACAGCTGAAGTTAGTCAAGGCCCAGGCAGGAGCTCATGCCAAATGTCTGACACTGGCTCCATTCCCACATATTCCTTAGAATCAAAGCAACATGACATACTGGATAAATCAGAGCAGGAGTATTTTCTCCCGAGGTCAGCTTGTGGAGATGGTCATTAAAATGTCAGTCTTCTGGGTGATAACAGCTCTAGCAAGACTTCAAATGTTTAAAGTTGCAATTCCAATTGATTCCCACAGAGCACTAGCTAGGTCTCTGGAAATTAGCAGGGAGGTGGGGAAGAGAGGGGAGAGAACCTTTCCACCTCCCCCCACCACATTTCCCCTTGTATTTACATGCAGAATTTAAATTGAGGAGACCCCTCCCAATTTCCAGTTCCAAAATTCCTGAGCACTATTTTCCTCTGCTGTTGCTCTTGGCCATCCCTGAACCTCAGAGGGTGGAGGTCCAGTTTATAAAGGTGTTTGTTGAGGAGTAAGACATGGGGAGGAGGGTAAATCTACTAAGCAATGGGAGGCTGGAGAGCTAGAAAGGGTATGCCTTTCCTGGATTAGGCATGTAGTATGACTACTAGACCTTGTCCTCTTAAAAAATTTGGCCAACTAATGATTCAAAAAGTCTTCCTTTAGAAGCTAACAGCCCCACTCCCCCTTTCCTACACACACTCCCTTTGCCCCAGAATTAAGCCTATGCATCATTTACACTCTTGTGTCAATTGTTATAATCAGATCAACACCCAGATGAGAGGTATTGGTGTAAATCTTGGGGTGATGTTGAAAGAAAAAAGACATCAGGAGGGATAGTGGAAAGCTAGGGTACAAGGGAGGAATATATCCTTCTTTGTAATTTTGCTCTTTCCACTGAGACATAAAGGATATAGCTCGGGTATGAAGAAAGAGGCTATCTGCACGCAGAGAAGGAACTGATAAACAGAAATAGTATAGAATAATTTCACACATATATACCTATTTGTGTCTAATATTAGCTATCTTTTGGGGGAAGAATACAAGAAATGTATATGGTAATTTTGTTGTATATTTGAAGGAATAGAAAGTTGTACATAGCAGATTTACAGTTTCATATGAAATCATCTTTTTTTATTGTACCATGTTATGGAAATGCTTGTTTTATCTCATAAATTAAAAATAAAATAAGATAAATTATTAAAAAGAACAGTTTTAGCTGTAAGGCCCTAAAAAGGTCACTTTTCTTCTCTTGACTTCAGTGATCTCATCTCAAAAAGTGGGAATAATTATATTTGTACTCTCTGAGGAAAGCATTATGGAAATGTAAGTTGTTATTTAATAATGATAACTAGTATTTCTATAGTGTTTTAAGATTTGCAAAGCACTTTGCAGGGATCTCATTTGATCTCCACAATATAAACTTGGGAAGCAGGAACTATTAGCATCCCCTTTTAATAAATAAGAAAACTGAGGCAGAAAGAGATTAAGTGACTCGCAGCCACATTGCTATTAAATGCCTGAAGCTGGATTTGAACTCATTTCTTCCTGATTCTAGATTCATTGTTCTAACCTCTGAGTTAGCAACTTTCTCCAGTCATAATATAGTAGGTCTGGGGTAGGTACCTTTAAAATTATCTTTTGAACCCTTTTGCAACTTATTAATGAATCTTTTATTCCAACTTTTCCCTAGATAAACTCCTTAATGCAGATGGCCCAGTTTTTCCAAATTTCCACAATTCTGTTTGTTATCCATCTCACTTATTTGGCATTTATCCCATAGAAATTAACCTGTTACTTTTGGCTTACAAATGTATCCATTTTCCCAATTAGATGAATATTTTAAATGTTTAAATATGTTAAATGTGTTGTATTTCCACAATACTGGAATTGTTTCTTTCTAGCTGCTTGCAATATTTTCTCCTTGACCTGGGAACTCTGGAATTTGGCCACAATGTTCCTAGAAGTTTCTCTTTTTTGGATCCCTTTCAGGCGGTGATTGGTGGATTCCTTGAATACTTATTTTGCCCTCT
>CM053770.1:558953445-558968879 GCA_028658325.1 Potorous gilbertii
TTTCTCTTCCCAGTTTTTCCTCCACCTGTCTAACTTGATTTTCAAAATCCTTTTTGAGCTCTTCCATGGTCTGAGCCCATTGGATATCTATTTCAGGTGTTTGGGATACAAAGGCCTTCTATGTCTTTACCTGATGGTAAGCATTGTTCTTCCTCATCAGAAAGGAAAGGAGGAAACATCTGATCACCAAGAAAGTAATCTTCTATGGTCTTATTTTTTTCCCCCTTTTCTGGGCATTTTCCAAGCCAGTTACTTGACTTCTGAGATTCCTCCCCACCCCCACTTAGATCTGCCCAGTTAGTGCTTGGGGTCTGAGATTCAAATGCTGCTCCCCAGCCTCAGGGCTTTTGGCAGCTGGCCTGGCTACTATTCAGGGAGAGATTAAATTCAGGTTCTCAGGTGGGGGCAGGGCCGCCACCCAGGCTCAGTTCCCTCAGGGGGTTTATGTGGAGACCTTCAGTAATGGTCCCGAGCTTCTGCCTGCTCCAGAAGCCCCTGGCCACCAGGGCCTCTGCCACTGCCTGCCAAGGGGGCCTGAGTTTTGGAAACACCCTGCTCCCCTCTCAGCCCACCAAATCGTCTCTCTCACTGACCTGTGTGCCTGTGGGTTGAGGGACCCTCGTGGCCACCAGAGATTCCATCCCTGAAGCTTGCTCGGATATGCTCCTCTCAATGCCACATGTCCAAGGCAGGGCTGGGCTCCACTCTGGTCCCTTGTGCGATGAACCTTTGGTGAGGGTTTTTCAGGTCTTTCTGGAACAGAAATCTCCTCCACTCCGTTGTTCTGTGACTTCCACCACTCCAGAATTTGTTGGGAGTTCTTTACCGATATTTTATAGGCTGTGGTTTCAGACCTAGCATATGTGTGTCTTTCTACTCTGCCATCTTGGCTTCTCCCTCGGAACTCCATTTGTATAAATCTTGTTAGTCATTCTTGATTATCCACTTTGTGGATCATTCTCCCATATTTTCAATCCTGAATTTCAGCTTTTTTTTTCTCATCTAAGTAAATTAGTTTAAAAAAAAAAGGAAGCAACTACTATGTGCTTAGCACTGGCCTTTTATCTTATTCTACATTACACATATTAATGCATCACGTGTGTGTGTTGATGAAGAAGACCATGCCATCAGAGAAATGATGACATGACTTGCACTTTCACTTGAATGAGGGAGAGCTGTGCAGGTCATCAGCCTCACTTCTCCTCCAGAGCCATCTGAATCCAGTGACCAGATATTAATCAGGATGACTGGAGATGACCCAGGATGAGGCAATTGGGGTCTATACATCATATAGTCTATACATCATAATCACAGGTTGACCTTCTTAACTTACTGGACAGAGTTTTGGATCAGGAGTTAGGAAGAACTGAGTTCTAATCAGCATCAGACGCTTCCTAGCTGTGTGACTTTGGGCAAGTCACATCAACCTCTGTTTGCCTCAGTTTCTTCAACTGTAAAACAGGGATAACAATAACACCTACCTCAGTGGGTTGTTAGGAAGATCAAATGAGATAATATTTGTAAATCATTTAGCATAGTCCCTGACACATAGTGGCACTTGATAAATTCTCATTTCTTTCCCTTTTGATTCCATTTATATAAGTGCTTATTTTATTATGTCCTCATTGAAGATTAGTGTATATGTATGTATATATGTATAAATAACTTGAGACTGTTTTCTCTCCCTTCTCTGATTTCCCCTCAGATATATGAAGACAGTCATGTCTTTGCTAAGTATTCTCATCTCTAAGCTAAATATCCCCATTTCTCTTAACCAATTCTTAATATATTGCTTTGAAGACTCCTTACCATATTTGCCACCCTCTGAAAGAAGTCCAGTTGGTAAATATTTTTTCTTCTATGTGGGCCCTGAAATTGAAGGTGGCTGACCCTTCCCCCTCATTCTTCCTTCTCCTTCTTTTCATTCTTCTTTTCCTTCCTCTTTCTCTGACAATTAAAGGTACCTCTTGTTCTTTAACCATTGCCATAATATGCTGTGAGGTGGTGGCAGTGTTGCAGTGCCAACGAAGTTGAACTCTATGCCCAGATTGACAATTGTTCATGCATTAGACTCTTGGAGAATATCCTGTGCTTTGGTTTGTTTACATTTGAGGATCCAGGGAAAAAAACCAACATCTTTCTGAAACTTAATAAACAAAATACCACAAAATAGTATCAATACTAGAGACTATTAGAGCCACAAACTTACTTGGCAAGGTTGCAGTTCATTAATTAAGCAATAAGAGATGAGTTCCCAAGTTGTTTCCCTCAGAATAAAGATAGAATGATTTACTTTGCCTTAAGCCATTAACCTGAGAATTTCATTAGTTCTCTGGGAAATGCTATGATCTCAGCTCTTTATTGGGGATGACACTATCTGCACTACGGAAAGAGTGAACTAAAGAGCACTAGATAGGAAATCAGAAGACCTTGCTCTGAGCCCTGGGTCCACCCATTCTCATCAACATGAGCGAGTGCAAGTCTCTGAATCTTCATTTCCTCATATGTAAATCAAGTCTAATGGTGTGACCTACCTTATAGAGTAAAAGGAGGCAACACATTCTGTAATAATTGTAATGTGTACTTATATGTTATAGATGTAATTATACACATATACATGCTTGCATGTGTGTGCTGTTGTTCAATTATTTTCAGTTTTGCCATACTCCCCATGTGCCCATTTGGGTTTTCTTGGCAAAGATACTAGAGCACTTTTCCATTTCCTTCTCTAGCTCATTGTATAGATGAAGAACTGAGTCAGACAAGGCAAAGTGTCTTACCCAAGGTCATATAGCTAGTAAGCGTCTGAGGTTGGATTTGAACTCAGATCTTTCAGACTCCATGCCTGGTACTCTATACACTGCACCACCTAGGACATTCTCATTCTCATTCTCTCTCTCTCTCTCTCTCTCTCTCTCTCTGTCTCTCTGTCTCTCTCTCTCTCTCTCTCTCTCTCTCTCTCCCTTCCCTCTCTCCCTCCCTCCCTCCCTCTTCTCTCTCATCTCTCATTTGAATAAGTGATTTCTTTGTTATAGGGGGGCATTTTCAACTAATATAGATCCATGGTTTCACTGCAACTTATGCTTTTAGAGACTTACCTGGAGTATTGAGAGATAAATGACTTTGCCAGGATCATGCAGGCAGTATGTGTCAGAGGCTAGACTTATGTGTTCCTGACTCTGAGGCTAACTTTCTATTCAGGACACCAGTGCTGTCAAACTCAAATAGAAATGGGGGCCACTAATCCATACATAAGGATTCTGCAAACCACATATTGACTTAGTTTTAAAATATAATGTGATCTATGTTTTATTGCATTTTTATTAATTTTGTAAAATATTTTCCAATTTCATTTTAATCTGATTCCAGCAACCCTCGCAAGTGTTGCAGGCTCCATGGGGCCAGCTGGTTTTGTATTTGACACCTCTGCTCCATATAACACTTCCTCTCAAGCATTAATATAGCACTGATTAGGGGATTCCTCTCTGGTGGGGTGGCACTTTCTCTGCTATTTATAGTGTTAGAGGGTTGCCTAGAGCACTGAGATGTTTAGTGACTTGCTCAGGGTCACACAGTCAGGATGGGGCAGAGATGAGATTTGGACCAAAGACTTTGAGACTTTGAGATCAGTTCTCTAGTCACTATGCTACATTTTCTCTCTTGAATGGGACAAATGATACATATGGGGAAGAGTGGTACCCCAGAAAAGAAGTTATGATTTGGAAAGTCACAAAGGTGATGAGTAGAACAAGACAGTCCATTGGCATACCTTTTTCAGGGGCAATGATGGTGTTGAATTCAGAGCAGGAGACATAAAGCTGAAGATGGGAGCAAGGATATATAGTCATAGTCTAGAAAATGAGTGGGGTTGAAGATGAGGATGTGTGGTCCAAGGGAGTTCAGAGTCAACTAACTTTGTTCCCCTTCCTACAACTAGTAAGTGCTTCTCCAGATATTTAAACTCTATGACTTTTAAACTATTTACTATCTAAGGAAATGGGGCAGCTAGGTGACATAGTGGATAGAGTGCCAGGGCTAGAGTCAGAAACTCACCTATCTTCCTGAGTTCAAATCTGTCTTTAGACACTTTTCAGTATGTCCTGAATAGAGTTAAAACAAAACAAAAACCCATTATCTATTATTCCAAGACTCTCCAAATGCACCTATATAAAAATGACTTTGTATCAAGGTCTTCAACATTACAAAGCCTTCATAATTGAAAAAAAAAGGGTTTCAAGTATTCACAATGACAAAACAAATGACTGAAAAATGAATATTACCTAAATTATGACATGAAATTCTATGGATGATCAATAGAAAGACTATGGATATGGAGATAGAAAGAGAATAGGAAATAGAGACAAAAATAAAGACCTAGAGTTATCTTATTAACAGGGGATACAGATGGATGGTAAGCCTTAGGGCTCATAATTGCCTACCAGGAGGAGACTAGACTCAACTGCCTTTAAGAAATTGGGCATTGTTTTCAACGATCACAAACTGCAAATTGCCACAAAACCCAACTCTAACTCTAATATTCTCCTGTTGATGTTATTATATAACTATTAATCACGGACCTTCATGATCTTGGAAGAATTAAAATGACAAATAATATTAGAAAAATGTGTGGTGGACATAAGGAGCCACAATTAGAAAGTCACTTGGCATACCAGAGGTAGTACAAAAGACATTATTATTAGAGAATTGGAGACAAATACCAAATAAAAAGAACATTTCCATATGCAAAGTAGAAGAGAAAAGAGGAATTATACATGAAACTATGAATTTCTGATATGAGAGTTTGCTTTTTCCTTTTAAGTACATTATAAATCAAACACTTTTAACTTTCAAAGCTATCTTGTTTATACGTTTCCTTCCAGCAATCTGTTTATTTTCTTCTGAGTATTTTAAAGAAAAAATGCTTCGTTGGTCTTCTTTTTTTCTCTTTTTCTTTTTGGCAACCCTGATCATTAACTCTCCTCTCTCTCCCTTTCCCCATATTCTAAAAAACAAAAACAAAAACTAAACCTTTGCAATAAATATGAATGGTCACGAAAAACAAATTCTCACATTGGCCATTCCTAAAATTGTATACCTAATTCTGCAGCTGAAGTCCATTGCCTTTTGGTTAGGAGGAGGGTAGCTTACTTCATCATCAGACCTCTGCAAATATGTTTAGCTGCTTTGCTGATTAGAGTTCTAGTCTTTCAAAGCTGTTGTTGTTTTACAATGTTGTTTTTATTGTATGAACTATTCTTTGGATTCTGCTTACTTCACTATTAATTCAAACAAGTCTTCTCAAGTTTCTGTGAAACTGTCCTTTTGTTATTTCTTATAGCACAATAGTATTCTCTTATATTTATAGACAACATTTTGTTTAGCCTTTCTGTGTTGATTGACACCCTTTAGTTTCCAGTTTTGTTTTTTGCTACAACAAAGAGTTAACATTAATTTCTTGTGCATATGGCTCCTTTTTCTCCTTTTTTGATATCTTTGATGTGTAAGCCTAGTAGCTAGCCCCTAGAAAGTTCTGATATTTCACTGGGCCAAAGTGTATTCATAATTTAGTCACTTTTAAGATATAGTTCCAAAATCATTTTATAGAATGGTTAGACCAATTCATAACTCATAGTAGTCATTTAAGCCACAATTTGGCAAATATTGATAATGAGAAGCAATAGTTCAAAGTAGATGGTTGGGTAGGGTGTACATATCTAAATCATAGAGATAGTAGCTAGGAGGGTTTTGAACTTCAGAATAATTCATTCTAATGTCTGTAGTCCACTGTATTGAAATCTCCATTGTGATGGAACTAGATGGGAAATAATTAGTTTCCAAAACATTTGTCATTTTTTCCATGGAACACTAGTACACCACTTTCTAACTTATTTGCCCTGTAATATCAAACCTCATCTTCTAATTTCTCATATCCTATGCTTGGATCTCCCTTGCTTTATGAAATAGATAGGGGAGAGGAGCAAAAGCGTGCAAATGACCATGGACCTCTTCACCTCCAGCACTGCTTAATTAACTCCTTCCCGGACCAAGAGATACAGTCCCACAGAGGAAGAAAGGAACAGATAAACAAAGGTTTAGCAGGGGGCCGTATGGGGGTGGATAGCCAGGGTGGGAAGCAAGGGGTGGATTTAGGAAATATTTATTACTGAGTCAGTTTTATCTTTGTATTACACCATCAGACAATTGTCTTTTTGGAAAGTGGCCAGGAAGGCTCTGAGTCTATCTGATATCAGCAATAATTTGAGGGTCTTGCTTCACTACATTTGCAAAACAAGCAAAGTCAGTGGGTTCTTTTTTTTAATCATTGTTTTCCATAAAGAGTTTGCAGTTGCGAAACATCTAACTGGAGTAATAAGAATCTGGAGTTATTCTTTCCATGAGCAGCTCTTTCCCTCATTCCAGATGTGAGGGTGAATATGGGAAACCCATAGAGTTCAGTGGTTTTGATATCCTCAGTGGTTTTGGTATTAAGGGATTGAGCCTGAGGAATCATTTGCAGAAGTGTGCACAAGGGAAGGTTCCTATGAGGGAGAGTAAGGGATATGTGTAGAGCATTATTTTCCTTGTTAAAACCAAATCTTCCATGGACCCCCCCTGAACTGGAAACTGAACTGATGGTGATCAATAAACTACATAACACCCAGAATGGTAAAATACATCAAGAGCATATTATATGGGGATCAAATGAAGAAAGTGGAGATGTTTAATCTGATGAAAAGAAGAGAATGAGGATATGCATGCTCTAATCTGGTCATAATGGCCAATAACCTGCTCTATATAGATGAGATTTCATTCCCCATCTCTGCACCTTTGGACTCATCCCATATGCCTAAAAATTCCTTCCCTCTTTGCCTAGTTTTCTGAAACATTTTCTGCTTTTCCCAAATTACTAGTGCACTCTCTGTATTTCAGTCCTTGTAAACTACCCTGTATATGTTATGCACATATATGTATGTATACACATATGTATAACTTTTATAGATATATATGTACAAATATTATATATATGCATATACACACACACACGTACATACACCTAAGTTCATGTTTTCCTTTTGTTTGTTCCCTTCAAGAACTAAGACTAAAGTTTTACTTTTTATTTGTATCTCCAATACTTAGCACAGTGTGTGGTACCCAGCAAGTGCTTAATAAAAACTTCTTGATTTATAGTCATGGGAGGCATGTTTAGTTATTTGAAGGTCTGTTGTATGGTACAGGTATTAGAATTGTTCCAGATGGGCCCAGTGGGCAGAATTAGGAGTTGTGGGAGGAAAGGCAATTTTAGTTCAAATATTTCTTAACAATTAAGACCATGAAATGGAGAGATCTGTTTCAGAAAGTTGTGGGTTCCCATAATCAAGCCAAGACCAAATGAGCACTATGGGTAATGTTGTATGCAGAGAGGGCTTCTATCTCTTGGTTAGATATGAATTGGACTGAATGGACTCTGAAATCATTTTCCATTGAGATTTTGTCACTCTAAAAGGAGAGAGAGGGATCATTGATCACACGCACACACACACACACACACACACACACACACACACACACACATCACCAGAAAGGCAAAGTTCCAAATCTGAAACATCTTCATCATGAACTGACTGTCCTTCCCCCAGATTAGATTGAATACTCAGGTTTATAATCCATTTGGAAGGAAGTTGACAAGTGTCATGTTGACAAAAACCAGAAAGGATGCCTTATCAGAAGACACACAGAGAGACCCTATAAGAAGGGTAGATTACACTATAGGATTGTCGCTGTGTTGTTTTGTGTTTCATAAAGATATTTAGGAATTAGAATATTTTTAGAATTCAGTTGTTGGAAGGGATGTTAGAGATCATTTCCTCCAGTCTCTTCACATTATAGTTAAGGAAAGAGAAGTTTATAGAAATGAAATGATTTGCCCAAGGTCATGTAAAGTGTGACCAAAGTCAGAGGCAGAGCTGACCCAGAACCCAGTTCTCCAACCTTCTGGCCAGTGCTTCTTCTACTTCCTTAGGATGGTTCTGATTTCTCTTTTTAGAAGTCAGGAAATAATACCACAGGATGATAAATAGCTTCCTAAGTCATGGGGGTTATTAGTATCACATCTGGACCAAATACATTCAGGCAAGTTAATATGGATATATTCCTCAAAGCCTGAGGGGGAAAAATAGGTTAAGAAAAACGAAAGCAAACCAAGATAAGGAAGAAGTAAAATTAAAATGGAAACTAGAACTCAAAGCAATGTTATAATGCTTTAGATGATTGGCTTTTACTGTTGTCTGGTATGTTATTTCCAGAGTATTGATAAAATGAGAAAGAAGGGGGTAGTGTTAGTTCTTTTTAATTTTTATGAAAGACTGGATTGATAATTTGAGGATTTGGGAGTGGGAAGAATGTTTTTTAATATGACTTTCCATTGTAAGTTACATTGCTTCTGTTGCAAACATTAGCGATTGAAACTAATTCTAATTATATCACCGTGTCTGTATACCCATTGAGTCCTATCACAGAAGAGAACCCTATTTAGGCTCTCTCCAAACCTTAGAAGTGTTGGTCCTATTTGCATGTGGAGGGCAGGAATTTGCAAAAGGAATATTTGTGGTGGTACTTTTTAGGCAGCTCCACCTAGTCTTTTTGTGAATATCTCCCCTTGCCACTACTATTCTATCTGTTTATTTGCATGGAAGATCCAGAGAATCTTGAGGGAGCTGAGGGAAGTCCTGATGCCTCATACCTACACACATATCACAGCAAACAACAGTTTGACTGTTTGAATGTAGCTCCCTAGCAATCAACTCACACTGAATGGTACTTTCTTACCCTAAGTCAGACAGACATTTGGGTCAGGGACTGTACATTCTGGTAGGAGAAAATCAGTTAAAAATTAGTTTAAATGCCTTTGTGTTGTAATTAACCATCTCGCTGTTTGACCTATGTTTCAAAAGAGTTTGCCTTAGGCTGAAGATGTGACAGACTTTTTTCTTATGGAGAGAGAGAGAAAGCTATACACTCATATTTTGATGACTGGATATGGAAGGTCTCCATTGTTGCTGTTGCTTTTTTAAATGCTGAAGTTTAGCCTCTGAGCTAAATGGGAAAAAAAAGAGGTGTCAGAGATAACTCCTCCTCATGTAAGAAAGAAGTAGCAGAAGAATTTATTAAGGATTTAATTTATTAAGGATATAAAGAAGGCAATAGTGATAACTGCCCAGTAGTTCTGTGTAGCGGAGATGCTGCTATACTCCTAGCAGGGATCAAATCTCAAGCAGAATCACAACATCACCAAAGGCTGTGGGATGCCCTGCATCACAGTAAGTACGATCTACCTCCTTCTCCTCCTCCCTACATGTGTTTCACCCATATGTATTCCTTGTGTGTGGGCTCCCAGTGGATGATTCCTATTTCTGCTCACCCTGCCCACTGTTTATTTTCAGAAGAATACAACAGGTTTATACGGAGAAATGTTGTGTTGATACTTTCTTGCTATGCTATTTATATTCACTTAAAATCTTACTTTGAATTAATTATCTTTTCTAACTAATACAAGAAGAGATGTTGCCTAGCCAGGAACACTTGAGTTCAATCCATACCTTTGATATATACTAGCTACATAACCCTAGCCAAATTATTTTAACCTCTCAGAGCTCCAGGCAAATTTCCAAGGCTAAATGTTGCAGAATAGTTGCTGACCTGCACTGGTAGAAAGCATTTCCTCACAAGGGAGTCCCTATACCAATGAAATCACAAGTTCTGATTCTATCCTTGTCCTCTTAGCCAACTAATAAATATCAACCCATTGGTGAGGACTTGTGAGCTCTGGTTTTGAGTGAATGCTGACTTAACGGAGTACTTTGATCTTGCTCTAACTTTCTGAGGAGCCCACAGATAATGGTGGAAGAGGGTGCACTCAAATGATATACCTATCTTCCCTCAAGTTATTAATCCTTTTTCAGTTATTCAAAGTCAGTCTTTTTGGAATAAGTGTATCCAGGTCAGTTACACTAAGACCAATGAGCCAAATCATTGAAAGTCTTTCTTCTTCCTACAGCCAAACAATTTATTCCACAGTGATCCAGGATTCTCTCAAAGAGTGGTATCCAAAGGAAAAAACCATAACTTTGTATGCACAGCAGCTTACCTTTGTATTATTTTCACATACATGACATCAGCAAGCAATATGCCTTTATTAAGCACCCACTATGAGTCAGACATTGTGCTAAGCCCTCAAAGAGCTCACAGTCTGGGAGGGAGATTCCTAGCCACCCTAGGAGATAGGGAGCATAAGAATTTTTATCCCCAATACATAATGAGGCTTAACAAGGCTGAAAAGATTCGCTGAGATCACTCAACTAGTAATTATTCAAGTTGGAACTCAAGCCTGTTCTTGAACTCCATGTATGCTGCTCTTTCCACTATACAATAATGAATATCAGGCTCTGTGATTTTGTGTAAGCTTTCTCAGCTTCCATTTCTGTCTCTGTAACATAGAAGACAATGATAACCGGGATGTATCTCATAAGACAACCAGAGTATATAGAAATATAACAATCAACTTGGAGGCCCTAAGCTCCAAATGAAAATGACGAGAATGATCATGATAGCATCATCTGGACTAGAAGAGAATGCTAAGAAACTTGTTGATGGGAAAAGAGAATTGAAGTGGGAATCCAAAGACCTGGGTCCTAGTTTTGACTGTCATTAATTGGCTATTTGGCATTGAACAAGCTGGATCTCAACATCTACTGAAGTAAAATAGGAATGTCAGACTAGATGAACCCTAAGGTATCTGAGTCATCTCCCCTGGACGTCTTAGGCCAATGCAGTCTGGCAAGGCAGTTCACTGCTAGCTGAACCTCTTTCCTTACTTCCTGCAAACTAAACCCAGTCCTAATTGCCAAGTCACCATTCTTCTCTGCCCTTCTCTTCTACCAAGGCCTCTAGAAACTCCTATGGTAGTAGTGGGGTGATGAGGAGGAATATCCATGAATTTATAGCCTGGATGACTCCTGGGTTCCAGTAGCTGGCTCTGTCATTTACTGCCCATGAGATCTCTGTAGGCCTCAGTTTCCTCATCTGTAATGAGGAAATGAGGGATGGTGCTAGATAATTTCCATTTTCCCTTCTAGCTCTAAATCTTTGATGTGATCTTTACTTCTCACATTTCTTCCACCTTCTGGTATTCACTGAGATTCAGCCTTCTCTCTTGCAACTCCCCCTCCCCCTGCATTTTTTGGTACTCTTTCCAAAGTAATATGATCCTTTATTAATACCTCTTGTCACGTAAGAAAGAAACAAGCATTTAAAAATATCTACTATGTATTAGGCATGTATTAAGCACTTACAAATATTATCTCCTTTGATTTTCACAACCCTAGAAGGTAGATGCTGTTGTCATCATTTTACAGTAGAGGAACCTGAAGTAGGCAGAGATTAAATGACTTGCTTAGAGTTACAAATCTAGTAAGTGTCTGAGGCTGGATTTGAACTCAGATCTCCCTGATTCTAAGCCCAGTGCTCTATCTACTGTACCACCTAGCTACCTAGGTGACTCTCAAAATTGGGTCGCTGACTCCTTGATCTCCATTGTCACTGTAAGACCCTGTCTTTGACACCATTTCTCAGCAAGCAGTTTCCTCCTTTTTGAGAGTTCATTCCATCCTGTCCAGATCCTTGTTGCCATCATCTATGGACGTCCAAGACATTCTTCCTCCTCTCTAACAAATTTAGCACCAGCTAAGGTCTCCTTCATCCCAAGTCTAGCTTTCTCTGACCATCCTGACCCCCCAGTTTTCAGCCTCCTCAACTCCCATGACCTTTGTCTCTATCTCCTTCAAACATGCACAGGAGTACTGGTCCTACCTTAGGAGCCTGCTTTCTCCATCCCCAATTCAATTTCCTCAGGTACCCAAATGACTAGTTATGGCTCAAAAGTAAAATGGTTCATACTTTCTTGAAACTTTCCTTATAATAGAATATTCTAAAAGATCTGTGAATTCATAGATACAAATGGGTACTCTTTTCACTTGATGTAGATTGCAATTCTACTAATACAAATGATAACTCTTCCATACCTTAGTGATTTTCTAAAACTCCTCATCTTGATATTCAAAGCCCTATGCTTCTGACTCCAGTCTACCTTTCTGGACTTATTTTACATTATTCTTTTTCACGTGTAATCTTAGCTTATGATTATGAGGCAAATATGTAAAACAAAGCTCCCATACATAGTAATTCTGAACCTAGCAGGGTGGTCATGAAATGAGACTACCTTTTTTTCTTGTAAATATATCCCCAATGCTTAGCAGAATGCTCATAGGTTAAGCACTTAATCAATGTTCTTTCTATTTATCATCTATCTATCTCTGCCAGTCATCTCTGTTGGTCATATCTATCTCTCTCTTTATCCATCCTCAAAAGTAAGGACAATTTCTCTTTTTTCTGCTGCTCAGTGCCTTTCACACTGTAGGAAGTTAATAAATATATGCTAAATTGAATTAGTTAGTTTCATGAGTTTATTGTGGTCAAAACAAATAGTTGCCTCTGCTGATGAATCAATTAGACTGATCCCCAGTTGGTAACTAAAATCTTTTAGCTTGGTAGAACTTCAATGCTTGTGCTCAGCTGGCACAGCCTTCAAAAGCTCAGGGTCACAGCTACACAAAAATGAGTCACTGGAGTAGGAATTTAAAAGGCAGCATCCTAGTAGATGGGAATAGTCCTGAGCACTAAACAACCACTGATTCTCCAGGCCTCTCTAGCAGGTGGTGAGGGTTATTTATTTCCAATTATTCTCAGGTATTTTCTCAGCCACTGACCTAATTTCTCCAGACCGCTGCTTCTGGAGATGAAGATCAGCACTTGGTACTGTTGTTCTGGCTCTACTCATGCTGACTAACGAGAATAATTTTTCCTAAGCTTTTTATAATAGCATTTCATTTACTTCACCCAGTTCTCTTCTCAAAGTGTGCCAAACTCTCTTAATCTTGTATCAAAATAAGAGCGGTGGAGAAAATGTGGTGAGAAAGGAAGTATGTGTAAAGGGGTCTAGGGCTTAGGTGAGGGAAGGTATTGCATTACCTCATGCAGATTGGGCTCATTTTGTATTCCATGCATACCTGTTCAAACAATGGCTTACTGTACCCTTCATGGCTGGCATTTTTCCCCAGAGAGGCAGCAATAGATTTGATGATGGAACCAAGAAGGGGAAGAAAAAGGAGACAATTTTAAGAAAGCTCAAGGGGACCTTCAAGAATTTGGCAAAATCTCTAAAAAAAAAAAATTACCATTTCACCTCCTAGATATATCATTCCTTCAAATAATGAAAGCTCCAAGATCATTTTTCCTTTGAATCTAGTATTTTTTCCAAGATTGTGACCTTCTGAAAAATTATCTTTCTTGGATCCAAATTTTCCATTTTTTTGAACTCTATCCAGAAAGGATTTTTTAAAAATGGAGTTTGAACAAGTTCCATTTGGCAATTTCTATAGTTGGAAAACAAAAATATGTGTACTATAACAAATTTCAGAATGTCTTCAAACTTAGTTAACTCAGAAATCCTTGCTTATTTCATACATAAAGCTAAGGATGAGGTGGAATAAGCATCATGAACTTTAAATAAATTTCGTTTTCCCTTCTTCCCCCCTTCAAAATTGCACTTGTGATTTTATTGGAATAGAAAACTTTCAGGGAATAAACCTTTTCTATCAAGGTAGATTAGCAATTGCTTTGCAATGGCTAGCCTTGGAGAATTGTCTGGGGTAACTGAGCATTGAGTAACTTGCCCTGGGTTACACGGCTTCTACATGTCACAGGTGATACTTAAATCCAAGTCATCCTGACTCTAAGGCCAATTCTCTTTGAGTTCCATTGCCTCTCTAGGAAGAAAGGAAAACCAACAATATATAACTGTGAGGAATAAAGAGCAATAATGGATCTGTATGGAATGTTTCTTCAAAAACTTTTATTTCTGTGAGTTCTGCCTCAATTGACATAGATCAGGAGCCCTCTCATCTATGTCCATGAAAGTGAAAAAAAGGCTCTCCAAGCCTTGGTAGATAGTTGCTGAGGCTAAAAAAAACCCATTATTTGGTGGCCAACCTGCTGGCAATAAGCATCTGTTAGCTTAGCAGGTGCTTAAAGGACAGGTACACAAGCCATCACAGAATACATACTTGAATTCTTTCCACTTCGATTAAACTTCCCTTGACTTGTGCTTGCTCTACTAGCATTTCCTTTTGAAATTCTAAAGTGACCTCCATGCTACCACCATACACTGGTTAGTGAAGGACATTAGTGAGTGAAGGTACATACTAATAATATAAAAGGCCATCTCAGTTGATTTTAGCTTATTGCACAAGTTATTTGATAGCTCTTTCCTTTTTAGTCCTAGGGTTTTTATTTAATGCATTTATAACATGTGTCTGAGAAAGAGTTCATAGATTTCACTTGACTGCGAAAAGTTAAGAACTCCTAATCTAAGATGAAGATTGAATGAATTAAATATAGCTTCCATTCCTAGGATAAGTCAAACCATGCTCCTGAATCTCAAGAATACTCAAGAATCTTCAGTGGCTCCTGATTACCTTTAGTTAGACAATAAAAGCTGTTCACATTTTGACTTCAGGCTTATTACTTACAGCTTCCCTTTTTACAATTACACAGTTCATTAAAATTGGTGTTTTTGGTTTTCCTTAAACTCTCCCTTCCGGAGGGCGGAGCCAAGATGACGGGGTAGAAAGACTCACATATGCTAACTCCGAACCCACAGCCCATGGATTTCCTCTAAAAAGAACTCCCAACAAATTCTGGAACAGTGGAAGCTGCACAGCAACACAGTGAAGGAGATTTCTGTTCCAGAGAGCCCTGAAAAACCGATCCCAAAGGTCCCTCGCACACCAGACGGGAGCAGAGCCCAGCCCTTCCCTGGCCGCATGGCACTGAGAGGAGCGAGCAGATCCGAGCAGGCTTTAGGGACAGAATCTCCAGCGGCTGCGAAGGTCCCTCCACCCACAGACACACAGGTCAGTGAAAGAGACGTCTGGACGGGCTGAGAGGGAAGCGGGGTGTCTCTATTACTCGGGCCCCCTGAGGAGGCAGTGGCAGAGGCAGCAGCAGAGGCAGCAGGCAGCCAGAGGCTCCTGGAGCAGGCAAGAGCTCAGCAGCAGCTCCATTACAGAAGGTCTCTGCATAAACCCCCTAAGGGAACTGAGCCTGGGAGGCTGCCCTGCCCCAACCTGAGAACCTGATTTAATCTTACCCTGAATAGCATCCAGGTCTGCCGCCAAAAACCCTGAGGCTGGGAAGCAGCATTTGAATCTCAGACCCCAAGCACTAGCTGGGCAGATCTAGGCCAGGGGGTGGAGAGGACTCTCAGAAGTCAAGTAACTGGCTGGGAAAATGCCCAGAAAAGGGGAAAAAAATAAGACCAT
>CM053770.1:558969379-558992329 GCA_028658325.1 Potorous gilbertii
GGAGGGATGATAGAAGAGAGGGCAGATTGGTGATAGGGGAAATTAGAATGCTCAGTGTATTGGGGAAGGGGGAGGGGACAAATGGGGAGAAAATTTTGGAACCTAAAATCTTGTGAAAATGAATGTAAAAAGTTAAATAAATAAATAAAATAAACTCTCCCCTCCACCTCCTATCTCTGTGCCTTTGCATAAGTGATTCCCTGTGAATGGAGTCCACATCCTTCTTACCTCTGTTTCTTAAAATGCCTAGCTACCTTTAAGGCTCAGCTTATATTTCATCTCCAATAAGAAGCCATTCCTAGTCCCCTGAATTGTTACTGCTCTCTCCCTCATCCTCAAGAAATCATATATACATTTACATATGTTGAAGCATGTGGTCCATTGGAATGTTAGCTTCTTTTTGTATTCATATCCCAACTGTTTAGCAGAATGATTGGTACATAGTAAATGTTTAACAAATGATTTTTCATTCATTCATTTTTATAAATTGTATCCCATTATGTGGGGTGTTCAAAAAGAACTGGCACCTCTGGTGTGATGGCTTGTTGCACCTTTTTCAGGGCTGTTCATCCACTTTTGGTGTCTACCTGGAACTCAACTCTCACCTGTGCCTCCAAGAATCTATAGCATGTCCAGTAGCTATACCCTAGTAAATTATCTTGGCAGCAGGCTAAACCAGATTGAGGGTAACCAACAAACCTCAAACCCATCAGCAAGTTAGGGGGTGTCTACCCCAAATATTTGAAGACATCCCCCTGTGAAATAGATAGATGAGAATAATTTGTTCCAATGACCATAAAGATGAAGCAGGTGCTATGGAGTGCTTAAAGCTTGG
Source organism: Potorous gilbertii (assembly GCA_028658325.1). Taxonomy (NCBI): domain Eukaryota; kingdom Metazoa; phylum Chordata; class Mammalia; order Diprotodontia; family Potoroidae; genus Potorous; species Potorous gilbertii. Next base: position 558,970,215 of record CM053770.1, read on the forward strand.
TCAGATATTGAAGACATCAAGGTCATCTACTGTATCCTGGGCTATCACCACTCATCCTGACTTTTGTCTTGCCACTGAACATTTCTATGACCCTGGAAGAGAGCTAGCCTGATGATTTTGTACAACTCTGCCTCACTTAAATCCAATTCACACAGAAGTCAAACATCACCCTCTGTTGTCATTGGTGCTCTTTGAAAATGAAGGACAATATCCCACTAGCAGAATATAAGCTCTTTCAGGATAGAAACTTTAATTTTGCTTTTGTACAGTACTCCAGAGCATCGCACACTACCTTCCATGTCATAGGAGCTTAATAAAAGTTCATTGGATTGGTCTTGAGGTTCAAAAAGGTACCTCCCAATTGAGAATGGGAAATGTTGGTTTGTCTTTCTTGTTAATGACTCCTGCCCTATAATTCACATGCAGCTGAATCCTCTTCCCTGAACTCCAGACAGACTCTTTGGAAGTTTGATGATCCTTGCCAGAAGAGCCACACAAGAGAAAGAACTCTAATAAACAGCACAGCTGTTGACTCTGTTAAACTTTAGCACTGGATCCCCTGCCAGGTCAGTGTAAAACTGGAGGTCAACAAGCTGACACCTCAGGCCTGGAGTTTTCCATTGTATTAACTTTTCCCTCCTTTTTGTTCAGATTGGGGAGGGGAGGCAAAAGAAGAAAAAAAAGAAACCCATCATTTTCCCCTAGGGACCTGTTAGATGTCATTTACTTGGTCTTAAAACTGAAAAGAAATGAACAGCTGAGTGGAGAAAGGTCAAATGGAACACCTTGTCACCCTCCAGAGAGTCCATTGGTCTTTGGTCTTTTTTATTGTCATTTGTTTGTTGATGGGACCACCCTAGGAGCTGACCAGCAGGAGCAGCACCCTAGGAGTTCTTGCCATAAATAAGGCAGCAATAGAACCAGTCAGACAACAAAGATTTAGGTTATACAGAATTATGTGCTGCCTTGTGGATTTACTGTGTTTGCAACCACTATTGATCATCATAATAGATATGGGCAATCACAGGTTTGGGAGAGATATTGATGGATCACCCAGGTCATTCATTTGTCCTTGAGCAGGACTTTATAGTATCTCCATGGTAGACTGAAGCTGTGTTACAATATGCCTTAATGTATTCAGGGAAGTGTATTCTCACATTGAGAAGAGATGTTCATTTTTAATTTTGTTGTGGTAGAAAAAACACTGGTATTTAGAATCAGAAGACTTGGGCCTGAATCTAAGCTCCACTATTTAATATGTTGGTAAGCTTGGGTAAGTCACTGGTACTCTCTAGGTCTCAGTTTCTTCATCTGTAAGTTGAGAAAAATGGATGGAAGGATGACCTTTGAGTTCCTTTTAACTCTAAATCAGCTAGGTAGCACAGTAGATAGAGTGCTATGCATGGAGTCAGGAAGACCTCAGTTCAAATCCAGCCTCAGACACTTAATAGCTATGTAACCCTGGGCAAGTGACTTAACCTTTGTTTGTATTACTTTTCTCAATTGTAAAACAAAGGTGGATGTCCAGCAATTGAGAAATGACTGAGTGAGTTGCAGTATATAATTATTACAAAATACTATTGAGCTATGAGAAATAAGTCGGATAACTTCAGAAAACAACCTGGAAAGATGTGAACTGATTCAAAGTGAAATGAGCAGAACCAGAAGAACATTATACACAGTAACAGCAACGTTGTACAGTGATCAACTGGGAATGACTTAGCTATTCTCAGCTATACAATGATCCAAGACATTTCCAAAGGTCTCATGATGAAAAATGCTATCCACATCCAGAGAAAGGTTCGTAGTCTGAATGTGGATTGAAGCATACTATTTTCACTTTATTTTTGTGTATGTTTTTTCCCTTTTCTGTTTTTTCTTTTACAACATGACTAATATGGAAACATGTATTGCATGATTGCACATATATAACCTATATAAAATTTCTTACTATCTTAGGGAGCTGAGAGGTAAGTAAAGGAGAAAGATAATTTGGAAATCAAAATTTTAAAAAAATGAATGTTAAAAATTGTCTTTATCTTCCTAGTTCAAATCTGGCCTCAGATACTTGCTAACTCTGTGACCCTGCGCAAGTCATTTAACCCTGTTTGCCTCCGTTTTCTTATCTATAAAATGAACTGCGAAGGAAATGGCAAACCACTCCAATATCTTTGTCAAGAAGACCCCAGATGGAGTCACAAAGACTTAGATATGGACTGAACAATAATATGGATTTCTATGTATGTGACCAGGGCTGAGTCACTTAACTTCTCTGGGACTCAGTTTCCTTAACTAGGAAGTGAGAGGTGGACTCAATGATCTCTAAGGTACATTTTAGCTCTACAAAACCTAAAGGTAGGCAGATCCAAGGATTCCAGGTTTAGAACTGGAAGGAACCTTAGAGGTCATCTAGTAATCCATCCTCCTTATTTTATAGGTGAGGAAGCTGAGATAGAGAGACAAAGCAATTTGTCCAGAGTCAGAACCAAGATCTCTTCCAATTCCATAGTCTGTGAGCCTAAACTAAAACTAGACTGTAGAATTTCATTCAACAACCCATAGGTGAAGGAGGATACTTCTGCATTTTTCTTTTTTGGTTCAAGAAAATCTGAAATCCCACGAGAGAGGTAGCCGTCTCCTTCTACTTACTGTGCATAAAACTGACCTTGCTCCTATCACTGCTTCCGGCTTCCTACATTCTTTCTGCTTCTAAAAATCTAGAGTCAAACAGAAAAATGACACTGAGGCAAAACTAAAGCAAAGTCATCTGCTAATTATACACCACAGCTTGTTTCCTGTAGGTCCAGGAGAGATAATGAAGGCCTTTGGGAGAAAATTAGACTTTTCTTTCCTCCACAGCCAATAGACTCTTGCTCAACAATTAATGTGGTCTCGGAGTCAAAAATAGACAACTATACTCCCTCTGGGTGTCCTAACCTCTCATAGTTTCTGATACCAAGAGCCACAGATTTGAAAACTCTAAGCATCTACCATTGGAGTGAGCAGAAGAGGGCCACTGCCTCCACCGGGGTTAAAAGAAATTCATTGGCTAATGATAAGCCTGTCATAGGTCAGGGAGAAGAGTTTGTGGAAGATAGAAATGAAAGATTTCCTTTCTTCCTTGAACTATGCTATAGTTAGAATTATAAACATGCTGGGTCAATTGCCCCAATTTGGGGACACCCAAGCCTCATTTAGAAATCTCCCCCTCCCTGTTATTGAGGAGGCAGGCAATGAGCTGCAGTTGGAGGATTCCCACTTTATATATTATTACCTTGGGATTTATGGAGTGGCAGTGGGTACATTCAATTCAGTTTAATAAGTATTTATTAAACACTTGCTATTTGCCAAGCCCTGGGGGATACAAATAACAATAGTCAACTATGGACATAGTACTTTAAGTTTTTCCAAGCACTATATTTATGTGAATATGAATGCATATACATAAATATAAACATATATTTTTCCATTCCATCATCCTGCCTGAATTTATTTCTATATGTCCAAAAATATTTCTGGTACCTGGTAACACAAAATTCCTGTATCTGAATTGCTCTTCCAAGTGGTACAACACCTTTACTCAATGAATTCCGCATGAGGCCACATCCACTATTACAGTAAGCATGAAGATTTCACGTACTTGAGTAACTTGGGAGATGACAGGTGTACAGCAGATGTCTTACTTGTGGAGCTGAGTCCTGAATACAAGGGCTAATTCAACAAGTTGATTTTAGGGAAGAGAAGTAATTTCTGACAGCTCTAGCTTGATGGTGCAGATAACAGAATTCTGGACATGGAATCAGGAAGATCTGAGTTCTAATCTTGTCTCAGACATTTACTGGTGATGGACCCTGGGTAAGTAATTTCATGTTTTTGGATCTGTTTCTTTATCTACAAACTAAGAAGATTAAACTCTAAGTTCCCTTCCATCTCTGTATCTAAGATTTTGGGACAAGGAGCTCTTTTCTATGCTATTTTTCCTTCCCCCTTAGATGTTTGCTAGTTACATTCTTGTTGTTGGAAGGGTTTAACACAAAGTAAAGAAGGTAAGTGGGCTAATTTTGAATAGTCCTCCACTGCCATCCATTTAACAAGCTGAAAAATATCAGTGAGTTTTAGTGGGAGTTATTGATAACTCAATTCTAAGTTTCAACTCAGGACAATGACCATATGAGATAGTGAAAGAAAGGAAAGAAGGGATCCTCCTCTCCACCCCTACTCCTTTTTTCTCAGCATTTTGACTGTGGGTTAGAACCTCTAAATAGTTCCTACATTTTAAAAGTTCTTTATTCCTTTTTCCTCTGAAGAATCCACATGTTGACTCCAAATTCCAGGTTATCCTTGCCAAAAGTCCAACCCACCATACTGCCATGCTCTGTCTTCAACAGTCCTCATTATTTTCCCCCCAAATATTAGCATATCAGCAATACAATTATACTTCAATTTTCTGAGGCCCCAATCCACAATTATTTGCAGAAAAGGGAGAATTTTGAAACCTTAGAGTGAATAAATGAAGGCTTGCCCATCATTTCTGGAAGGTGACCTAGTAGAGCAGATGATACTCTCCCCACCCTCACCCCTGACCCCTCCGACCCCTCCAAACCCAGAAGGTGTTCGGGCTAAAGATATTCATTTTGTCTGTATATATGAATAACAACATGACCTTTAGTAACAGAAATAATCTGTAGACATTGTTTGGCATGAGATATCAGGGGAGACCAAGTACAGGAAAAGCCCAGGGTCACGGATAATCAGATTTTCAGAAATTTTTTGCACTGTCTTCAGTTATTCCGCAGCAGATGCTGCCCATGCAGCACCTCTATTAGGGAAAGAGGGAGGATTCAAGAAGTCACCTCTCTTTGTCAGAAAGCTTTTATTTTGCATTTGACAAGGACTAAGGTAATAGTGAAAGAGTTTCTCTTTTTCCTCTAACCAAGGGAACAAAGAATTTTCAATAAGCTTCAGAAGAGATGACAACAGTGATGCAAAAACAAAGGCATATGTTGGAAGGCTCTGTTTCAGGAAGCCTGAGAAGGCAGGTGACTATTGAAACTAGCCTTCACTGAAGCCTGTCCCACCCCCCACCCCCACCCCCACCGATCCCAGTGTCTTTTCTCAGCCACATCCTTCTCCTGGATCCAAAGCTGTGTGATACTGTTTGTTTCTTCTTTTCATGTACATTCCTTCTTTCCCCTTGACATTTTTACCTCAACCTGCTGTCAGGATTGGCTCTGTCTCTTCTTTGCCTTCAGGGTACCCATGGATGACCCTCACACCAGACCAGGCAACCATGCTCAGCATCAGGTGGGTGCCCTGGCTCCCATTTCCTGATTGCAAAACAATACAACGAACATTTATTCAGTGCTGATTATGTGCAGACTGTCATACGAGGTAATAGGGGCAGAACAAAACAAGTTAAAATGCATTTTATACCTTAAGAAACTCACAATTTAAGAAGGAAATAAGGTACCAATCTAGGTAGCCATACTGGAATAGAATGAAAAATAAACCTTTACGTTTCAGTTGTTTTTCAGTTGTATACAGCTCCTTGTGACTCCATTTGAGGTTTTCTTGGCAAGGACATTAGAATTGTTTGCCATTTCCTTCTACAGCTCATTTTACAGGTGACCAAACTGAGGCAAGCAGTTCCACAGCTACTGAATGTCTGAGGCCATATTTAAGCTCAGGAAGATGAATCTTCTGACTCCAGCCCAGCGCCCTATCCTCTGTGCCACCTGACTGCCTGCATATTTATTAAGGGCTCACTAAGTTGGCCTTATTTGCCCTTCATTCTTGAAGAGGACCAGTGACATCAGGAAGGTGATGACTTGCAGATGAACTGGATTTAAGTGAGGGAGGGCTGCGCAAGGGCACCAGCCTCACTCTCTTCTGCAGAGTCACCTGGCTCTAGTGGCCAGATAGAGATCAGGACAGCTGTAGATAGTCCCAGATGCAGAAGGAGACCTTGGCCTATTTAAGCTAAGGTCTTTCCCAGGTCTCAGTTTGTCTGAGACAATGTCCATTTAGTGATTAAAACTTCATCAGAAATGAGGCAAAGACTGGTCTCTTTTACCTGGTTAAAAAAAAATTAGTCTGGAAGGTGAAAGATCCTCAGTATTTCTGACCAAAGCAGAAACAATTGCTATTTACACTCACTCTGAATCGTTAGGGCCCAAACAACCACCAAGTGAGATTGGGGCTGGGACCTATTGTTGGCTAAGCAATGAGAACTAGAGTGATTTGGGTTTAAGGCATGGTCCTTAAGAAAGAAATCTAGACAGTAAGCCCCAAGATGAGATGAAGTAGAAAATCATTCAGAGGATCAATCAATCAATCTATCAACAAATTTTTAGTAAGAATTTATTATATGACAAAAACAATGCTAAATGATGAAGATACAAACATAGATGAAACTAATATCTGATCTCTTCTCAGCTTGTAAACATTTGAGGGTATACATAATCTATTCAAAACTAATATAAGGTAATTTTGGGACATGGGGCAATAGCAATTGGGGTCTCATGAAGACATTTGTGTCTGAGACACACTTGAAGGGAATGAGTTATTCTAAGAGGTGGAGAGGAGAAGAGAATGCACCTCCTTCCCAGAATGGGGGAAAGACTGTGTAAAGGCATGGAGATGGGAGATGGGTTGTTGATCAAAGATAAGCTTGAACAGCTGGAAAATGTCCAGAAGGGGTCAACTATTTGAAAGGTTTTTAGATCAAGTCTTTGACTGAAGGAACTGCAGATTATTTAACCAGGAGGAGAAAAGATTGGGGGGGGATGATGAAAGGAGGGAGAGAATGATAGCTATTTTTGAATATTTGAAAGTCTGTCTCAAAAAATGGAATTATAATTGATCTCTATTTAGTCCCAGATAGAATTAAATGAGTGAGTTGAAGTTGAAAGGAGGTAAATTTTAGTTTGACATTAAAAAAATTTTCCTTTTTGTTTTTGAACACTAGAGTCTACACATCTTACCCAGGTTGGTGGTATAGTGACTATTCATGTCTCCAATTCTTCTTTCTTTTTGTTTTTTTTTTTATTTTCCATAGATTTATTAAACATTAATCTTTTAGATACATTTGATGTGATGTCTTGTATGTATAAGCTAATCCATTGATCACTCCTTTTTGCCTACTAGTAGTATTTTTTTTTTACATTTTATTTAAAGTTTTGAGTTCCAAATTCTGTCCTTCCCTCTCTCCCTTCTCCCCTCCTCCCTGAAGTGGTAAGCAATCAGATATAGGTTATACATATTCAATTAAGTAAAAAACTTTTCCATATTAGTAATTTTGTACAAGAAGACTTGAATGAAAGGCAAAAAGAAAATAAATTGCAGCCTTCAGTCTGTATTCAAACAATATCACTTATTTCTCTGGAGGTGGATAGTATGCTTCATCATTAGTCCTTTGGGATTGTCTTAGATCAACATATTGCTGAGAAGAACTAAGTCCTCCGCAGTTCTTCATTGAACAATATTACTGTGACTGTTAATGCTCTCCTGGTTCTGTTCATTTCACTGTGCATCAGTTCATGTACCTCTTTCCAAGTTTTTCTGAAATCTTCCTGCTTGTCATTTCTTATAACACAATAATATTTCATTACAATCATATACCACAGCTTCTTTAGCCATTCCCCAATTGATGGGCATCCCCTGGATTTCCACCAATAAAAGAGCTTCTATAAATATCTTTGTAAAAATAGATCCTTTTCCTTTTTTGGGGTATCTATGGGATATAGACCTAATAGTGGTAGATGTGTTCATCCTTCATTGCCAGAGAAGATCATGCCATCAGAGAGATAATGACATGACTTGTACTTGACTTCGTTTTGAGTGAGGGAAGGCTGTGCAGGTCACCAACCTCACTTCTCCTCCAGAGCCATCTGAATCCAATGATAAGATATTCAACAGGGTCACTGGAGATGACCCAGGATGAGACAATTGGGGTTAAGTGATTTGCCCAAGGTCACATAGCTAGTGAGTGTCAAGTGTCTGAGGTGAGATTTGAGCTCAGGTCCTTCTGACTCCTGCACTGGTGCTCTATCCACCACACCACTTAGGTGCCCCTCCTAATAGTGATGTTGCTGGATCAAAGGGTATGCATAGTTTTATAGCCCTTTGGCATAGCTCCAAATTGTTCTCCAGAATGGATGGATCAGTTTACATCCATTTTTCTGTCCCAGTTTTCTCACATCCCCTCTAATATCCATTATTTTCCTTTTTTGTTATATTAACCCTTCTTATAGTTGTGAGGTGATACCTTGGAGTTGTTTTCATTTGCATTTCTCTGATCAGTGGTGATTTAGAGCATTTTTTCATATGACTATAGATCATTTTGATTTCTTTGTCTGAAAACTGCCTGTTCATATCTTTTGACCATTTATCAGTTGGGAAATGATTTGTATTTTTATAAATTTGACTCCTTTCTCTAAATATTTGAGAAATGATACCTTCATCAGAGATATTTATTGCAAAAATTTCCCTTAGTTTTCTGCTTTCCTTATAATTTTGATCATATTAGTTTTGTTTGTGCAAAAACTCATTAACTTTATATAATAAAAAATATATTTTTTATTTTTAATGCTCTTTGTATCTTCTTTGGTTCTAAAATCTTATCCATAAATTTGACAGATAAACTATTCTATTCTCTTCATTTGCTTATAGTATCACTCTTTAGGTTTATATCATGTACCCATTTAAACCTTATCTTGGTACATGGTGTGAGATGTTAGTCTATACCTAGTTTCTGCCATGCTTTTTTCCAGTCTTCCTAGCAGTTTTTGTGAAATAATGAGTTTTTGTCCCAAAAGCTTGGATCTTTAGGTTTATCATATACTAGATTACTATGATAATTTGCTATAATGTAATTTGTACCTAATCTATTCCATAGATCCATCACTCTGTTTCTCAGCCAGTACCAGATTGTTTTGGTAATTGTCACTTTATAATAAAGTTTGAGATCTGTTATGACTAGACCACCTTCTTTTGCATTTTTTCATTGATTCCCTTTATATCATTGATCTTTTGTTCTTTCAGATGAATTTTTTTACTTTTTTTTCCCTAGCTCTATAGAATGCTTTTTTTTTTTTATGGTTTGGGATGGTACTGAATAAACAGATTAATTTAGGTAGAATTCATAATTTTTATTATATTAGCTCAGTATGCTAATACTTTGGATGCAAATAAGCTCACCTGTTTGTTTAATTTGTCCACTGATTGCCACTCCATTAATTCTTTCTCTCTTCTTCACATTAAAGTGTCCTAATCAAAAGGGGAAGTCTTTTTAGGGCATACCTTTTGCAAAAGAGGTTCCTCTAATGGTGGCAAGACCATGATGAACTGGGGTGATGGTCACAGATTCCCAAGTAAAATTCCTGGAAATGGTGACCAGAAACAGGTAGGTCAAGATAGGTCAAGATAGCAGAAATGGACATAGGAAACTTGACCAGACAGACTGGTCAGTTCTAAAGAGAGACTTTACGCAAGAGACCTGGCTAGTTAGAAATAAGGATTAGCTCAACCTGAAAAGGAAGGTCTGGTTTGAGATTTTAGCAGTACCAGGGAGAGCTCCCAGTGGGCTTGATTAGTTAAGAAATACTATGTGCTTAATGAAAGAAATACTTTATCCCTGGCAGTTGAACTCTTCTTCCTAGTCATCTGTTCCCTTAAGATAGGCCATGCTAGGCTCAGAGAGAGATAACAAGGCCATTAGAGTAGGTCTTGTTGGCTGAAAAAAAGGAGGCTGGAACTTCACCTATATGGATGTCCTGGTGCCTTTATCTAGCCATAGAACCAGTTCCTGTTAGCATATTTGTGGTTCACCTAATCGTAGTTTGGGCCTTCTGTGACCTCAGGTAATCCTTTTTGGGGGGAAGAAATGAGAGAACTTCAAGTTTCTCCTCAGTTCCTCTTTCTCTAAGACTTAGGAGCAAAGGTAAAATTTGTTCACAGCCTCATAGTGCATCCTTTCCCCTCTCCTAGCACCTTAAACCCTTTCCTGGGTTTTTACCTGTTCAATATGTTGCCTCAGCAAGGTTTTTCTTCCTGAGGAAGTACTCACATTTTCTTTCCTCCCTTTTCTAAACACCCCCAAGGCACAGCTAGCACTTATTTGTTCAGGAAAGAAATGAATCCTGTTAGTTCACTTTAGGGCATTAACAATTGATTTCAGCTTAATGTGTTTTCACTATAATGCCATTTAATTTAATTTTAGAGATGAAGGGGATCTTAGAGGCCCTTGAGATCCTTTAATACCACCAACTCATTTTGCAAATGGAGAAATTAAGTCACAGAGAGGTGAAGCCCCTTGCCCAAGGCCTAGATCCCACAGGAAATATGTAACAAAGTTAGATTTTAACCTAGGTTATCTGACTCTAAATTTTGCGTACTTTTGGACTACACGCTAAGAGAGTCAGCACTGAAACACAGTAAATTCCAAAGTTAAACTGTATTACAAAGCACAGAGTCCAAAAGCATGAGCAATTTGAATGAGGAAGAAAAAAGAATTGTATGACACTGAGGGAACACATAGAGCACTAATTCTAAAAAGTAAACAGAAAATAGAAGTAGGAATAAAATTTCAAAAGAATAGCACAGGCTTATAAGAACTTCAGCCAAAGTGTTACAGTTTGGTATCCTCTGTACGGGCAATAAATGCTAAAGATAACAAAAATGGTTTTGAAAGATTTGTTGGAGACATGAGGACAATCAAAGATGGGGTTGGACCATTGCCCAGAGTGGATAAGATGAGGATAAAAAAACCCATCAGAGATTTTTTTGTTTCTTTGTTTGTTTTCCTTGTCAAGGAGAATGATCTTTGGACAAGGAAGCTTAGAATAAAAAAAATTAGCAGGGAATTGAAACCTAAGATAAGACAGGAGGTAGTAAGAGAACATACAAATGAACTCAAGTCATTGGCGCAGAAGAAGTATAGTGAAAGGCACTGGAAGAAGACAGCTGTGGTTACTGAGCCACTGTTGGTCATCTATAAAAAAGATAACAGATAAGGAAAGAGCTGCCATAAGAGTAGACATGAGGAAATGTACTGATTTTCAAAAAAGAGAAGAGAGTGGGCACTGCCAGTCTTAGATGCTGAGCTTGTCAGATTTCTGGCAAAATTCTAGAACATATAATTCAAAGGATGACTTTGTGAACATTTAGAAAAGGAAGTAAAGATTCCTAAGAACCCGTATTATTTTTGTCCACAGACTTTGTCAAACCAATCAGTTTTATTTCTTGACTTGTTAGCCTAGTATATGACAGGGTTATTGGAGCCATTTATCAAGGTATTATAACAAATACTTTATACATGAATTTCAGTAAAGCATTTAATACAGTCTCACATTCTATGCTTGTGGACAAGATGGGAAAATGTGGGTGAGATGATAATATAGTCAGATAGATTTGGAATTGTTTGAATGATGATATGCAAAGATTGATCACTAAAATGTCAGTTTGATAGGAGGTCTCTAGTGGAGTGCTGCAGGGATATGTTTGGCCCTTTGTTCATCACCGTTTTCATCAATGATATAAAGGAAGTCATAGGTCATCAGAATTGTAGATGACACAAAGCTGTGATTAGTTGCTAACTCTTCAGATGACAAAATCATGACTAAAAAAAGTCTTGACTGGCTATAATAATGGTTGGAATCTAGATGGGTGACATAATGGGAATAAATGTAAAGTTGTATGCTTGGATAAAAAAATGAACTGTACAAATATAGAATAAGGAAGATGTGCTTATACAAGAGTTCATGCAAAAGAAATTGGAGGTTTCAATGAATTACAAAGTATAAGATGGTGGTATGATACATCCAACAAAAACAAACAAAAAACAGAAACATCTAATAAAAATCTTAGGCTGCATATGTCGAGAATAACCAAGAGGATAGTTCCAATTTACACTAGATATTCTTATACACACATATTAACTGGAGTATTATGTTCGGTTTTAGACAAAACGTTTTAGGAAAGCTACTAACCAAGAGATTGGTCAAAGGGAGAGTGAGAAGAATGTTGAAAGGATGATCTCCAATGCCATATGAGGATGTGTTGAAGGAATAGAGGATGTTTAGCTCAGAGAAGAGTAATGAAGGTCTGGAACACAATAGCTATCTGCAAATATTTGAAGGGAATCCCACAGCTTATCTCACTGTCCCAAGATCTTTCCCCAAGTAAATAGAAAGCCCTCTTATTTATATATTATTTGGTTGATTTGCTTATTTTTCCTTTTCAATGACATATCATTGATTAATCCTAATCTAGAGACCCTCCCCATCCTCCTAAATATATTTTAAATACTTTAATTAATATTTCAATTTAAACATTTAAATAAAGAAAAATAAATGTATTTTTAAATAAATTTTTAAAAAAATGAACATACATTTAAAAATCAGAGAGAACAAATTTTTAAAATTTGTTTAGTGCTAATAGATGCATAACCCTTTTCTTTGGGTCCTTTGGTTTTTACTGTTTCCAGATTTTCCCATGTAATAATTACCTGTGGGATGTTTTTTTTCTTCTGTTTCTTCTTGGAATATTGCTCCAACAGTTTTATTCTTGGAACATTGATCCAACCCTGGAATTTCCCCACAAAACCTTCACAACACCCTATTTAGACAAATACTCATCTACCTACTTCATAGCTAGGTTAACTGAACCACAAAGAAATCCTTTTTTTTAATAGTCTAAAGATTGTCACCAAATTATTTTATGATTTCAAATCACAAGCCCTGAAGCTTAGATTCATCATTTTCTAAAGTGGCATGATAGCACTGCTTGTCATCTTTGCTCCTTTGGATGTGAGGAAGATGAATGAGTCAATATTGGATCAACACTTAGACCTCCTTAGAGAAGTAAGGGAAAAAAATGGTAAAAATTTCACAGGCTGGTATGTATCATTGAGTCACAGAATTTCAAGTTTTAAAAGATCTGAGTAACCATTTCATCCTATTCATCCCTGAATGAGAATCATTTCTACTATCTACTCAATAGATGGTCATTTGACCTTTGTTGGAAGACCTCTATTGATGAGGTTCTCCCTACTTCCTAGAGCAGCCCATTCTACTTTCAGATAGTTCTAATTATGAGAAGCTTTCCCTAAATTTTCAAGCCTAAGGCTACTTCTTTGCAATTTCTACCCATTGCTCCTAGTTCGATTCTCTGGGGCCAAACAGAACGAGTAATATCATCATCGATTTAGAGATAGAAGAGATCTCAGAGGATATTTAATCTAAATCCTTCCTATTACATATGAGGAAACTGACTCTCAGAAGTAGAGTGACTTGCCCAAGGTAACACAGGTTCTACCACAGACAGATTTAGATCCATTTATGTATAATCAGTTGCTTAGAACATTAGCACATGATTATATGCTTGAGATGAAAATGAGCAAGTAAATTACTGAGTAAACAAATATATACACACATACACAAAAAATTGAATAAATTAATGAATATTGGTCATCAGGGAAATTAGTCAGCAGGGTAAAACCAATGAGCCTTTTTTAAGTTTATGGTTTGGTTTTCAAGGGAATTTAACTTTGAAGGTAAACTGATGTTCTGCAGTTAGTTTCTTGAGTTCTCAGCTTATGAAAGCATAAAAAAGGGAGGCAATTCTAGAGAAAAGGAGAAATAGAACATTAGTAAACTCAGCTAGGGAATAAGGGAAGTATTTTGTATTAGCGAATGGTGAAATGAGTGGATTCAGGTCACAAATTTGAAGATTTTTTTCAAATTAATTATCAAGTCTATCAAGATGAATATTAGTAGCATTTAGTGGAATGAGTTTAGATTTTAGGCCCCCAAGTAAAATTCAGGAAAGCTTGTTCACTTTCTCTTCCCAGCTCATTGTTCCTAGAAACTCTTCCACCTCTCACCTGGCAACAGTAAGGATTCTTTATTTCTGGAGCACCCAGGTTGCTCTTATACCCCAACCTATCTGAATTCTTCAAAGGACATACCATCATTGGATTGATGTTCTTTGAAAGATTTATGGAAGTCCATGGTTAAGAATTGAAGAGGGTGAGTTGGCATGGGTTGCATATAATACAACACATAGAAAGAAATATCCATAGCAATGAAATCCATTTAAAATTACATGTTCTTTTATGAATATGTCATGGTGATGTGTAGCACTAATATGTGTGTTCATCCTTCGTTGCTGAAGAAGACCATGCCATCAGAGAAATAATGACATGACTTGTACTTGACTTTGTTTTGAGCGAGGGAGGGCTGTGCAGGTCACCAGCCTCACTTCTCCTCCAGAGTCATCTGAATCCAGTGACCAGATATTCATCAGGATGACTGGAGATGACTCTGGAAGAGACAATTGGGGTTAAGTGACTTGCCCAAGGTCACACAGTGAGCATCAAGTGTCTGAGGTGAGATTTGAACTCAGGTCTTCCTGACTCCTGCACTGGTGCTGTATTCACTGTACCATCTAGCTGCCCCAGCACTAATATGTATTAGTTTGTTTAAGAGCTACAATCTCGGTAATATGAGGCTTTGTTTAACTGTTAGGAAAATAAATTTAATTTGTTAAAGTTGTTTAAAATCCTATTTGGTTTTCAAAACCCTTTATAATCTGATCTTTTCCTTTCTTTCTTGTCTTCTTATACACTGTGATCCAGTTCTGTGATCCAGTGACACTGGTCTTGTTCTTCAAACAGGACTATTCATTTCTCAGCTCCAAGTGTTTTCACTGCTATTCCCCATACTTAAGGAGGGAGCATACTTTTCATGTCTCCATCATCTAGCTTCCCTGGCTTCCTTCAAGACTCAACTAAATTCTCACCTTAAAAAAAAAAACCAACTTAAATATATAATGAAAAAAGAAAAAAACATTGCCATATGCATAGCAGATCACAAGAGAGGATTCACTATAAAATAATACATTTCCATTTCAAGAAAACCTATATAATAAATTCTATACATTGTTTACAAAGCTGCTTAGCTTTTCTTTGCTTCCTGGTTGATTTTCTTTTGTTTTCTGCTGTGCACTTTTACTTTTCCCATCTTTCCCCACCCCCAAAGAAGGCTACAATTTAGCATGTGTGTGTGTGTGTGTGTGTGTGTGTGTGTATAGAGAGAGAGAGACGTATGCATAGATATACATATACACTCATACATATGTATGTAAGACCATACCATGTTTATTTCCTCTATCATCTCTTTCTCTGAAGATGGATAGCATCTTTCTTCATAAGTCCAAGTTTTTTCATGTTTTTCTAAATTAACTTGCTCATCATTTCCTACACCCCAGCAGTATTCCAGCCCAATCACGTGCTATCAGAGAGATTGTCTGCTGCCCCACCCCCACACCCCATTTTCTGCATTCCTTCTTGGCTATATAGGTTTTATTCATACAAGAAATTTTTAATGAAAAATAATCTAAATTATCCTTTTTATACTTCAACAATTTTCTCACCTTATAATACAGTTTAAAGTCTCATACTGCTGAATCTTTTACATCTTTTTCTCTGGTTTCTTTGAAGTTCTTGACCTTTTGTTCTTCCCAATGAACTTTGTTATTATTTTTTCTAACTCAGTAAGATAATTTTTTAGTAATTTAATTGAGATGACATTGAATGCATAGATTAGTTAAGCAAAATTGTTACTGAAAACATATATTGACTTTCCCTACCCAAAAACAATAAGTATCACTTCAGTTATTTAGACTTGAATTTATTTGCATAAAGTGTCTTATGTATACATTCATATAGTTCCTGTGTCTGTTTTGGCAGGTATACACTCAGATGTTTTATACTGTCTAGGTATTTTAAATGGACTAAAACAATTTTGAATAATATTACTGACACATGGTATAATTTCTGTTTTTCATTTTTGATTAAATCTATTTTAACGTTAACTTTGTCTGATATTTTTGCATACTAAATTCTACCCCAACCTTTATCTTATCTTTGTGTATAGCTCTCATTTTTATAATGTTTCCTAAAAGCAACATATTGTTGAATTCAAATTTTTAATTTGTTGTTACTTTAAGGGTAAATTCATCTCATTCACATACTAAGCTACAATTACTTGTATATTTTCCTCCTTCTTACTTTTCCTTACTATACTTCTCACTCTATTTATTACCCTATTTCTCCTCACTCTTCTGCTTCCTTCTAGCTGCTACTTTGTCTTTCTATTCCTTATTCTACCTCTCCCTTTGAGTCCTTCCCTTATCCTTTCCCTCACTCTATCACCTTCCCCTTTTATTTCTTTCTGAATTTAGAAGACTTTTGTATCCTTATAGATATATATGTTGTTCCCTCTTAACCCATACCCTATGAGAATAAGGTCTCAGCACCACTTGTCCTCTCCCCTACTAGATTCTTCTGTATCAATTTTTCCTTTTATGCTTCATTTTTATGAGATTGCTCCTTTTTATCTCTACTTAAAGTTTTATTTTTTAGAATCACCCCATAATATTTAGCTCAGCCCATACCTTTCTTTCAAACTACCCAAATAATGGTGACAATCATGAGAGTACCACTAATATTTTCACATATATGAAATAAACAATTTGATCTTACTGAGTCCCTTATAATTGGTCTTTAATGTTTATCTTATATTTCTCCTGGATGTTACATGTGAAATTCCTTTTAGTTTTGGGAGTCCTTGAGTTCATTAATTTTGTTTTTATTTTTCTTCTGGGATTATACTTAATTTTGCTGGGTAAGTTACCCTTGGTCATAAACCCAGATTTTTCCTCTACAGAAAATTGTATTCCAAGAACTACAGTCCTTCAATGTAGCGACTGCTATGTCTTGTGTAATCCTTGTAGCTCCATGATACTTTAATTGTTTTATTTTTTCTTGTTGCTTCCAATATTTTCTCTTTAACCTGGAAGCTTTGAAAATTGGTTATAATATTCCTGTAAGTTTTTCTTTTGGGATCAGTTCCAGGTGGTGATTGGTGGATTTTTTTTTTCTATTTCTACTTTGCCTTCTTATTCTAGAACTTCAGGGTAATTTTCCTTGATAATTTCTTGCAATCAAGATTCTTTTTTAATGGTAATTTTCAGGTAGTCTAACTACTCTTACATTATTTCTCCTCCATCTGTTCTCCAGATTAGTTGTTGTCCTGATGAGGTGTTTTACTTTCTCTTCTATTTTTTCATTCTTTTGATTTTGCTCTATGTTTTCTTGGTTTCTTAGAATGTTATTAGCTTCCCCTCGCCCCATTCTAGCTTTCAAGGAATGATTTTCTTCCTTAAGTTTTTGATTCTCTTGGTTGGCTTTTTTTTCATAATTTTGTCGATTTTCTTGAATTGTTCTTATTTTTTTCTCTAACTTTTCCTCCGTCTCTCTTATTTGATTTTTAAAGTCCTCTTTAAGTTCTTCTAAGAACTCTTTGTGCTTTGGATCATTTGACATTTCTTACTGAAAAAGATTTTTTTAGCTCCATTATTTTCCTCTGAATATGAACCCAGATCTTCTCTATCCCCATAATAACTATCTATAATTGGGTTCTTTCTCCTTTGCTTCTTCATTTATTGATTTAGTTTTATTTATTTAGATTTATTTATTTATTCATTTTAGCAGTGATTAGTGTAATCGAGTTGTAATCTCAAAGTATGGGCAATAATTTCCCAAGCCTCAGGTCATTCGTATTGGTCTTTTTTCCCCTGAGATCTGTCTCTCCTCTCCACCTTTAAGTCACAACTAGGGCCCCAGCCACACTGTCCTGCAAATGATCTTATACCCTGTGTTCCCTTCAGTGTCTGCAAACTACAGCTGTCCTCTGCCCCAGAACTGAAACCAGGGACTCTGCTGTTCCATAAGTGCTCACAGACAAAAGGGTTCCTGCCCCTCACCACTGCACTCACCAGGTGTGTACTAGCTCCTTCTCTCCTCAGAGACAGCCCAGCCCAGTATGTGTCTGCTCAGCACAGCTGTGTTTGGCATCTCTCCACTGTAGAAGGTCCTTCAGGCTTTCACTTTTCGGCTGTCAGACCCCCAAGTTGTCTGTGAGATGAAAGTTTCTAGGTCTGAGGCTGCTTCTCAACCCAGTTGGCCTCAGGGCTTGTTTGTTGATTCTGCAGAGTTGACCTGGAGGTGTTTGCACTTCACTGGGGCTCTCTACCCCTGGAGGTCTGGTCTTTGCAAATTGTTTTAGGAGGACCTCGTGTCTATTTCTGCTACTCTGAGGTGATGTTCTGCCTTTTTGCATGTGTGTGGAGGAAATTTGAAGAGCCTCCTCTGCCATCTTCCCAGAATCAGATTTTTTCCAGTCCTCTCAGTCTAAGTGCCTTCCTTCTGAGATCACCCTCATTTTATCCTGGGTATGGCTTGTTTGTGCATAGTCATTTCCATGTGCGTCTTCTCTATTGGAATGTGAGCGCCTTGAAATCAGAGGTTGTTTGGTTTAGTTTTGCTTTCCTTTGTGTCCCCAGCAGTCAGTACAGTACTTGGCACATAATAATACTTAATAAATGTTAGTTGACTGACTATTGAGTGAACCACTGGAGTTTATTGAATGAGAGAGTGACATAGACCCGTGCTTTAGTAATCTAACACTTTGGTGACTGTATGGAAGATGGATTGGAGAGGGAAGAAACTTGAGGCAGGGAGAACAATTTGTAGTATATTGCAATAGTCAAAGTGAAAGGAAATAAGGGTCTTAACTAAGTTGATGGTAATATGAGTGAATAGTCAGATATGGGAGATGCTATGGAGGTGAAAGGCAGCTAGGTTGTACAGTGGATAGAGCACCAGGTCTAGAGTCAGGAAGATCTGAATTCAAATCTGGCCTCAGACAATCACCAGCTGTGTGACCCTGGGCGAGTGCCTTAACCCTGTTTTCCCCTCTTTGAAATGGGCAGAAGAAAATTGGCAAACCACTGCAATATCTTTGCAAAGAAAACTTCAAGTGGGGTCACAAAGAGTCGGACACATCTAAACAACTGAACAACATATAACATGGAGGTGGAAACACGATCCAACAATTCTTCAATTATGGAAGGTGAATTAAAGTAAGAAATTGAGGATGATACCAAGATTGTAAACCAGGAAGACTAGAAGAAAAGTAGTATTGTCAACAAAAGTATGGAAATTCTACAAATGGCGGAGAGAGGTAGATCTGGGAGGAAATATACTAAGCTCATTTAACTAAGAAGACACAAACCCTAGTAGAAAAGATATAGGGGAAGAGAAAGAAAGGAAGAAAATTACTGGAAGTGTTAAAAACTAATTCTGAGTTTCACATGTCTGAAGCATGTTCATTTTGGAGGAAAGAAAGAATTAGAAGTATATATATATATATATATATATATGTACATGTCAGTATGTTGGTACAACTTGGGGTACACGTTAGCACTGATTCTTTCTCTTCCTTTAAGGGAATGGAAAATTTTTCCTTTAGGTGAATTGTCAATAGTTTTGCCTGATCCACAGTTTGCTTGTACACAGGACACACCAGGCACACTTGGCCCATTCTTTATGCATGCCTCCTATGGAAATATAAACGTAAATTGTAACTTGTGATCCTTAAAAAAAGGTTCTGGGTATCCAGGATCCAAGCAAAAGATAGAACTGTATAGGATTAAGTTCAGTCCAAAATTCAAGTTTTAATTTGGCCCAGAAATTTCCATGTTTCTTTGATCTTTGAATTTTGCTTTCCAGGTCAGAAGAACAGCCAACCCTGACACATTCATTCTCAATTGGTGGCAAGAGAGCTTATAGTTAACACTAATGAGCTATGAATTGATGAAAATAAATACACTCTCTGCTTTCCATTGGTCTCATGCATATTCATTATGTTAATCGTATCTCCTGAAGGGTGCCTATTGTCAAGAGCTGAGCTGGGGTAGTAATAATATCCAGTTTGGGACTAATGAGGTAGATTCATGCAATTGCTGATTAGTTTCAGTCCTAGTGTTGTAAACATCTCACACAGATATGGGAAAGAAGAATAAAAGATCTTTGGATAGCATTTAAAACGTCTGCTTCTTTTGACCTGTAGCTGGACGAGGAGCATGTGATCTAAGGAGTTCTGCCATCATTACTCACCAATTAAAACCCACTGGCATGAGTATAGAGGGTGAAAATATAATTGTCTGTTTGGTACTTAAAGGCAACAGGTAGGCCTTGTTGATTCAGATTTGAAAAACTGCTTCCTTTACAGTTTCCAGGTTTTGGAATATCCTTAATATTTCACTCTATAAAAAGCTTGAAAGAATGGAAGATCTAATCTCTTTGGAAACTGTGAAAGTAGAAAATTATTTTTGGTGAGGTTCCAAGAAAACTGTTTACAAAGCTCCCAAGAAGGGCAAGACAATGATCCTGACAAAGGCAAAGGCAGAAGGATAAGACAAGCCAACCATATGTCTCAATGTTCTATTGTTCTTAGTAAGCACTTAATTAGAACTTTTCTATGCTGTCCTCATTAAAGGGTCAGCTGCACACATGATAAAAACCCTTCCAATTGGCTAACATCCACCAACAAAAATGGCCAGCAGCAGGGAGTATTATTTCACTCCCTTGATATATGACCTCTGGAAAGTCATTGATCTCCCTCCATTTATGAAATGGAAACCCAGAATGTGCTCATTATCTTCCATTCCCACTTAGAAATACTTCCCCCATCTTTACCTTTAGTCTTCTCGCAGAATGGTTTATGGTGAGAAAACTGGAATAGAACACAAAGCTTTTAACACAAGCTTTTAGGGATGCTATTGGCAAGTGGAAGGAAGGAAACCCAAGGAGAGGTAAAAGAAGTAGGTTTCTATCATAATAATATTTATTAGATCCTGGGAATTGAGAAGATCCAGAGATATATATTTGTAGAAACTCATAGTTTTTCAGCTATATTGAGAATGTTGGTTAACTAATTAATTAACAAGCAAGCTTTTTTCTTTGCAGTTGGACACTTCCAGTTCTATCTTCAATTTCTAGGAGACTCTCAACACTCTAAATAAGTTGTTATTCCTTCTTCATGCAATACTAGCTCAAAATGTAAAATTTTGTGATATCTTAAGTGTCTCCAAATGCCCCTTCAAATGTTAGCAACTGTCTTTGGTGGAGCCTAACCATTTGGGATTCACCTGGAAAAATTTTTTTATCATTTCATTTGAACAAATCAGTCCTTTGGTTCTCCTGCCCCTGACTCCTATCATTTCTCTCCCTTTTCCCTCATCTTCCTCCTGTTTCCTTGTATTGAATTGAAAGTGTCATGGGCCTTTGCACTCTAACTCCTAAATCTCTTTTCCTGTTTAAGTAGGATTTAGATACAAGGAAAGAGAAAGGAAGGAGTAGAAAGAAAGGAACTTATTGGAAGGGTCAAAAAATAAAACTTCTAAGGAAAAAATGAATGTCTCTTTTTGTACACCTCTTTTCCACTGAAGACTGGCATAGAAATATATGCAGAACTATGGATATCTCATTGGGGTCAGGAGAGAAAGACTTTTTTTTCCTTTCTATAAATTTACTTAAATTTTTACATTCATTTTCACAAAATTTTGGGTCCAAATTTTCTCCCCATTTGTCCCCTCCCCCCACCCCAGTATACTGAGCATTCTAATTTCCCCTATCACCAATCTGCCCTTTCTTCTATCATCCCTCCCTTCCCTTGTCCCCATCTTCTCTTTTGTCCTGTAGGGCCAGATAACTTTCTATTCCTCATTACATGTATTTCTTATTTCCTAGTAGCAAGAACAGTACTCAACAGTTGTTCCTAAAACTTTGAGTTCCAGCTTCTCTTCATCACTCCCTCCCCTCCCATTCCCTTTGGGAAAGCAGGCAATTCAATATAGGCCATATTGGTGTAGTTTTGCAAATGACTTCCATAATAATCATGTTGTGTAAGACTAACCATATTTCCCTCCATCCTATCCTGCCCCCCATTGCTTCTATTCTCTCTTTGGATCCTGTCCCTCCCCAAGAGTGTTCATTTCAAATTGCTCCTTCCTCCCATTTCCCTCCCTTCCATCATCCCCCCCACCCTGCTTATCTCCTTCTCCCCCACTTTCCTGTGTTGTAAGATAGGTTTTCATACCAAAATGAGTGTGCATTTTATTTCTTCCTTTAGTCGAATGTGATGAGAGTAAACTTCCTGTTTTTCTCTCAGCTCCCCTCTTTTTCCCTCCACTAAAAAGTCTCCTGCCTG
>CM053770.1:558992829-559087330 GCA_028658325.1 Potorous gilbertii
GATATTCTAGAACCAGAAGGCAAAATAAGCATTCAAGGAATCCACTGATCACTTCCTAAAAGAGATTCAAAAAGAGAAACTCCTAGGAAAATTGTGGCCAAATTCCAGAGTTCCCAGGTCAAGGAGAAAATATTGCAAGCAGCTAGAAAGAAACAGTTTCAGTATTGTGGAAATACAATCAGGATAACACAAGATCTAGCAGCTTCTACATTAAGGGATTGAAGGGCATGGAATAGGATATTCCAGAAGTCAAAGGAACTAAGACTAAAACCAAGAATCACCTACCCAGCAAAACTCAGTATAATAGTTCAGGGGAAAAAATGGTCTTATTTTTTTCCCTTTTCTGGGCATTTTCCCAGCCAGTTACTTGACTTCTGAGATTCCTCTCCATACCCACTTGCCTCCGCTGCTGCCTCCCGAGGGGGCCTGAGTTATGGAGACACCCCTCTCCCCTCTCGGCCAGCCAAAAAAGGCTCTCTCACTGACCCTTGGTGCCTGTGGGTGGAGAGACCTGCGTGTCTGCTGGAGATTCTCTCCCTGAAGCCTGCTTGGATCTGCTCCCCTTGGTGCAACGTGGCCAAGGCAGGGCTGGGCTCTGGTCCGGGTCAGTGTGCCCTCCATTGTTCTGTGGCTTCTGCTGCTCTAGAATTTGTTAGGAGTTCTTCTTTACAGGTATTTTATGGGCTGTGGGTTAGGAGCTAGCATATGTGAATCTTTCTACTCTGCCATCTTGGCTCCTCCCCCCTGAGAAAGACTTTTATATTAACTTTGTGGGTCTTGAATCATAACATTTTTATAAGACTATGTAGGCTGCTAGCCCTGGTATTTTATTTACTGACACCAAGCCAAGAAAATATATTCTTTAAAATGAAACTTTTCTTTTAGAGAGGGTGATGACTGGCTGATTGAGATCTCATACATCCATATTTTTTTTTGCCTTATGTAAATTGAATGTGGCTTAGAAAAATGCACATTTTTCTATAAAACTAGAATATTTCTTTTGACCCCACTCATGCCATCTTTCTTTCTCTGGAGTTATTACTAATGATTTAGGGTTTTACAAAAGAGGAGAGTATGTCCCTCAGAACAAGCCCCTTGAAATGTCATTTGGAGAAATAGAAATTATAATGACAGAAGATGAGAACAATACATTTCATTCATACTAAAGGCAATTTCTAGGCATCTTGAAAAAGAGTAAGAATCTGAATATAGGATTTTCCTGTGATGGTGAAGAATTGGTTTAGAAGGAAGGAAGCACAGGGAGATATTGCAGGGAGGAATTTCAGATTTCTTAAACATGGAAGTGGAGCACTTGTGGATGATGGGGAGACTGAGTGAATAATAATCCCTAGCGTGGCTGTGGTGAGGGGAAGACTTAGATCACAGGAGATGACAAGGTTTATGAATTCAGAAGATAGCCAAGTATACAGTGCCTTCTAAGGGGGAGCCAGATCTTTATGAACATGAGCAGCTAAAAATATCACTAACAGGAAAAGTCCAAGAAGAAAGGAAGTTTGCTAATAATATAATGTAAAGATTCTGGAGAGTACAGTGTATGAAGTGAAAACAACATGCATATTGAATTCCCCAAGAAAAAGCACAAGAGTTGGAGTTAAGAGGAAGATTTGGATGTTGAACATCTTGAGAAGGGAGGGAGAATAATCTAGGGCCAGTGTACAAATGGCACTTGGATATCAATGGGATGATACATCTGGATGAAGCAAATCTCAAAGGAGTGAGAAGGTAATGATTGAGGAAGAGGGAAGGTCAGGAACTAGCAGTCTACTCTTTCTCTGGGTCTAGTAGCTTAGAGGGGTGGTTTAAAAAAATTTACATTATTTCCTATAGAATATCTAAGGATATAATGTCTTCTGAGGTGAGTCAGGTATCACAAGACAAAAAGGGGAAGGAAATTTGTTAGGGAGAGAAAAGAGGGGTTCTAGAAAGTACAATGAAAGGGAAGAAAAGAGAGGGATAGAGACCGGTGAGGGATAGAATGGAGATATGATTTTATTAAATTGAATCTAGCAGAACTTAGAAAACTTGCCCAGAATCACAGAGAGAATTAATGGCAGCACCAAAACTAGAATCCAGGTCTTATGACTCCAATTTCTAAGCTACTTTTAGTATAACATATAGTCTACAAGTTTCCTCATCAATATAATGTGATGATTGGACTAGATGATCTCTAAGTCCTCTTCTAGTTTAAGCATCCTAATTCTGTGTACCCTATTGACAAAAGCTTCCAAACACTTGCATTATATGATAGCAAATCAACTTTGCTCCATTTACCAATCATAATAGAGTGAAGATGTAACAGACTGGGATATGCCTCTAGCGATAAAAGAGCAAACCTCGGTCTTATAACTGGTCCAGTTATCCTCAAGTCTCTCTTTCTTCACAACCATGGCTAACCAAGCTCCCCCAGCCCCCACCACCATGCAACCTGATTTCTATAGGAACTCATGACATTTACTGCTATCATTAATCTTCCATGAGGGGTTTGATCTCTCAGATACTTCCTGACGGTCTACAGATGGGGGATCCCTGAGCCATTCTTATCTAACATGGCACCAATGTCTTCAAAGAAATCCAGCTGCTTGACTAAACATGAAACCAGCTCCAAAGTCTCTGTTCACACTCCTTAATCCCAATGGCCACCTCCCCCTTTACAATAAATTTTCTCTTCTTCATTCAAAATGTCTGTTATTTCCTTCAATCAAGCCTTTTAGAGTAGTCTCAGATCTCTCTTCCCTTAACTGGGTCTGCTGTTCTGGGAGTGCCCTAGCATGTTCATTTTAAAATGGCCAAAAAAAAATGTGGTATATGATTGTGATGGAATACTACTGTGCTATAAAAAAATGATGAACTCAGTCATCTTAGCAAAACATGGAAAAATCTGCTTGAAATAACAAAGAGTAAGATGGGCAAACCAAGAGAACATGGAATACAGTAACACCAATATTGTTTTAAGAATGAACTCGAGGAAATAAGTCACTTTGACTATTATAAATACCCAAATTAACTCTAAAGGACATGTGAAGACTCTATCTGCATCAAGAAAAAGAACTGACAAATAGAAGTATGTATGGAATAATTATATATGTGTGTACATGCACCTATTTGTGGGGAGGAGGAGAGGGAAGAAAAATGGGAACAAATCTATATGATCACTTTATTATATGCTTAAAAGGAATAAAAAGTTGTACATAATAGATTTTCAGTTTCAGGTACAATCATCTTTTTTTATTAGAAATGTTTTCTGTGTTTTAGAAATGCTTATTTTATTCCATAAATTAAAAAAATTAATTAGTTAAAAACAAAACAAAACATGGTTTCTGATACTCCAGACTATGGGGTCATAGATTTAAAAAGAACTTACAGGCTTTCTAGTTTAACATGTCAGTTTATAGATAGGGAAACTGAGGTCCTAGAAGGTTAAGTGGTTGGTCCAAGGTCATATGTACATAAAGTGACAAAGTCAGTGTTTGAACCCAGTCTTCTGACTCTACATCCAGCATTCTTTCCACTGAACCATACAACTACTCATATGTAGTCTGATCAATCGAAAATAATAATATTATTTGTTCTGGACACTATACATCTATTAACAGAAACTATGATAACTTTTTAATGTTGTTACACTGCTTTGAGTTTCTAGTATAAACATGCGCACACACACACACACACACACACAGAGGCAAAGCCACGTTTTGTCCCCCACAATATATTATATAGCCACCTCTTTTCATAAGATATTTATGAAAATGAATTTTTCAACTCCAGTGCAGCATTTTATACCTGACTCAATTAAACTTCTTGTTCGCATCCATCCGCAGTTGCAGTCTGTTGAGATTCTTTTAAGTCCCAGTGCTGCCATCCAGTGTGCTTGTTATCCTCTGTGTGGTAAGTAGACTATCTTTGCTTTTACTCATGTTCTGGATTAAATGTTGACTAGAACCATTCAGATCTCTCACATATAAGATTAGGATATAAGATAACCTCACTAATTTGGACTAATTGAGAGAAAGTAATTTTCTATCATGAAAATTTTAAACTATAGGTTAAAAAAAATGTAGTTATAATACTTTCAACTATATGCCCTTAAGTTATAACTGCAAGGAGCTGATTTGGTGACTTTCTTTAATGAAGAGATAGGAAAGGTTCATACTGAAAAGTATATAAATAAATTGTTATTCAGTCATTTCAGGCATGTCTAACTCTTCATGACTCCATTTGGGGTTTTCCTAGCAGAGATACTGGAGTGGTTTGCTATTTCCTTCTCTAGCTCATTTTACAGATGAGGAAACAGAGGCAAACAGGATTAAGTGACTTGTCCTAGGGACACACAGAAAGTTTCAGAGTCCAGATTTGAATTCAGGTCTGCTGTACTCCAGACCCAGCACTCTATCCACTGGGTCACCTATAAAAATAGGTGCTTTTTAAAATGTTTGAGGTAGTGAAGACTTTCCCCCCTCTTTTAAGTAGTTTTTTTGCAATCCTCTTTGCCGGTCTATAATAGCTGATGTTTGCATAGGACTTGTAAGATTTGTAAAGCACTTTACATACATTATCTCATTTGATCCTTTTAACATCCCTGACCTGCAATCTTATATCTCCAACTACCTATTGGACATCTTGAACTTGATATCTCTTAGGTATCTTAAATTCAACACGTCCAAAACTCAACTCATGATCTTTTCCCCAGCCCACTCTTCTCTGACCAGTTTGGGAGGCGGGGAGGGCATAGATCTCCAGTCCTCCTGATCTCTATTTGGTCACTGAACCCAGATGGCTTCAGAGGAGAAAGTAAAGCTGATGACTTTGCGAAGTCCTCCCTCACTTAAGCCCAATTCAATTGAATGTCATAGCATCACCTCTCTGACGTCATGGCCTTGTTCAAGAATGAAGAATGAACAACAACTTCTCTATTACCATTGAGGGTACCACCTTCCTCTCAGTTACCCTGGTTCACAAAATAGGTATCATCCTCTACTCCTCATCCTCTCTCATTCTCATGCCATAACAATCTGTTACAAAGGATAGTTGATTTTACCTTCCTACTATATCTCCCATAAACCCTCCTTCTCTCCTCCTACACTGGTCACCACCCTCGTCCAGGCCCTCATCACCTCAAACCCAGACTATGTCAATAGCCTGCAAGTTGGACTCCCTGCTCCAAGTCTTTCCTCACTCTGGCCTATCTCCCATTCCATGGTCAAAGTCATCTTTAAAGTGTAGGTCTGGCCATGCCTACTCACTATTCAAGAAATTCCAGTGGCTCCCTATTAACTCCAGAATCAAATACAAAATTCTATTTCCAACCACTGTTATCCTTCACCATCATGGGGGTTGGGGTGCAGTGCCTATGATCTAGAAAATCCATGTAAAATTTTTTGATCCTCCCTTCATACCAGAGAAAAAGTCTAAATTTTTTCTTTAATGGGGTGTTTATAGAATCTTATTGTAAAATTTGGGTTAAGTATTTGGTCATAGGTTCTATGTCATCTTCTGGACTTCATGTCTATCTGTGGCTTCTATAAAACTCTTCTCAAACTTCCATTTAATTTCTTGCACTGACCCTGCAATATATCAGAACTGTGATGGGGAAAGTTGCAATGTGGAAGGGGTAACTTCAATGCCCTTCATAATCCATCTTCTTCTTACCCTACCAGTCTTCTTATACTTTACACCTGACATGTATATACAACAGTGACATGGGCCTCCTTGTTGTTCATGTGCTATCCACTTCCTCTCTTCCATCTCCCAAGTCCAGGCATTTTTATGACCGTCCCCTATGCCTTAAATATTCTCCCTCTTTACTTCTCTGCCTTCTTCCATGTCCCAGCTGAAATCCTACCTTCTAAAAAAAGCCTTTCCCAATCCTCCTTAATCTCTAGTGCCTTCCTTCTGATGACTATTTCCAATCTATCCTGTATATAACTTGTGTGTACATAATTGTTTTCATGTTGTACCCCTAATTAGACTATGAACTTCTTGAGATTAAAGCCTGTTTTTGCCTTTCTTTGGATGACCAGTATTGCCATGGTGCCTGGCACATACTAGGTGCTTAACAAATGTTTATTGATTAACTCAAGTGATAGAGTAATTATTCTTCCCATTTTACCAATTGAGAAATTGAGACCGAGAAAGGTTGATTAATGAGCAATGAATGTGGAATTTGAACCCTGTTCTTTTCTGGATGTAAGTGGAGGCATTATACAATAGCCCTACATCATAATGTCTCTCTCAAGAGAAAGGTTTATTAAACAAAGGTAAACCTCAGCCTATTCCAGTTTGAATGATCAGATTCTAGGCTACTAGGGATAAATTCACACAGGCTTACTATGCTGACATCATAAAATCTTGAGAGCAGATTCTTTAGCAGTTAATACACGGTAGTTCTTACCCAGACCCTCTACAATATTTAGAAACAAATTTCTCAGTTTCTCCAAACTATCTTTAGAAAGATGTGTGAGTTTAATAACAGCAAAAAGAAAAAAGTTCTTAAACAACCTAGAAATTCTCTTGGAGTTGTCCTTTGTCTGGATGGCTTATAGGTAGGAATGCCTTGTTTATGTGATTGATTGGCTGAATGGTTAAAAGAAAGCTTTAGAAAATGTTTTTGAAGAGCGGAGGGAAAGTACCAAATGTGTTGTTCTCATGAGAGCAGCCGGAACACATCAAGAACTTTTCCCTCTGCAAAAAACTGAAGCTCATTCATTCCAAATGACCTAGTTCTAGCCCTGATACTGGCCATCTCAGGGAGAATGTAAGAGAATCCTGTGCACGATACTGAAAAAAACTGGTTTCTGTCTTGTACCAAGGCCAAGTTCTCTCCTTAGATATACTTGAACAATTGCTTTTGATACCTGTGGGAATTCTGTGAGGGTATCTGAGGACAGATCAGGCTTCTAATAGAAGAATACCTTTCATGGCAGTATGTCTACTGGTTAGGACCAGTCTCTATGTATTTGGATACCAGCTATTGATTCCCATTTATATTCTAAGAAATAATAGAATGGGTATTTGAAGATATAATTCCTGCATGGACACTAGGAGACTTCACCAAACATACTGATGTCCCTTCACATTTCCTAACTTCCCATTTACTTCCATGATACCTACTCTCTCAGCTGAGGACTTTGAGTCATATTTTAACACCACCACCACCACCCCCCCCTCTCAATTTAGGCCATTCTTAGAGAGCTCATCTTCTCCCTTCCTGTTCATTTCAGTTCCTCTATTATCATCCCCCACTATCATTTCCCTCACTCCAAATTGTGTTGAAGACGTAGCTCTTCATGCCAAGTCAAACCCTTCTACAGGCACTCTTGATCTCATTCCCTCCCAACTTTTCCAGCAGATCACTCCTACTATTGAACCTACTCCCTCTCTAATCTTCAGTCTCTCCTATCTATTGACTCCTTCCCTGATGCCTAAACACATGTATATATTTCCTTCATCTTCAAAAAAAAGCTTTTAGTTAATCCTACCATCCCCGCTAGGTATCATTCTATTTCTCTCTCCTACTGTTAGAAAAACTCCTTGAAAAATCAGTCTTTACTTCTTGCTTCTTCTTCTCTTTTTACTCTTTTCTAAATCTGTAATCTGGCTTCTGTCCTCATTAATCAACTGAAACTACTCTCTGAAGTTACCAGTGATCTCTCAATTGCCAAATCGAATGGCCTCTCCACAATTCTCATCCTTCCTGATTCCTCTACAACATTTGACAGTGTTAGTCATCTACTCCTCCTAGAAACCTTCACCATTCTGAATTGGTTTTTTTTTTTTTAACATTACTCCCTCTTAGTTTTCTGACCTGTTGTATCAGCAAGGACCCTGGTATACACAGGAGGACCTGCTTTACAGGTTCTTAGATCTGCATTTCCAAAAGGAAAGCAAATTTTGAGAGGTCAACAATCACTTTAAATCAAGCACATATATCATTCATTTAATTCAGGGAAAAAGCATCCTGAACTTCAGAGAAACAAAGATCAACAGACAGGGCTTCCAACTGTCTGACTGTAAGCAATAGCTACATAGTTACAGAGAAAGAAGCACCAACATCTGGGTTTTCCAAGCCAGGGAGCTCTTTAGCAGCTTCCCAGAGCCTCATCCTGCACATGGATCTTCCAAAAACTAAGCTCCAAAGTCAAACCTCACCTCAGAGTATTTATATACTTTTCAGAGCTGGAGGGCAGAACCCTCTGACCCAGTGCCTCAACAGAAATTAACAAAAGGTACTTGAGGTCTATTAACGAGTGGGGAAGATCTAATTAACATTATACTTATCTGACCAATCCTTAGGCTCTTTTATTGACTCTTTACCCCTGTCATGTGCACTAAGTGTGAGTTTCCTCCATCAATTGGAGAATGACTGAACCAGTTGTGGTATAAGATGTGATGGAATACTATTGTATGATAAGAAATGACAAACAGGATGGTTTAAGAAAAACACTGGATATATGAACTGATGCAAAGTGAAGTGAGTAGAATCAGAACATTGTATATGTAGTGACAGCAATGTTGTTCGGTGATCAACTGTTAATGCCTCAGTTATTCTGATCAGTATGATGATCTAAGATAATTCCAAAGGACTTATGATGAAAAATGCTACCCACCCCCAGGGAAAGAACTGATGGAGTTTGAGAGCAGGTTGAGGCATAATTTTTTCACTTTATTTTTCTTGCCTTTTTGGGGGTGGGCATGGTTAACATGTAAATATGTTTTGCATTATTTCACGTGTATACCAATATATTTCTTGCCATCTCAATGGGTGGGAAAGAGAGGGAATTCAAGACTTGATTTTTTTTAATGAATGTTAAAAATAAATAATATATATTTTAAAAATATGTATTAACAATATTGTATGAATCAGTTCATTTCTCTTTTCCCCAATCAGACAGCTTGTTAAAATGGGCTTAAGGAGGATGATGTGGGAAGAATATGGTGTACTACTACATCAGAATGAAACAAAAAATAAGGTTGCTTGTACTCCCAGAAAACTGAAGAGTTCTTCTATGGGATGAAATCCTGAAGACAAACTACACTTCCTTTATAATTTTGCCTAGGACTGGTCTTCTGTCCCTATTTGGCAAGCTTCACTGTGTTCCCCTCACCCCATCAAATCCCCACTGTTTACATCAAAGTTATAACCTCTAATGCGTAAATGTCTGTATGATCTTGGGAAAGGAACAACCTCTCTAGGCCTCAGTTTATTCATCTGTAGAAATGGTATTGGACTAGACAGCCTCGAAAGTCCCTCAAGGCTCCAAATATATGATCATATGATCCCGTATTTGCCCTGCACCTTCACTTGGACTAGGTATTCCATCTCCAAATGCTTCTTACAAGACTGCTCTCTGCCTCATTTATTTACTTCCATGTTTTTGTTTCTTTACAGAATGCATTAGGGATATCCTTAAAACCTACCTTCGGCTCACTGCAGGGATTATGTGCCTCTCTTTTACTGCAAGGGAATTTCTAGATTCTCTGGGATAGTTAAATTAGTTCATCAGTTTTTTCTTTCTGAAAAAGTGGTAAGGGGGTCTCCAAACCTAAAAGTTCTCAGGAGAGAATTTCCTTATTTACCTTCTGGTCACTTTCCTAGATATCAATATTGAAGATGAGGCTAAAGACTCTTTTCTTGAAAACAATATTTGGCTAAAAATAATAGTAATAGCTAACATTGATATTGTGCTTGCCGCACATCAGACACTGTGCGGGGCACTTTGCAATTATCTCATATAATTCTCACAACAACTAGTTAAACATAAATATGAATAGTAATAAACATTTAATATTAATAATATCCATGTTTTACTGACCCTGAGGCAATTAGAAGTTAAGTTGCTTGCCTGGGGTCATACCGCTAATAAATGTTGGATTTCAGATTTGAACTCAGGATGGCTCCAGGCAAGGCACTATATCCACTATGTCACCTAGTCAGCTATGTTGGAAGAATGTTCTTACAAGAAGCTCTTCTATACCCAGTCTCTCTTTTATTCTCTGGGCATCCCTGAAGGATTAGAAGGGGCAAGGGAAGGTAGTTGACTTAATCAGAGTGAGATTCTGGTCAAGGGCATTTCAGAGAGCAAGCTGCAAAAGCCTAGCAGGCGACCAACAGACCTTGCCATGTTAAATCTGTTCTTGCTTGATGGTCTTAAATGGCTATTATAACCAATGCTTACACAATTTTTTATTACTATTGATTTGAAAGTAGGACAAAGGTATAACAAGTATATCTTAGTTAATTTTTCAGCGTTCTCTTGTTTGCATCATTTGAAATACACCCTTACACCTCACCTCCACTTGTTTTCAATCTCCAGTGATGTGCTGGAAAATGTTTGATAACTGAAAAAATAAACAGCACAATTTTAAGTTTAATCTGCATCAATAGCATCTTCTCCATCACTTTATTAAGTCTAGGCAATGAACAAAATAATAAACCAACTTCTGATTTGAAACCTCTGCTAATTACCGAAGTATAAATGCTCCCATGAAAATTGAACAACAGACTCTAGAGGTTCACTTCTGGTTCATTCCAGCACACCCCTGTCACACACCCTAGTCTGCAGGACATTGTAGATTTGGCTTCAGTCACTGTGGCAAGGAACAAATAGGGGTAGGAAGGGAAATAGAAAGAAACCTACAGGTCATTTTGGCCTGTAATTTCTAACTTATCAAGAGATTAACTTTGACTAATCCCTTATCACAAACCTCTAGATTGACTGATGCCCCACTCACTGTTCAATTTACCCTTATTTCATCTGTCCATCTTCTGGCAGATCTACTAAGGAATAGTAAAGTGGTCTCCACATCAGCAGTTATAATGGCAGGGATAAAAAGATAAGAAGTTGGGAACTGAATGGACACAAACTGGATAAGCAGGCTTTGGCTAATCAGAATTGACTTTATAGTTCTACAATTTTCTTTGGAAAGGTATTGATTAGAGGGCTCAATATTTTCTTCTCCCTCCTGTTTTTCCTGTTTTAGGGGTTGGTTTGGGCTTTTTTTTCTTTTTTGAAAATACGGTCTTACCAAGTGACACTGTGCCCTGTTTGAGACTGTTTGCCATGAATAGCTAACCATGCAAGTTCTCAGCTAAGGGAGAAGATAAACTCTTTACTATTGCTAATTTGCTTTATAGTTGGCTAGATTGTGATAGGAAGGAAGCTGCAATGTGGAATAATTGCTTGGTGTCCGAAAGATCTGGGATTAAATCTCACCTCTGGCATTTATTGACTATGTGCATCTGAGCAAATAACTTAACCTACCTAATGCCTCTGGCAACTTCCTGGGATTTGTCCACTGTCATCATTGATGGCATCATCTGCTTTAATGGAAGTCTCTTCTACATCAGCAAAATCACAGATCCTTTCTACAATGGAAGATGATGGGCAATTGAGAGACAGGGAGTAGAATTAATTGATATACAGAGGAAATTAATTTTCCATTAATGTTTTCCTCTTTTCTCTTCTATTATATTTTCATATCTTTTGTATCAGAATCAATTTTTTTTTAAGGTGGAAAGGAGCATAAAGCTCATACGACCACAACCAAGAGCTAGGAAGAAATTTAGAGGCAATCTAATCCAAATCCCTCATTTTACAGAAGAAGAAACTGAGGACCTAGGGTTCACATGGCCAAAGATCACATGGATAATATTAGAGATAGATCTCTGAGTCTACAGCCAGAGCTCTTTCCACTGTATCATCATCCTCTTTATTTACAAATGAAGAAATTAATGTGTAGAGAAGTCTTGGCTTGCCAGAGGTGATAAGAAATACAGTCAATCTTCAACATTCAACATGTTTAGGTCTCAGGATTTCAAGCATTTCAGTGATTTTATTAATAACCTTATTTCACTTTCGAGTTGGTGATTATGCGTATTCAGGGATATGCACAGTAGAGACAAAGCATCTGAGTGTCAGAGATGATTTCAAGACCTTGCCAGTCTCAGCATCTTCTTCAAGCAATGGCCAAAGTCCTAGAAACCTCTACCTTGGTTTTCAGAGGGTGGCCAAAGTAAAGAGGTTTACATCAGTATAGGATACAGTGTGATATTTGAGGCAGCTAGGTGGCACAGTGGATGGAGTGCTGGCTGGGAGTCCTGAGTTCAAATCCGATCTCAGACACTTAGTAATTGTGTGACCGTCAGCAAATCACGTAACCCTGTTTGCTTAAGTTTCTCCATCTGTAAAGTAAACTGGAGAAGGAAATGGCAAAGCATTTTGCCAAGAAAACCCCAAATGGATCATGGACAATCAGACAAGAGATTTAACAATAAAAACAATATATAGTATAATGCCCTCACCCCACCATATGATACAGTAGAAGGTAAGATTAAGGTTAAAAAGTGTTTTAGTTTTAATAATTTAATTTGCTGTACAGTACTTATGATACTGTAGATTTCATATATTGTAAAAGTGAATATTGACTGAAATCAATGTTCTTTTTTAAAATTGAGAACTTAGCACAAAAGATCACAGAATACTAGGGAATTACTAGAGAGAAAAATGTTTTGCATGTTATCAGTTTTATTTTGTGTATGGCATTTTATGGTCTATTTCATGGTTACTGTGCTATAAAAGTACATGTTTTAATAATTAATGTTTTGTTATAAAGAATTGCATGAAGAAAACAAAAGAATTGTATGCAGAAACTGTATTTTCAGCAACCTCTAGTGAAGATTACAGTTTTGGGTGGTTGTAGGAACCTAACCCTCTATTTCCCATAGGTTCGGTGTATCAACATTCATCATTTTTTACTTTCATGATGTTTTCAGAAATGTTACCTCTGTGAAAGTTGAGGATTGATTGTATAACTCATGATTCTCAGTATATTATTCATTTAGATTCTTAGTATAATATTCATTCCACTCTATCTTGCCACATCCCATAACATAAGAGCAAGTAACTAGGATGTAAGCACTTATTTTTTTGCTCTGACAGAAATTTCTTTAGTTTTCTAAAAATAATTTCTTTTCAGTTTTCAATAATAATTTCCATAAGTTTTAAATTTTCTCCTCCTCCCTCCCCAAGATGGCATGCAGTCTTATATGGGTTCTACACATATATTCTTTTTAAACACATTTTCACATTAGTTATATTGCATAGAAGATTTAAAATGAATGGGAGAAACCATAAGAAAAAAACCAAAACATAACACAAGAGAAAAGTCTGCTTCATTCTGCATTCTGATTCCATAGTTCTTTCTATGGATGTGGATGGCATTTTTCATGAAGAGTCCTTTGGGAATGTTTTAGGTCCTTGCACTGCTGTGAAGGGCTTCGTAAGACAGCTTTTAAAAGGGCTATGATGATGACAGCACTACTCTTTGAGCAACTAGAAGTGACTGAGTTTAGCACTTACTAATCAAGAATGACTGTTTTGAATAGAAATCTGCCATGTAACACGCTTTCCGGGCCACTAGCCTGGCCCTACCAAATGCCCCCTCCTTCCCTACTGCCCTTTCAGCAGCCTCATGATTTCCCAGAGTATCTTCCCAGGGGGATAGCGTTCCAGGGCTTCAGTTTTCTCCTATACCAGCCAGTGTCCCCAACCATCTTTTCTGACACACACTCAACTGAACCTATTTTAAGTTGTTGATTTGAGGATGTATTTCATCCTGCTTGCCCCAGGCAAGTTTTGAAAAGTTTGCCTTGGTGCCAAGGTTTCTGGTTCCAGCTTTGTGTATTGCTATCTGTACACTATCCTCGTTTAGAGGAACAATTTACCTAGCTTACTAATGGCTTATTCATGTTGTGGCAGCCCTATAAAAAAAGTATCAAAATCATTGACTCTAAAAATATACCTCCCAACAGGCATGCTGTTTGACTTGTAGTCTTCATACTTTGGGTCAATATGTGGAGGAATCTTTCCATCCCCATCTCACCTTGTTTATTTTTTAAAACATCCTCCTGCACATTCTCCTCTTTTATCAGTATCTGCCAACCAGTCCTTTTTCTGTATCAGGTTGGGCTGGTCCTACCTGGTAAAATTCCTGGTTGGGCAACACCTGGTACATGCCCAGCCTTGATTGACTGACGGTAATGCACCGATTATCCAAACACTCCACCTCTTATTTCAGCTGCCTAAAACCAAGCAAAATTCTGACTTTTACTTTTGAAAACTCTTAAAATGGAATAGAATCCAGAAACCTGAAAATTCACCTTAGCCTATTGTGCCTTCATAGACTAATGCATACTTCCTATACATTGTACATGACTGGAATTCTATAGATAAATGTCCAAAGGGTAACCACATGAGGAGAAACTGGATATGGCAAGGGTGGAGGGGTGTGTATCTGCAAGAGAAACTCTGATGAGGTCCAAACTAAAGACTTTTCTGATCTAGGCCATCAGGTATCACTGGCTTAAGTATGGGTTTGAGCTATATACCTTTTTTTGTAGCCTAAGTCGTAGTGAAATTTGAAATTGAGGTTTGAGAAAGAAAATCTTCACTGTTTTTGAAAGTTAAAAAACATCTGTCAATTCACATAAGCAGAAAGGCAGCCATCCAGCTAGTGTACCTATTTTACCACTCACTCAGGACAAGTAAAATGTGTGCCAACACAGCAGTGAAAAATATTCATTTATTCTCCATTTATATATAAATAAATATTGCCTTACAAAATGACACTAACTATGGTTTCTATCCATGTTCAAAGAGGTCTGAACCACACTATGCACATCCTCTGAAGACAGTCTTTGAATTGATGTTACTTATTTATAATAAAGGAGGGCTTTGACTATTTGATGAAGGGAAGATATGTGAGGGAAGAGTGGAGTAGATGATGAAAAGCTAGAGATGAAAAAAGAAAAGAAATAAAACAGTTCAATAAAGCACTAAAATACAGAAAATAAGGTAGAAGGAATTTCAGAAGAGGACACAGCGAGCAGGGCACTGTCACGTTAAACTGAATACACAGTGGTCCTTTCCAGATTGCAACTTTCTCCATCCCAGTTTTGATATATCTTGGGTAGGCATAGAAATTAAATGGGAATTTTGGGGGGAGTTTTGCAAAAGCTACAGACTAAACACAAAGGCCAGCAGAGGACACTGAAAAAGTTTAGAAATTCAGAAATGCATAATAGATATGTATAGTATTGTATAATACCAACATATTTTATCTTTTAATGCCATAATAATTCAGACTTCTTCTGTGGTACAAAAGGAGGGCCAAAAAATTTTATGTGGATTTTCCAGATCATGGGGATGTTATACCCCTAACCCCCACGTGGAAGGGATAACTTTTCACTTAAATGAAATTTTTTGGTACCTCACCCCTCTTCTCAAACATTGTGTTACCACAGATCTCATTCCCTTCTATCAAAGCCCTGGTAGCTGTGATAGACAGCATCCTCCTGCAAGGAGCTCTCTCATTGGTCTATGGAAACCTGTGGGAGGGACTACATTTGCATGAGCACTGGTAAACAACCAGATTAATATTTCAATGGCAGAAACTGTCTGCCACCATTTTAAAATCAATTTAAATGGAAAGGGAAAGGGACAGGGGCAGGAGTTGATTGGTGGTAACCCTTCTCCAGGTTACCTGCAGATTTTTTTTTTATTTCTTGTCTCCTGTCTATACTCTATCCTTTTTCCATTCTAGTGTGTCTGCCACTCAGCTCCCTAAGTGGAAGGGATGGAAGAGAGCCAGAGATGGGGCAACGAATCTTTTACAAATACTTTATGAGGGTCCCATGGGCTAAACATAGATTATGAAATTTAGAGATCTTGTCCATTTCAGTGGGAAGAGACTAGAGAAAAGGAGACCAACTGGAAGGCTTTTGCTTAAGTCCAGAGAAGCTACGGAGTGCAGGCAGTTAGAATGGATAAATAAATATAGGTGTGGAAAAGAACATGAAAGTAGAATCAATAAAATTTAGCACATTTTGAAGATATATACTCAGGATGGGGGTGGTGAAGGAGAGGAGGAAATGAAAGATGATGGGAGGTTTCTAGGCTAGGTGCCTGGGAATTCCATAAACAGAAACAGGAAAATTAAGAGGAAATGTAAGTTTGATATAGAAAATGAAGAGCTCAGTTTTGGGTATGTTGACCTTGCAATGTTAAGGGAACAAGTAAGTGGAGATGTCCAGAAGACAGAACTAGAGAACGAGAGCTTAGGAGAGAGGTCACAGCTGGATATATGGAAATTGAACAATACCTATATTATTGCTTTGACCCAGTTTGAAATGAAGTGTGATGTCAATACAATACCAATTAGAGCAGGACAATGATGGAATGAATCATACTGGTTTGGGTCATGCCCCAGATGGAACCGAGGAGCACAGTGTCAGTGAGCAGTCATTCTGAGAGTTAACACCTCCTCCCACAAGCTCCCTGAATGAATAGCGAGTTACAAGCCAGCTGCTTTGGAACCTCTGACTATGGTTCTTTTGTGTGGAACATGGAAATCTAGACTCTGCAGATTAGGTCTGCATGGCAGGAGGTGGGTATCAGGGAAAAAGGGAAGGGTTGGAGTGTCTTGAAACATAATTTGGGTTCATTCCATTTTGATGAAATCTTTCCTCTCAATCTCCAAATGATTCACTTTTCTGGGGCACAACAAAAGGAACCCAACACCTTTGTCAAAGCAACCAGAGAAAGGAAACCTGGAGGCAAAGTTAATCATTTTTTTTCTTCCTGGCTCTGGAGTCCAAAGATATCCAGTGACAGGGGAACAAGCATGCTTGTCATCACCTGCTCAGTCTCAGAAGACTGCTGCAAAGATTGGAACATTTTTCCATGCAAACAAGGGACATAAAAAAAAATCCTTTAGAATGGAATGATGACAGTATGTAAACTCCGGGTAAAAAGAGCCTGGACATTGAAAGCTTCCGCCAGGAGCCCACAATGTGCTATTCTTTGGGGATCAAGAGGAGAAGGTCTAATCTTATCCTGTTTCACTGGCTTATCCAAATAGCAACTGCCTGCCATGTTACACTTTCCCCTGAAAAACTCTTCTATGGTGGAAGGAAATGCAGACTGGAAGAATTAATTGCAAACATCATGGGCTTTTCTTTGAAGATGTCAGCAATTCCCTAGGGGAAGAAAGATATTCTGGGCATTAAAAAAAATATAAGACAAGTTGTAACACGGCCAAGTGGTTCCTATGTTACGTTTTTTACAGCATCTTCTAGTCTCCACAGTCGTATAAGAAGTGGAAAAGACTGACTGGTCATATAATTAGTAATTTTTTTTGGTGGAGATTTAAATTATCAAGATGGTATAGTACTGACTTGCCTGCAGAGTGAGGTTAAAATGCCATCACTGAGATGTTGATGCTTAATTCCTACCTTGATGTGATTTAAACAATTCTTTTTTTCTATTTTTTATGGAAAAGAGTAGTCCCAAAATATTTCTGCTACTGTTTTTTGAACATGGTTAAGGGAAAACTAAAAGGGTTTTTATAGACATTTTATAGACAGAGTAGCTATAGACATTAGGAAGAAGAAAAGCGAGCCCCAGCCTACAGCGGGTTCTTCCCATTTCCCACAATTGGGCCAATAAAATCATACCAATATTTTTTTCCTCTGAAACACGGACTAATTACACATTTACTGGGCATGAGGGCACTATAGTGAACTCACAAGGGCTCCAGAATATTTTAGATTTTCAAGGAAAACACAATAATAATCACATCTTAGACACCTTGTGAACCAATACCTCTAGGTAATTCACAGTTTCAACATTAGATCTTCATTCCTTTCTATGTTGTTCTTAAACAGAGAATTTTTTTTTACTTGTGACTTTTAACTACACTAGAAGTTTTTCAAACTTTCTCATTTGTGACATCATAACTTTGTCACACAAAGTGTTCAATAGTTGCGGTGTTAAAAAGCAAATATTGTGTAAAATCAATGTCCATTCTGATCCCAAGGTTTGAGAGGTTGCGTAGTGACCAACAGGTGTACACATCCCATTAGTAAGTCACTGTGGTTATTTGAAAATGAAATAAAATATTGTTATTCTTTTAATTTATGTGTATTGTGTTTTTTTTTCAAAAGGCCACTAAGTTATTAGAACATAAATATTCGTTTGTACTTAATGAATGGAATTATCAGGTTTGGGTTTTTTGGGGGGTTGGGTCTATAAATGTTAAAAAAAATTACTGAGAAACTAAAGTTCTGTGAACTGAGAAAGTTTGGTAACCTTTGGTCTCATGGCTAAAATTAAGAGTCTTTTCTCATGTCACCCATTTTGCTGTTAAATTAGTAGATACATGTGTTCAGGAAAGATAATACTACCTACAGCATGGAAATGGCAAATAAATGCTTGATGAATAAGTGAGTGAGTGAATGAATGAATGAATGTAATAGCCTCTCTCTGAACTTCCCTTGTCTATAAAACAGGGGGAATGTTGCCCACCCTCCTCCCCTCTCTTCACCCAACCTTCCATCCAAGAGCAACCATAATGAGAGGAATGTTTGAAGGGTCTCTAGGAAATGGAAGTTGAATTTGCCTAGATCTTCACACTAATGCTCTCTTATGGAATGCAAGTCCTTTAAGGCTAGGGACTATTTCTCTTTTGTCTCTATATTCCCAGGACCTGGCACAGTGCCTTGCATCTAGTAGGCACTTAATAAATGTTTGTTTGATGGAATTGAGGTTGCCTGTTGTTCCCTCAAGCATGAGTTTTCCTCACCACCACCACCATCACCACCCCACCACCACCAAAGTCTTCAACAGAATTGCAGGTGGTTGTAGGGATATATTCCTATTTCCAAATCTCTATGTAGCAAGACCAAAGGAAAACATACAGATGCCAACCAACAGCCCACGCTTGCATGGAAGTGGTTAGCAACAGCTCATCAGATGCTTCCCTGCATGCAGAAAACTGACAAAAGATGAAAACAGTCTTTCAAAACCATAAAGCCCTAAGACAAGCAGACACAAACCCTGACACTGAATAGACATGAGGTCACACAAGGGCAAGGTAATAGTGACTTTCTTTAATGCTGGGACCCTACCATGACATAACAAAAACTTGTAAAAAGCAGTTCCCTCAGGGATTTGACTTACATTCATGCTCCAGTGACAAGGTAGTTGTACAGGCAAGAGTCATTTTACAGAGATTGGTGCTTTCTGCCTAACCCAGCCCGTGCCCCTTTAGGTTGGGCTTAAGCATCGCTGGTTTTAACCTAGCATGACAGTAAAGCAAAAAAAAAATCACACTTTGCATTATGACAAATATTGAATTCTTTTAAAACACAAACGACAAATGATAGATTTTATTACCTTCTATCTCCCCACCCTTCGAATGCATGCCCTTGAGGATTTATTTAGATGAACTTGGGAGAACCAGGAGGTCCTAGGGGTGGCCAGGTATTTGCTCTAGAATCCCAGGTTCAGAGGGCACCCATAGTGCCTGCAGCCCTTCATCAATGAAGAAACAAAGATTGATACCTAGTTGGCACGAATAGCAGGAGGAATGAATTTATGAGTTCGTTTGGTGTAGGGAATTCCCAAGTTGAGGGAATTTTTCCTCTCCCAATGCATATGGGCACCTTCTCTAGAAATTGTAGTTTTAGAGTTCCCTAGGACACTGAGATGCTAGGTAAAACAGTGGATAAAGCACTGGGTTTAGAATCAGGGAGACCTGAGTTCAAATCCAGCCTCAGAAACTTCTTAGCTATATGACCTTGGGCAAGTCACTTAACCTCTGTTTGTCACCAGAGAAGGAAATGACAAACCATTCTATTATCCTTGCCAAGGAAACTCCATGGACAAAAGGTCCATGGAGTCACAAAGAGTCAGTACAATTGAAATGACTGAACAATGACACTGAGAGGTTAAATGAGAGGCTGCCTGGCATTTGCCACAGATGAGTTTTTAAACTGAGTCTTCCTGTCCCCAAGACCTCCCCCTTGATCCACTGTTCCATACTGTTTTCTCCAGCAAGAATAATTGATTAAAATAGGAAGTTATCACATGATAGACTGGAAAGAGAAATCCTTCTTTTCTCCACCTTTCTCTCC
This sequence comes from Potorous gilbertii, assembly GCA_028658325.1. Lineage (NCBI taxonomy): Eukaryota > Metazoa > Chordata > Mammalia > Diprotodontia > Potoroidae > Potorous > Potorous gilbertii. Next base: position 559,012,820 of record CM053770.1, read on the forward strand.
CCATTACTAGCAGCTTGCCTATCTGCCCATGGGTCTCTGTCTACCCATCAATAGGTCTATGTCGGTGTAATTCCATTCATTCTACTAACCTAAAAGTTATGAATGACTTTCCCTTAGAGCAAAAGTTCTTACTTAATTGAGGTCACCCAGCCCCTGCCATCTATTCCTTTTCTCAGATGAAGATGTGGCCTTTCTCCTTGCCAAGACAGGTCCCTCTACCCACATCCTTTATACTATTCCATCCTATCTTCTCCAACAAATTAGGATTAGTTGATCAATTCCCTATCACTTCCTTCAGTAGTTGATGGAAGAATAACATACATAGCAAATTTGTTATTTCCTTTGATCCTCAAAATAACCCTGGGAGGTAGGCAGAACAAATTTTTTCTGGGAAGTTTTGGATTCAGTCAAAGGGCCACACCTGAAGACCTAGAGGGCCACATGTGGCCTCATTCAAACTTCATAGAACAAATCCTTTTATTAAGCAGATTTGTTTTGTGAAGTTTGGAGTCAGTCAAAGGGCCTCATTTAAGGAACTAGAGGGCTACATGTAACCTTGAGGGTACAGGTACCCTACCCTGACGTAGGTCCTCTGGCTCTAAATTTATTGGGTTTTGTATCATACCATCATTTGATCATTTTGCATTTAGAGCAAACCAAATAATCAACTATGATGTTCATCCCTACAGCTACAGCATCAGAATTCACCCATGGTCTAAAGATAAGTCATTTCATTTCCCCCTTTTCATTTTGGTTTAAGATTACAATTTCTAGCAGAAGCATGAACTGGTTGCTATGTGAAATTTATCAGAATCTTGGGAGGAACTGTCTATGTTGCCTTAGAGTTTGTGATGGAGAAAAATGAGAAAACTGGGCAAAACCTGACATGGACTCCAGACTTTGGAGAACAGATTTTCAAAGTTTTAGAAAAGGGATCTGTATGGTACCTACCTCCCAGGGTTAGTCTGAGGATCAAGGGAGATACTAATTATAAAGTACTTATCACAGTGCCTACCATATTGTACTATATAAATTTTAGTTATTATTGTTAACAGGGAATTGAAATGGTAAATAAAGAGATAAGAGAACACCTAGATCTCAGTGAGTCTGAGTCCTCAGGTTAGGTAAATTACTTCCCATTTTACCAAAAGTACTTAGATGTGATTGTCGTTGTGTGCTATTGTTAATCTTTAAGAAATTGTGGGTCTGCTTGGTGGCACAGTGGATGGCATTTGGGGCCTGAAGTCAGGAGGATCTGAGTGCAAATCTGTTCTCAGACACTTAGTAACTGTGTGACCCTGGGCAAGTCACTTAACTCCAACTGCCTCCCAAAAAAAGGAAAATAAAAATTAAAAATTATGATCAAATGAGATGCTTTAGGACTTGGAGCAGGAAAGTATTGTCTTTTTCTTTTTAAGAAAAAGTTACATTGTTTTAACCCTAAGCCACTGAACTAAGCTTCAATTCCTGCCACAATTCTAAAACATATGAATAAAGGAATGATTTATAAGTACTTAGGGAAAGAGAAATTATTGTATTGGCATAGATTCACCAAGAAAGTTCATACCATACTAATTGAATTAGATTGAACTACTAGACTAGGCAATCAGCGTAATACTCGAGACAAACTATGTGTGTAAGATTTTTGAAAAAAAGCAATCTCCTATTTAGCCTTGTGAGAAAGATGGAAGAGAACTAAATTCTACTGTTAGATTCAGAGCAATACGAGTAACTAGTCCCAACTGGTGATGTTTAATGGATCAGTTTCTACACAGGAGTTCTCTAATGGAGTATTAAAGGGATATGCCTTTCATCTTGCACTGTTCAACATTTTTAACAATGAAGGCTGAAGGCAGAAATTACATAATCACAGGAACTAGAAAAAAAAGTCATAGACCTTAAAGTTCAGTTGTTTCTGGCTTAAAACTTGTTCCATTTTAAGAGAAGCATCCAACCAATAAAGATCTTATTTCCTAGAGATTAAAGTATTTTCTGCTGGGACCACTCTATAAGGTTTCTTCTAACTTCTACCATATTCCTAATAAGAGACCTCTCCCCCAACGAAGGGAAACCCATTATTCCCCCCTCATCCCACCTAGGCAGCCCATTCCTCTTTGGATAGTACTACTGAAATGGTTAGAAAGTTTTCCCTTAAACTGAGCTAAAATTTTCCTCTTTACAATGTCAATGCATTGCTCCTAGTTTTGCCCTCTAAGCCCAAGCAGAACAAATCTAAAGCTTCATCCACATAAAATCCTTCCAAATACTTAGAGAAATAGCTGTCATGTTCCCTGGGGGACTTCTCTTCACTAGTTTATATATCCCTGCTCTTCTTGGTATGGTAAATGGTTCAATAATTCACATTCCTCTTTTGGACAGGCTATAATGGTTATGTCTTTTCAAAAATATGGTCCCCAAATTTGAACATGGCACTCTAGATATAGCTTAACCAGGGCAGATTATAGGGGAACCACTACCTCCATTTTGGACATTGTGACTCTCTTAATGTAACCCAGAAAAGCAACACTTGTGTCTTCCAAGTCACACCATTCTTATTCTTGACATGCTCTATTCTCTAACCATGCCTCCATCATTCTGTGTTTATAGCAGATTTTTGAAATCCAAGAGAGGACATTTATATTCATCTCTTTTAACTTATTTGATTTTTACCTAGTATTCTAAATCAGAGCTTCTCAGACTTTTTCCAACTGTGACCCCTTTTTCAGCAGTGTGCATGGCCTGAGGGCATATGCAGTGCAAAGTATACATGCTTTGTGTTCAGAACCAAAGCTTCAGTGAAGTTGCATATTGTAACACAGCAACACTGCCAGAAATACCTCGGATTCATTGCAGTTTGATTTTTAATTAATTTTTGGTCATTGCACATTCAGAAACCTCTTCCTATTGTCAAATTTTTCATGACCCTCATTATAGGGTCATGACTCACAGTTTAAGAAGTGCTGTTCTAAATCATCAAGAAGTGAACTGTCACCCAACATTTTAGCCAAGGTGCACATAATCTGTAAGCAGGCAATGAATGCTTCCGTCCAAGTAATGGATAAAACAGCACAGGGACAAGGATGGAGTGCTTAAATACTCTCCCAGGGAATTCCCTCCAAGTTAACTTCTTTGATATATAAATGGATCTTGGGATTTCATTCTAATATTGAGAGCTGCTTTGGATGGGAGCATCTTTCAGATCTCCCCACATTTCCTAGACTGCAATGGAGAACACTAGTTATCTATCAGTCTTGCTATATAACTGGCTCACATCCTTTTCCATCTATGCAACTCTCTAATGTTATCCTTTGCACTATTTTTCCTGCATAATTCTTCAGGTGATGATGAAAAGTCTCTAATTGGCTAACGAAGCAATTATTCAGGAACTGAATAGTTCCTGAGGCTGAAACTGAGAATGAATACAAAAGGTACAATCCATTCTTCTGTCAATCTCTGTTGACTTCATGTGGGGAGAGCTACTTTGTACTGCTGAGGGTTGGGAAAGGTAACTGGCCACATTTCCCCAACCAGTTCTCACTGTTTCTTTTGTGTTTATTTTTCCTGATCTTAGATGAATAAGTATTCCAAAAGGGAAATACCCAGGCAACCAAGTTTGGGAGATCCTAAGGTTCCACCAGGAATTAAGAGGCAGTAGCAGAGGAAGTATCAGTAACCACAGGAGTTAAGAAAAGACTAAGCAGCAACTTAGAGATGGAAGTGCCCAAGTCACAAGTTTGTGGGCATTGCAAGGAGATACCATAGGATGGCCACTGAGCCTGGTGAGGAGCCAGCACGAGGAGACAAATAGTATTTTCCCCTTCTCCCATAGGGAGAACAAAGTAAATGTAGTATCTCTGAAGTCAAGAAAAGGTAGAACATGCAGGAGTGGGGTGGAAAACAGTGCCAGATTTTATGGAGACATCAAGGACGATGAGGATTCCAAAAGGGGCTATAGAAGCTCATTGGTGTAAGAATGGTTTCAGTAAAGCTACTGGGGCAGAAGTCATATCACAACGGATTAAATAGTGGTGAGGACCTTTGGTAGTATAAGTTATGCACACTACTAACAATCTACCTGGTCAAGCATGTGGTAAAAATTTTGCTTATGATTATCTGGGAATGCTGGGAAAGGGAGAACAGCTGTGGTCTTAGTCTGCAGGGGTACACAGCTGCTTACAGCTGCCAAGTTACCTCCTGAGACTATTTAACACTAGATGGACCAGGTATAGAAATTGGTGAAAGAATTTTTTCAAATAATTTTACTATCATTTACTATGATTTCTCCAATCTATGTAAACACACATTAAATACAAATAATTATAAGCAAAGAATATAATCTTACTTTGAAATAAAATTTTTTATCCTACTGTCTCTATTTTCTTTGCCTTATGAATTAACAAAATGCATTGCATCATCACAGTTCAGTCCTTCAAAGTAGCCTTAAATTCTAGCCCTTCTTAAGAAGAGTCAGGACATAGTCTCCATGTTTAAGAGGGGTACTGGTGGTGTAGAAACTAGCCCCTGGCTTTTTGGAAAGAGCTTAGAGAAGGAGGGAGTGATTGAGAGAAGAAAGTAGGATTCAGGAGGAATGAGTTTGGGTCAAATTTGCAGTTTGTGATGAATGGTATCAAGGGGAGTAGTATAAGGAAAAATCAAGCATGAGGACTGGGCAGTGTGGAGGACCAACTTGTAGAAGGGAGTCCTGGGAGCTCTGGGACCCTGATGATTTCTGCATGGCTGCCAATAGAAACAGAACAACAAATACAGTCAGTCAAGAAGCACTGATTCTGTATTTAACATGCACCAGTCACTCTGCTAAGGGATGAGATAACAAAGAAAAGCAAAAATGTTCATATTCTAATTAGAGATACAATATGCAAACAACTATCTATATACAAGACATATACAAAGTAAATAAAATATAATCGAGAGAATGAGAGTGAGAGAGAGAGAGAGAGAGAGAGAGAGAGAGAGAGAAACATCAGAAGGTAGAAGTCTTGAAGGAAGCCAGGAGGGATGAGTGCTGCATTCCAGGTATGGGGAACAGCCAATAAAAGGCAGGAGTTGGGGGATGGAACATTGTTTTTGAGCAACAGCAACAATAAAACAAACAAGCAAAATAAAAGACAGTGTAACTAGATCATAGAGTGGGGGGGGGGACTGGGGAGTAAAGTATAAGAAAACTGGGAAGTGGGAGAGGAGGAAGAGGTCAGATTTTGAAGGTCTTTTTAAAAAAGCCAAGTAAAAGATTTTATATTTGAGCCCCTAAAGTTTATGGGGTAGGAGAATGGTGTGGTCAGACCGGCACTATAAGAAGATTACTTTGATAGTTGGAATGGAGGATGGATTGGAGCAACTTGGGGCAGAGAGATGAAGTAACCAGAAGGCTATTGTAATGGTCTGGAATGACAGGATAAAGGCCTGTACCTAGGTGGAGGCTGTGTGAGTGAAGAGAAGGGAGATAGATAGAGATGACAAGGTTTAGCAAAGGATTAGACTGGCATTGTATGAGTGAGGATGACACCCAGAGAGTGAATCTGGGTGACTGAGATTAAAGTTAATATCCTCTACTACAGTAAGGAAGTTAGAAGGAAGAAAGCATGGGAGAGGGGTGAGGTAAACTCTATTTAGGGCATGTCTGTAAGGGATTAGGAGATATCTGTAGAACATAGTTGAAAATGTCCAATAGGTAGTTGATTATGTGAGACTGGAGATCAGGACAGAGGTTAGGACTGGATAAATAGATCTGAGAATCACCTGGAAAGAAATGATCATTGAACCCATGGGAACAAATAGGCCTGTTTGGTTAGGATATAGAGTGTGTAAATGGGGAATAATGTGAATTTTTCTGTTCCTTTTCATCAAATATATTATCCTTCCTTCTTCTCTCTTCTCCCATCCCCCTCAGCCCACCATAATCTTTCCAGACCTGTTCCTTACCCTCCCTTTCTTTTTTAAATTCTCCATAATCCCTTGGCAACTTCACTTCTAGATGTGGCTTGACTTGTTAGAGGTGCCTATCTGAAAATTCCCATAAAAGCTGCTTACCCAGGACCTCACCAATGAAAAAAAAGAAGAGCTCATTCAATTTTCTTTAAATTGTATTCTTATGGGACAATTCTCTTTGGTCTCTTTCCTGCCAGTCCCCACAGAGACCAAGTCTTACTAAGTAACACTTTGTTATCTTAAAACTCTCATTAAAGAACACACTCAATGGAGATCCCTAGAAGGAGGTCTGAAGCAGGTTGTGGAGACAAAGAAAGCCCTGGTGTTTATCTTTACTTGTTGCATTTCTTGGAAACATCAAGCAAATACCATTTGATTCCTTTAGACATCTGATGTAAGAATGAAGATGCAATAGTGCCCACTTTCTGACAGCAGCTCCACAACTCAAGTTATCCTTGAACAGCCATAATGCTGCTCAAGAGCTGGCTGCCACTGGGAAGTGCCCCCTCATAGAAATAGCTGACAGAGATCTCCACTGGATTAAATCCTTGAGGTAGATTAGAAAATTATGACATCTGTTATGGGTGGGCCAAGAGTCCACATAATGGGTGTCATTCCAAGGCAGAAGTATCAGAGGATACCAACAATGAAAGGTGAGAACATTTTGGCATACTGGTGTTCCCCTGGAATAACAGAGATTATCTCACAATTCAGTTGGCTGCTAGGTGGGGCAGTGGATAGAACACTGAGCCTACAGTCAGGAAAACCTGAGTTAAAATTTGATCTCAGACACTTTTCAATTGTGTGACCCTGGTCGAGTCATTTGATCCCTATTGACTCAGTTTCCTCATCTGTAAAATAAGTTGGAGAAGTAAATGGCAAACCACTCCACTATCTCTGCCAAGAAAACCCAGAAAAAGTTCATGAAGTCAGACATAACTGAAATGGTTAAACAATAACAAAATCACAGATTCAAGGTAGCACTTCTATCATGGAACCCCAGAATTGAATGGATGCCCAAGGTTATAAGTTCCAGCCTCTTAGCTTACAAAACTTAGCAAATTCCTGAATGACTTCTACTACTATTACCACTACGACAGAGGCGTCATCTTCCTTTTCTTCTTCTTTCATCCTTCATCCTTGAGTTCTTATTTCTATCAGTAGTTAGAAAGTTGGTCCTGGCAATTCCAAAAGACTCATGATGAAAAATGCTATCCATATCCAGAGAAAGAACTATGGAATCTGAATGCCGATGGAATTGCGTTATTTCCACTTTTAAAACTTTTATTTCTCATTGTTTTTCCCTTTTGTTCTGATTATTCTCTCACAATATGACTAATGAAGAAATGTTTAACATGACTGTACATGTATAATCAATATATTGCTTGCTAGAAAGGAAGGAAAGGAGGGAGAAAAAAATTGGAACTCAAAATCTTATAAAAATGAGTGTTGAAAACTATCTTTATATGTAATTGGAAAATATAAAATGCTATTAAGTGGAGGGAAGAAAGCTGGTCTTGGGAGTTAAGAAAGACTCAAGTTCAAATTTATCTAGTACAACCTTCATCAAGTTGCTCAATTTCTCATTGTCCCAAGTACTCTTAAAAACTAATGGTTACAGATTGAAAAGCTAGTGTCTAAATGACCTTGAAGACTCCCCTGATTAACTCCACTGGGTGTTTAGTGCTCCCCCCAAATATTTTATGTTTTTCTTGTATATATTTTGTATTGCTTTCTCTGTATATATGGTATTCCCCCTCCCTAATAGAACATAAACTCCTTGAGGGTAGAGATTACTTGTTTTTGTCTGTTCTCAGTACCTTGTACAGTAAGTGGCACATAGTAGGTGCTTAATAAAAACATGCTTGTTCTAAATCCTCATTTTTCAAAGTCTAGAAATGTTTCTCATGACACCTGAGAAAAATAGTAATTAGGATAAGGTGGAGGAAGAGGAGTTGGTGATGGCAGTGTTACAGTTTTGATCACATTTTGTTTTCTGATATGCAGAGCACCACTGCTGATAGTTTCTTTGTCTTCAATACCCTTTACTTAATACATGCTTAATTATATACTAGAAGCCTACTATGTGCACATTATCATATACTGAGGATATAAAGAAAACAGAGATATTAAGATCTATGATTAGAACTTGACAGCTAAGACAGAAGGAGAAAAAGAAGGTACTCATTAAATGACTACAGTAATTAATGGAGAAAGCAATGAAGGTCTGTAGTAAGGCGGTGGCCAGGTGAGTGAAGAAAAGGGGACAGATTTGAGAGAAGTGGAGAGGAAATCAACAGGATTTGGAAACTAGATGCAAGAGAGAGGGAAGATTACAAAATGCCAAGGTTTTTGTGAAGCCCGGTGGTGCCAGAAAGAGAAATGGGCAAGGTAAGAATACCATCAAGTTTAGGATGGAAGATGGGCTCAATGTTGGGCATATTGAATTTGAAGGAGCTGACCAGAGTTCCAGGTGAAGATATTCAAGTAGTTGTAAAGCCACAACTATAGTACAAATGTGTGTGTGCGTATGACTAGGAATGGGAATGGGTAACAACTGAGGCAGCACTACAGAAGCATGAATGGTTAAGATGCCCTTCTGTAAGTACCTGATGAAAAGCCTATGATAGGAAAGAACCTAGACCCAGATATTATAGCTGAGGGTGTCTATTAGAAAGCAACTGCTAGAAATCAGCTCATACCTTTCATACAAAGCCCTATTCAGAAAGATCTGGCACAATTTGTTGCATTCAGCTAATTCCTACTGTCTCTGCCACTCTTGCGTGAGATAAACAACTTAGACGAAAGTCAGCCGCTTCTTTTACGTAAGCCATGTTGTAAATCAAAGTGGATTTACTTCACTAGGTATCAACCAAGTGGTACTATTGGGTAGTGTAAACTTGGCTTTAGATAACTGGTGGTTTGGGGGAGATTATGTAATAAATTAGTTGTTAGTGAGGTCTACTCTTAGCTCTGTCACAAATTTGCTTCATTTCTTTGGACAAATCATATCATCTCTCTGAGCTAGTTTTCTCCATCAGTCAAATGATAAATGGCACTTCCTTTGAAGGTATCTAATGAGGACTCTGCCTTCAAGAGTGATTACAATTTCCTCTAATGAGGAAAGTGATTGAGATGCTCTTGGCAAAAGTCTAGGCCTTCCCCAGCTTACTAGTATATAATGAAAATGACTGAGTCATTTGGATTTGTTTGTGAAAAGGAAAAGTTTATGATGGCAGTTTGGGATGGGATCAATACCACCAGAAATTGCGGAAGGGTTATCTCTAAGAAGTGCAGACAGTAATTGATGCAGATGATACACAGAAATGATAGAAAACGTGCAACACATTACTACATACTACAAAAATTTAACATCTATTGAATCCCAGGAAAGATTAATACCTGTGACCAGAATGATTAATCAGTAGCTTGCTATCTTTCATGAACTGACAGATGACAAATCTCTGTGAATTCTATCTCCACATCTCTCAAAACTTTCCCCTTTTGTTTACTCGTGTGGCCATCAAGCTAGTTCATACCCTCATTGCCTCTCCTTCTCCCTCTTTGCTCTCCATCTCTCCCTTCTCTTTTACCCAGTAGGTAAGTTCTAGTCACAGGGCTGAATGTCACTTCTTTCCTGCCCCAGCCTCTTACTTGTGGTCCTTTAAGGAAATGCTGCTTCAAAAGCATAATTCCAAACCCCACCAATTGCTTTTAATTCAGCTAGTCACCATATTTCAAGTTTACCCATGACTTCTCCTACTATTATTAATTACTACTATTACCAAGGAGGTATCTTCTCATTTCTTCTTCTTCTTCTTGTACTTCCTTTGTTCTTGACTTCTCGTGTCTTTTTAAAAATTGTTTATTTATTTTTAGTTTCAACATTCAGTTTCACAAGCTTTTGAGTGCCAAATTTTCTCCCTCTCCCTCCCCCCATCCCAAAATGGCATGCAATCAATATAGGTTTTACATATACATTCACATTAAACATTTTCACATTAGTCATGTTGCAAAAAAGAATTATAACCAATGCAATGAACCACAAGAAAGAAGAAACAAAACAAAATAAAAAAGAGAGAGCGCAAATAGTATTCTTCGCTCTGGATTCAGACTCTAACTCTTTCTCTGCATGTAGATAACATTTTTCATTATGAATCTTTTGGAGTTGTCTTAGAACCTGGCATTGCTGAGAAGAGCCAAGTCTGTCAAAATTACTCATCACACGATATGACTATAACTGTACAATTTTATTGTCGTCTCATTTCTATCAGTAGTTGGAAAGCTGATCGTGGGAGTAAGGAAGACCCAAGTTCAAATTTGTCTATATTGTATGGTCCTCACCAAGTCACTTAATTTCTCATTGTTCCCAAATAATCCTTAAAAATTATGTTTACAGACTGAATAATGGGGATGTAATTTTGATTTCTTCTCCCAAGTGTCTATATCTTGAAAGCTATAACTCCATGCAACTCAGAGGCAGTTCTTTAACCAGACAGAATATGTGGGTACATATCAGTGAACATTTATTTAGACTTGGAAATCCACAAATATTACAAATCAGGGCTTGATTTAATTTAATATTGATTGTCTAGACATAAGAAAGTGATGGAGAAAATGGTAATAACGCCGATTAAACTGAAAAGTGTGTCCTGCATACATTTTTTTTTTCTGAAGAGCAAGTAGTTAAACATTTACCAGTACACCCCTGACTGTCATTAAGGAGCAGCCATCAGTTCCACATAGGAGTTGGGACTAAATAGGCAGGAGGCAAAAACTATAAAAACTCTCCAAGGCAGAAGCTCAAATTTTGACAAATCCTTTGTTTTTCAATACAGAGCACATTGCTACTCCCCACCCCCAACTCCCCCTGGGATGAATTCCATAAAAACTCAGCCACCATTAGCTAATATTTCTTTTTAAGTAAGAGTCTATAGATCTGTTTGTTTTTATGGCTTTTGCCAACTGGTGGATCATTGTGTTGAGCAGGTCAGTGCCAAGATAAACATAACCCATGAGCTCACTGGGTTTGAGATCACAGAAATGGATGTGTTATCTAAAGTGGGGAGTTTGGACTGACTGCTTTGCTGTCTTAAAGGGAAAAAAAATAAGCTCAAGTATCAAAGCAAAATAAAAGGTTAACTCAAAACATTTCAGGGGTCCCTTTGTCTTAAAGCTTCTCTGTTTCAAATAGCAAAGCCAAGGTTTTAAACCAGTGCTTTGGGAAAGAAATGAATAGGGAAATTTCTAGTAATGAGTCAGATGTAAAATAGGGTCTGTAGTACATTAAAGCTCCCATCCCCCACAAGATAAAAACTAATGCTTCAGGGGTATGAAGGAAAATATCTGACTTAACTTCTAAGTGGATCATTGTCCTTCTTAGACTACAGGTTGATGGGAGATAACTGGACATTAGTTACTTCATTTCCTGTTTTTACTCATTGTTGTAAAGGGACTGGAATGATACCGGAGGGAGAGCTGGAGGGGAAATGGGGAATGACTGAAGGAATCCTTGATAGCCTGGCTCTCCTTCTGTAATGAGGCATATGCAATAGAGGATCCTAAAGAGAAATGTAATACACTCCTGACAGTCTGTCGGGATCTAAAGTACACTATGAGAAGAGCCATCATAATTCCTTTTACCTCTAAAATAAAAACATTTGCTGGGCTTGGGGCATTGTAATAGCTGGCACTTATAGAGTTCTTTAAAGTTTGGATATTATCTCATTGGTTTCATTTGATCCTCTAAACCAGGGCTTCTTAAACTTTTTCACTTGTGACCCTCTTTTCCCCATTTCTGCAACAATTTGCTGGCTTGCATGGACTGAGGGTATGTGCAGTGCAAAAATGCATATACTCTGTGTTTAGGACCAAGGCTAGAGCGAAGTTGCATGATGCAACCCAGACAAGCTTGCCAGAAACACTTCAGCTTCATTAGGCATTTGATTTCTAACTAATTTTTAGTCGTTCAGCCCTCAGAAACCTTTTATTGTTGCCAAATTTTTCACGACCCACAGCTTAAGAAGCACTGCAAAACAACCCTTTGAGGTAAATGGTGTTATCCCCATTTGGCAGATAAGGAAAATGGAATGGAGAGAGACTCAGAGAGTCACCAGCATCACCACTACTGAGTGTCTAGAAGCAGGATACAAATTCATATTTTACTCTCACCAGGTCCAGTCCTCTGCACAATGTCACCTAGATGCATCCTTACAAGCAAGTTGTTGTTTTTCCTTTGTGCTCAGAGAGGACCAAAATAATGTCACTATGTCAGGGTCAATGTACAGTGTGTCCAGCTGTGGTTATGACCATCAGGGAGGGAGAAGTGTCTAAATTTGTATAGCTTATATTTCTTTTGAGTTACTGAAATTTTGCTTTCCTCACAGAGCACAGGGTTCTCTTTGATGTGGAAATGCCATGCTGGGCAGTCCTGTGCCAGTGTCTCCCATGTCTCACAATTGAAGTTCTTGAGAGAGACCTTGAAAGTGTCCTTGTATCACTTCTTCTGACCACCATGTGACTGCCTATCTTGTGTGACTTCTCCCTAAGGTAGTCTTCCCCTCCCACTTAATAGTATTTTATTTTTTTCCAATTACATGTAAACAGTTTTCAACATTCACTTTTATAATATTTTGAGTTCTGATTTTTTTGTCCCTCCCTCTCCTCCCCTCTCTCCAAAAGTATGCAATCTGCTACAGGCCATACATGAACAATCATATTAAACATATTTCCACGTTAGTTATCTTGTGAAAGAAGAATCAGAACAAAAGGGGGAAAGCATGAGAAAGAAGAAAAAGAGAAAAAGTATGCTTCAATCTACATTCAGACTCCATAGTTCTTTCTCTGGATGGAGATAGCATTTTCCATCTTGAGTTTTTTGGAATTGTCTTGAATCATTGGATTGCTGAGAAGAAATAAGTCTATCAAAGTTAGTCATCACACAATGCTGCTGATACTGTGTACAGCATTCTCCTGGTTCTGTCCACTTTACTCAACATCATTTCATGTAAGTCACAAAGTAGTCTTGTAAGGAAAATAAATATACGTTTGCCATTTGAACAAAATGGACAACCTTTTGCAATTGTGCCCTCTGCCATAGAGTTTGATTGCTTGGCAGTTCAGCTCAAGAAAGGACCTCAGTGTCCAGTACCTTATCTTCCCTGATGATCTTCAGAATCTTTGCCTGACAATTCAAAGGAAAGGGTTCAATTTTATGGTATAGTGCTGGTAGACTGTCCAGGTTTCACAGCATTCAACAATGAGGTCAGCACAATGGCCCTGAAGATCTTCAGTTTGGTAATCAGTTAAATAAAATACCTCTTCTCTCCCACATTCTTTCAGAGTCTTCCAAAATGCTGACCTAGTTCAGGCAATGCATGCATCAACCTCATTATCTATGTGTACATACCTGGAAAGTATTCTGACAAGGTAACTGAACCTATCCATAGCTTTCAAAATTTTCTATAAATGGTGGTTATACATATGTATGATGTGGTGCTGGCTGGTGGAGGACCCCCCAGGTTTGTCAGGCCAAAATTAGCTCAAGCGACAGAGAATTAACCCACACTTTGTTGCATCTCAGCCTTAAAGGCTGCATTGAGTGCACAATTATCTGGGAACAAAAGGCCACAAACCAACTCTTCCTTCACTTTAGTCTGGGCTTGTAACCTTTTCAAGTTAAATAATTTATTGTAAGTGTAGTAGTTGATTTTGATGCCATTTTCATACTTGTTGAATGCATCCAACAATATCACTGAAAATATCATGCTAAAAGGCTTGGGAGCAAGCATATAGCCTTGCTTCATTCCATTGGTGCGGTAACTGGGAAAGTACAAGAGCAGTGTCCATTACCTGGAAACAATGCAAGTATGTCATCATGAAACTGACATACAATATAGCTGAACTTCTCTGGGCACCCAAATTTTGCCATGATCTTCCACAGGCCTTCATGACTGACAGTATCAAAGGCCTTGGTTAGATTGATGAACATTACGTACAGACATCTGCTCTGCTCCTGGCATTTCTTCTGGAGTTGTTGGGCAGCAAATACCATGTCAATCATTCCTCGGCCCTTTCTGAAGTCATGTTGACTGTTGGGTAGATGAACATCTTCCAGGTGAATGATTAGCTGCTTAAAGAGGACTCTGGCAAGATATTCGCAAACAATAATTAAGAGAGAAACCCCTCTCTAGTTGTCACAGGACAGGCTATTTCCTTTTCATTTCCATAGAAGGACAATAGAAATCTTTGATCTCCTGAGGGATAACCTCTTGCCATATAATCCAGAAGGTTTTGGTCATCTTTTGCATGAACAGTGACTCCTTGCCTTGTAGATCTCAGCTGGAATGGAATCAGCACCAGGTACTTTGCCACATGAAAGAAGACTAATTGCATTCAAAACTTCTACTTCAGTTGGAAATTCAGCTAGAGAGGGATTGACTTCAACCTGAGATAAATGGTCAATGGCTTCATCATTGTTTGATGACAGTCTGTTGAAAACACTATGAAAGTGTTCAGCTCATCTCTCCAGGGTCATATTCGAACCACTAATCAATGTGGCTCCATCAGTGCTGAGGAGTTGAGATGCAGCAAAGGTCTTTAACCCATAAATAACCTTCGGGGCATCATAAAAGCAGGTTGTTACTATCAGCATAAAACTGAATTTCTTCTGCTTTCTTATTATGTCAAGAATCTTGCATCTTTCCAAGTTTTGCTTGTACTTTACTTTTGATAGAGTTAAATGCTGCTTATAGAGATTGATGAACTATCCTGCTGGGAGACACTTCAGAGTTCTCATTTTTTTTATTTAGTTGCTTCTGAATTTCCCCATCACTTTCATCAAACCAGTCCTGATGTCTGTGAGTGTTCTGGCCCATAGGAGTAAATATGATATTTTATACTAAATCTCTGAAAGCTGCCTATTCCTTTTCTTCTGCACTGTTACCAACAGTGTGTTGGTTAAGCTTTCCCTCTCAGTCAGTAACAAACTGTTGACACACAGGTACTCTATCTGTTGACAGTTAGTCTTCTAATAGTTGTCACAACCTGGGGCCACTGCTTTTGTTAAATATGAATGTTTAGCTTGGAAAGGATAAATCTTATCAGTCTAGCATGCTGCACCATGTATCACTTTCATCACTCTCATATCCTGTCTGGCTCCTCTCCTTACAATGACATGGTCTATTAAATGGCAATATTTGCTGCTAAGGTGCATCAATGAAGTTTTGTTGTATTTAGGTAGATGGAAGACAGTGTTGGTGACATGCATAAGTTTTCAATAGTAAATGACCATTGCTCTTACTGATTCTGATTCCATTTCCCATTCCATTTCCATTTCCCATTCCATTCCATTTCCATTTCCAACTCCCTGCCAGGTCTGATAGTTGATGCCTACTCTGGCATTAAAGTCACCCAGAATTACAAGCTTGCCATTTTTTGACACATTATAATGTCAATGTAACACCCATAGCAACTGCTATGAATATGCACACATATTCATATGCACACATGGGTTTGTTCACAAAATATAATAAACTCTCCTCCTCCAAGATAAAACCAAAATATGTATTTGGAACATTGCTATTAGGATACCAGAAGGCAAGGTATTCATCATCCAGGGAGCACCAACATTGCAAGCAAGCTTCCCTAGGAAAGGTCTTCCTCAGCCTGTTTTTCTCACTCTCCCTACTTCTCTCTCCACCCACACCTTTCCACACTCTAAGCAGTCTTGGGGATAGGGGCAGGGTCAGGTGGGGAGGAGCTCACCTGGGATATGGCTGACAACATGGAAGGAGGAGGGGAGTGGGCAATGTAGTAGATTCTTGTTTCAACTAATTATTGTTGCTTCATTGGAATTAAGTTCAGTTGTTTCCATACCATTGAAATTGTTGCCAGAACATTCTAGATTTTGATTTCTTTGGGCAAAATTCCAGTACTCTTATCCTACTCTTGTCAAGAGGCTCAGCAGAAAAGAGGAAGAATGATTTTCATGATATTTGAGATCACTTTAGGCTCCAATTCCTGATTAGACTGGAAAGTTTCAAAGTTTTCTACTTTGAGATTTGAATATTTTTTCTAGAAGTTCTTCTTCTAGAAGAAGTTCTACCTTCAGTAAGTCATTCAAAATCCATTGAAAGCAATATCAAGTCATAGGAGTTCCATTCACTGCATTTCATCCTTTGACTGCAACCCCATTTGTTCGGATTTTTCTTTGAGGAATATGTCATTGTTCATGATAACCTGAATGATAATCCTATCCTCCTGAAACACTATTCCTCAACTTGCTAATCCTCCTCTTCTGAGAAGACCAGCACTTTGAACATAGATACCAGTCCCTTGATTGCAGAAACAAATGTTATATACTCAGGGCAAATTACTGAAAAGTTTTGGGTTTTTTCTGCTCTCCTGACTGATTGAGATCTTCAGCTTTTTCTTTCAACTGCTTGCATGTTTACAACTCATCTGATTAACTTTTTTTACTTCTTTTATCACATCTTTACACATTTATGTCCTTTTATCTCCTCTTTACAACCTGATAGCCACACCCAACTTCCTTTCCCTTCTCTGACTAATCCCTTATTTTGCGTTGGCCATTTGTTTTACTTATTTTTTATTACTTATATTGCCTTATCAACTAGCTTATCCTTCTCTTCATTTCCTTTCTCCTCAAGTCTTTCCCTTCTTAAACTTAAACATTTTTCTCCCAGAACTGAAGTTTAAAGTATTTCCTCACATTTCTGCCCCCACTCCAAACTCCAATTCAGTATTGTGCCTTCTTCACAGATTCAAATACATCCCCAGCATCTCATAATGTCTTTCTTATTATTCAACATTTGTCTTCCTCCATTGCCTTTTGCTACACAATTTTCCCCTGTAGAAGCAGAGATCTAGAAAAATTATACTTGAGTTAAAAAGAAAAATCACCACTTAGCATTAGAGTAGGAAATATGGCTAGACAGAAAATTATCTGATAAATATCTGGAAGTTTTAATAGATTGAAAGCTCTGCATAAATCAGCTAAGCAATATGGAAGCCAAGAAAGCTAGTGCTATCTTTGGTTGTTTTAAGAGAGGTATAGTTTCTGGGAA
The DNA here is from genome assembly GCA_028658325.1 of Potorous gilbertii. Taxonomy (NCBI): domain Eukaryota; kingdom Metazoa; phylum Chordata; class Mammalia; order Diprotodontia; family Potoroidae; genus Potorous; species Potorous gilbertii. The sequence goes on from CM053770.1 coordinate 559,029,853, forward strand.
TGAGGGTGGTTATAGCCCTGTTACACTCTTCTCTAGCTAGAACACAACTGAAATATTTTGTTTAGTTCTGGGTATTATGTTTTACATAGGACATTGGGAAACTGGAAATGTTCCTACAGTGGGGAAACCAGCAATGGTAAAGGGTCTAGAGTTCATTCCATAGGGAAATTGCTTGAAGGAATTAAAAATATTTAGCCAAGGAAACAAGACAGTGGAAACATGTGATAGCCATCTGTGAGTATTTGAAGGGCCAACCATGGAAGAGGACCCACATTTTTTTTTCTGCTGATAGAAGAGGGCAGAAAGTTACAAAGAGAAAAATATAGGTCAGGAAAAATTTCCAAATGGTCAGAGCTATTCAAAAGTGAAATGGAAATAACAACAACTACTGAAATCTATATAGTGCTTACTATGCGCTAGGCACTGTTCTAAGCACTCTGCAAATGTCCTGTTTGAGCCTCAGAACAACCCTGAGAAGCAGGTGCTATAACTATCCTCATTCTAAACATAAGGAAACTGAGGCAAGTAGAAATAAAGGTAACTGCTCAGGGTCACACAGCTAGGGGCACCTGAGGCTGGATTTAGACTCACTGCCCTTATGAGAGGGCTGGATTTTACCTCTAAGGTTATGCCAACTGTGTTTCTATGGTCCTGTGACTAGAAAGTCACTAAGGTCACTTCCAGCTCTGAAATTTTGCTCATTACATGCTGTATAACATCTTGTTGGGCAACCAGGTGGCCCAGTAGATAGTGCGCCTGGTCTGGAGTCAGGAAGACTTACCTTTCCGAGTTCAAATGCAACTTCAGACATTTACTAGCTGTGTGACCCTGGGTAAGTCATTTAAGTCTGTTTGTCTCAGTTTCTTTATCCGTAAAATGATCTGGAGAAGAAAATGGCAAACGGCTCCAGTATCTCTGTCAAAATAACCCAGATAGGGTCATGAAGAGTTGGACACAACTGAAAAACAACTGAACAGCAATAACAAATCATTCTGTTGGATGGTGTCCCAAAAAAGGCAGCCCTATGCTGCACATACACTGTTGTGTATATGGAAGGAGATATGAGTCATCATTGGGAAGAACACTGATCATGGCTCTCCATACCTGAGTGAGAAACTTACCTAAATTGGCTCCAGAGAGTCTTCAGGAAAAGAGTAGGGAGAAAAGAATTTGGAATAGTGGACAGGTGTGAGAAGTTGGACTCCTATTGTTTCTGGACTTGGCTACAATTCTAGAGACTTATAAGAGTAGTTTTCCTGTGGTAAGATCATTCCCTCCTTGTTTGAGCTGAGTTCTTATTTTCATTCCCAGCCAAAGAATTCATTCATTCTTCTCTATTCTTTCATATATCCTAAATCAATGGTATCAAAATTGAACCTTGTGGGCATATATTTACTTAGAAAACTATTCATGAGCATTATCTATGTTGTATTGTATTTTTATTAATTTTTGTTAAACATTTCCCAATTACATTTTAATCTGACTCTGCACTCAGGAATTTTGTCGAAGCTGTGAACTTATCGCCTCTGTTCTAATTTTGTCAACTTTCAGTTGTTGTTTTCCTTGTCCAAATGGGTTTATTTGCTGCTTGTGATGATTTTTTGTGTACCTGGTATATAGCAGGAAGGGGCTAAGTTGGTGAGTATAAGCCATGGAGTGACCAGGGACATAGATTTTATTCTGGACCTATCATCCCTTAGGTCAGAAATAATTGAAGGCAGATAGATGAAATTCTAGCCCACTATATCTCTTGAAGAATGGAGGAATTATTCCCAAGCATATTCTGTCCTAGAGTTTGCCTGCCTCTTCTAGGTATTGTATTGGTGGTACAGGCCTTTGGATAGCCTTTACTCTCCTTAGAGGTAGGTCCGAACTTAGATCATATCTCTGCATCCCACCCATGAGTCCTTTCTTTATGGATTAGCCCTACACATTGTAAGCCTTACATACATAAACACAAACCATGTTGTGATGGAATATTCTCACTTTATATATACCAAATGTTACAGATGGATGATCTCTGTTTTTACTTATAAACTAATTTGGATTAGTTATTATTAAATACCATGTATTATTTATCAATTTATCTGATGTTTATCAATGAAATGAATTAAAACACTAAAGCAATTTTAACTAGAAATTCTTGAACCTCAGACGAATTCAGCAGGGTCGGGGAGAAAGAGAATCGAGGTAATACTTTAGGAACCCAAAGGATACACTGACTATGAGTGCTATTTCACCAGGAGATAGTGGATGGTCCATTCTTTGACCTGTACCCCTATGAAAATTGGGATAGGGAAGCTCTAGGATAGGTGTACCATGGAAAACAGCCCTGGTGCTGGTAGGCTATAGTGGTTGCATAAGGCAAGGTGTTGGGATGCTATTTATTCTAAGAAAGAAGTTCCTTCTCCCTCTCTAACAGGAAATACATTCCCAGATGTTGATGCCCTGGGGAAAAGTCCCAGTTGCCCCAGAATGGTGACAGTACTCTGAGGGAACACTATTAAAGAGACCAGTTTTAAAATTATATATCGATGCTTTATCATTCCTGTTACTATGTGATGTGGTGTCATGGATTTGCATATCAAAGCTCTAGGCTCATGTATCCACTAGGGTATGCTGATAAATGTCTAACAACCAGTACTGGGAGGTAGGGGGTCGGGGAACAGAGGAGGGGAGTGTACACAGGACACACTTTTAAGTTTAATCTGCATTTTTACCATTTTCTCCATGACTTTCATAAGTCTAGATGCTCAACAAAACAATAAAGAAGTATGTATTTGTAGTGTTTGCTTGATTCCTGACGTAAATGTTCACACTGAAAATTTAACAAACTGGGTCTCAACACCCAGTTCAAGCTGGTTCCAGAACACCATGGTGCCTAGAGAAGTTATGTAAAAGCTACACTTAACAAATTCAATATTTTGTCAAATAAATAAAGGGAGTGAAGGTTAAAAAAAAAGGCAAAAATACCAGGGAACCAGACTCTAGAGTCTTCTGGGATTTGCTCAAAAGGACCCTAGGAACTATGAACTTTCTAGAGACTGAAGCCACCAAGTACCCCTAAGCTGTGCTCTGTATCAGGGAGGGATCTCCTAGTGGTGGCCATGAAGACCACTCAGTGTTTCAGTCTCCTCTACTCTACTAACTGGCATAGAGTAGTTTTTGGCTTGTTTTTTGTGTTTTTGTTTCTGCCTCCCCTTGGAAATAGTATCCTGAAGGGCTCCAAAGGCCTCCCACCATAAAGGAATGGATTTCATGGATTGCAGATGCCAAACCCACAACTAGTGAGTCACATTCTCCCCTTAGCTACACACCTGCCAATCCCTCCAGCACTGACTAGAGATTCATGTTCATATCTGTGGGTACAATTTGGCCCACTATGCCTAGGTTATGAGGCAGATTCTGTTATGAAAATTCATTTAAAATTTCAGCCTCCCTGATAATTCACTCAAACCAAGGAACTAGGAGATCCAGAGCAAGTGACATAAAATCCAATCTAGCCATTTGCTAAATGGCCCCCAGATTGGTTGGAGCTGGTACTTCATTTTTATTCAGTACAGTCATACTGCCTTTTGCCTGGAAATTTCCTTATAAGAAATTTCCTGGTTTTCTAGATCTCATCTTTAATTCTTCCTGTTCTTTGAGACCAAAATACAGACGAAGCAGCAGAGTCTAAGTGTTGTTCTATTCCTAGATGTAAAAGCAATTCCCTAGCCTGAAATATAGTATCTAAAGGTAGGATTCTTCCCAGCACATGAGGTCTTTTAGCATGAATGACAATGTGCACATAGAAAGTTTATGAAAAGCCGGTGCCCCTCTTATTCCGTCGAGAATTTGTCCCTTCACTAATTGCTACTGTCATTCCACATTATTAAATACCTAACAACTTATTAAAGAAACTTTCAAGGAAATAAATGCTGATGGCGATAACTGCTGTCATCAATATTTTCCTATAATTGTTTAGGTTTTCTTAGCCTTTGGTATTCCAGTAGTATTATGATGTCTCATTGTGGATACTCTTTCCACCAGAGTAGATCACAACTCTTCCATACTTTGTCATTCTGGACAATTCTTGCCCCTGTTTTTCTGTAAATTGTCTAAAGAATATCTGTTCTAAACACTAGATACCAGAGCATAGGGACAGCGAGGTGGCACAGTGGATAGAATGCCTGGCTTGAAGTCAGGAAGACTCATCTTCCTGAGCTCAAATCCAGCCTCAGACTTTACTAGCTGTGTGACCCTGAGTGAGTCACTTAACCATGTTTGCTTCAGTTTCTTGATCTGTAAAATGAGCTGGAGAAGGAAATAGCAGGCCACTCTAGTATCCCAGCCAGGAAAACCCCAAATAGGGTCATAAAGGGTACAACTCAAGCTGTCCATCTGTAATTCCTGACTTTTGCTGTATGACTGGCTCACCTCCATATCTATCTGTATAAATATATGTATATACATATACATATAGGTATACACAAAACAAAAACAATATACATGCACACACATACATTTATATGCATATATGTATATATACATATATGTATATGTGTGTGCGCATGTATACATACACACATGTATATATGTGTGTATGTGTATGTATTTTATATATATGTATACATATATGACTTTACTCTGTTCCTTAGGTTTGACTCATTATTGATGATATACTGGAGTCCACTTATACCCACAAGGCATTTTGCATTTTGCTTTGGATTTCATACAATTTTGATTCTTCTGAGATCATGGTGTTTTATAATTCACAGTCATATAACATCACTGGGAGAATATTTATGCCAAAAAAAATGTACTGTTACAGCAGTAAGCCACTTGGTATTACTTAAAGAACCACACAATTTTAAAAGCTATCCAGCCAAATTGCCTCCTGTTTCAGTTCTAAGCCCAGCTTAATGTCCAACTGTTATACTTGTTTAAAAATGCTGAAGGGATGACCGAATAGGCTGCCCAAATTACACAATGCCAAAATCTGAGCAATATGTATTTTTCATCCATTTTATTTTTCAGATATGGATGACGAAGTCAATTGCTTTTTGAGAGGCTATGGATCTCAGTTAGCAGGCTCTGTATTATTCCTGAACTCATTGCAGCAGAATGTCACCCATGAATAGGAATAACTGGAGATCTTTACCATCTATAAGAAATCCTTTTTTCATCTGGACTCTGTAAGGGTACACTCTGATCCCAAGAATTACCTTAAAGTGGGCATTTAGGGTCCACTTAATGTTTTTCACCAGATCTTTGAACAACTAGCTCTGTTATTTCAAGTTGTTACTCACTGGGGCACTGAAGAGTTATCTCTATAGTTGTACCATAGAATCTTGTATGACTTTAATATTTGTGTAAAGATAGCATTTATCTATTGCTTTTAAGTTTACAAAGTACATTAAATATGTTATCTCAGTGGATCCTCACAACAACCCTGGGATATAGGTGCTTTTTTTATCCCCACTTTATACTTAAAAAATGAAGGCAGGCAGAGGTTAGGTGACTTGCCCACAGTCACACAGCTAGTAAGCGTCTGAGGCAGAATTTGACCTCAGGTCTTCCAGATCTAAGTCCAGCATTCTAGTCACTGCCTCACTGCCCCTAGGTAAGGAGGGCTGAATGGAAGAGGATATCTTCCCATTTTTTTCTATAACTTCTATTTCTCTGTGGCTGTTTCTTGTCACTCTTTACCTCTGGCTATTAGAGGTACCATCATAGAAAAGGAAGTTCTCAGAAGGTACTTTCAAGAATACATCTTTCCTCGTTCTGGTGACACAGATTAATTACAAGGAAATCCTCTTGGTATTCTGTATGCCCAAACCATGAGCAACACAGTCCAGTATGAAAAGATCCATTCCTCTCAGACACAGAAAGGGAACATAAGCAGAGTGGATCCACTTCCACTTCCAAAGGGAAGTGATTCAGAGACACCTTTCAGTGCAACTCTACCTGTCTCCTTCTCCTTCCTCCAAGCTCTCTAAAGTCTAAAAGTCCACTGTGGGGGGTGTGGGGTGGGGGAGGGAGGACGACTTGTCTTTCTTCATCAAAGATGCTGCTTGCCAGCATCCTGGAATGAAAAAGAAGCTGAGGGTGGCAGTTGCTGCCTTTCCACCTCCACAGCAGGGATGCACTGCCTTTCCTGCTGTACCAGCTAACAACCTGAAACTTGTGAGGTAAATCCCGTTTCCCGCTTCATCTTACAGATAAGGAAACAGAAACCCGAAGGAGTTAAATGACTTGGCTAAAGTCACATTACAAATGTGCATCAGATTTAGCATCAGGAATCATGTCCTCTGATTCAAGGTTATTAGTCTGCATGTTTGTGAGTCAAATAAGGACCTAACCAGAAGTAATACCCAAGATGAGGGATGCTTGTGCTTCTGCTTCCCTTCTGTTCCCAAGCTAAAACTTTTTTTTTCCACTTAGAATTTCTGCCTTTATTAGAACCCTAAAACAAAGAGGGAAAAAAAGATGTTTTGTTTTTGTTTTTTTTCAAATGGATATCTTTATTTAGAATCCTTGCATTTCACATCATGAAATCGGGCTCGGCCAATACACTTTTCTGTGCCAAGGTCTCTAATTGAGGCAGAAGCCCTTATTTAAACAAACAAGCCATAAACTTTGGTAACACAGTACAATGCTCGAATTTATTCATTGTTCTTTTCCTTTTCTGGAGCATTAACCAGAGTTCTAATGGAATAGCCGGTGAATGGTAACTATGGCTTCCGCTATTAGTCTTTCTTTAAAGGGGTCATTATACTTCCAAAGCAAAGACTTTTTTTTTTTAAGTCCTTCATTTATATGTAAATATACATCAAAGCCAACTGTGATTCAACCAAGATGCTTTCTCCTTTGCTCTCTGACTTAGGCCCCTCACCCCCCTCCCACAAGGAAGTCAAGACGCAGTATTTTTTGACCTCACAGCTGATTCATTTGACACTGGAGCAGGCAAGGGGTGGGGGTAGGGGGATTGACTGAAGGATCAGATAAAGGAAACCAGCTGTGACCTGGCACAGGCTTTTTTCAAAGCACAAAAAGGGACTATGGAATAAACCCTGATGGGAAAATCAGACTTGGATTCTAATTCCAGCTCTGCCACTTGCTGTGTGACCCAGGGCAAATTAAATAAATTCTCTGGGCCCCGGGCTTTCTCCTCTGTAAAATAGTAGCAATAGCTAGCGTTTGTATTTTTAGCATGTTAAGGTTTGCAAAAGTTTTACACATATTAACTCATTGGACAGTTCCCCATGCAGCAACCTGTGATCTAGGTGTAATTATTAACCCCATTTTACAGATGAGGAAACTGAATCAGAAGGAGGTTAAATATCTTATCTGGGGTCATGGACCTAATTAGTATCTTAGTCAAGATGGGAACTAAGATCTTCCTGACCAGGTTTGACACTGTAGTCACTGGACTGCCTTAGATGCACTGCAACAGGGAGATTCTAAAGGTGCCTCACATGATTCCTAAGGTGCCTTAGAGTTGTAATATTCCACATCTTACAAATTGGCCTGCTTCAAGAAATGGTCCAAAGCATTGATAAGGTACAACTTATGAATTTTGATTTTTCATTTACTATACAGAACATAAGAGCACAGGTTCTTAACCTGAGTTCCATGAACTATTTAAAAAACATATTTTAAAAAAATTGTGATACTTGTATTTCAATATAATTGGTTTCCTTTGTAATCATTTATGTATTTTAGCTTTTTAAGATATAACTTATTTATTTTATTAAATATTTCCTAATTACATTAAAAAATTTCAACATTCATTCTTTAAAATTTTAAGTTCCAAATTCTCTTTCTTCCTAGTGCCCCTCCCCCACCACTTGAGAAGGAAAGCAATGTGATATCAATTATACATGTGCAATCATTTATATATTTTATTTTATGCACCTAAAAACACCAGTTTGAGTAGGGTTCCATAGTCTTCACCAGCCCATCACACTGGGTCATGACAGAAAAAACAGTTAGGAAGCCCTGTTCTACAGTTTCTTTCTCCTTCATTCAACAACTGCATAAAATTCATCAGATAAAAAATCATTAGTCTAGGCCCTAGGAAAGATGCAAAATTAAGTAAAAGAAAACCAAATGAGGTCATAGCCCAGGGGATAGACAGCTTGGCCTAGAGTTAACTAGACACAAGTTCAACTTTTACCTCAGATACTTACTTGTTGTGTGACCCTGGACAAGTCACTCAGGAAACTGAGGCAGGCAGAGACTAATTGTAAAACGGAAGTGGTCATAATAGTATCTACCTCCCAAAGTTGTGAGGGTCAAATGAGATATTTGTAGAAGCACTTAACACCGTACCTGACACACAGTAGATACTTCAGACATGTTTCTTCCCTTCCTTTCTATATACCAGAATTAAGGACTCTACCCCTCCAGAAACCTCTCGCGTCAGACACCGTAAAGAACAAGTGGAAGGATCACTTAACCTATTCCAATCAGTTCTCTCTGTCAGATCTACCCCCTCAGTAATACAGATGAGAAAATTAAGACTAGGAAAGTTCAATGACTTGGCCAAAGTCACAAGAAAAAAAAAGTGTCAGGGCTAAGTTTCCAACACAGGGCCATCTTGTCTCGGTGGCCTTGGCCAGAGTGGGAGGCAGTCCATAGGGTTCCTGCAAGGGTGACAGCTAAGGGCTCCTACGCATATCAAGGTACTCAGGGATGCAAGTATTTTTGGCTTTATGCACACAATAGCTTCATTAGTCTTTATTCCTATAGCTCACACTTATATAGGGCTTTAGGATTTGCAAAGTACTTTAACCATATCATCTTCATTTTCATATGTCTTTCATGATTCCTTGTATCATTAGGACCATCTCCTTCCTCAGTTTTCCTTGTCCTATCCTACACCAATAGAATATAAGTTCCTTGAGGCCAGGGAATATTTTCTTTTTGTTTTTGTTTCTAGCTCCTAGCACAGAGCAAGAAACGAAGGAATTTGATAGAAATTTGTTCATTCCACTTGAACGGAGGCAAAGCTGGCTCCTTGTGTAATCTTTGGGGAAGTGAGGGAGGATAAGACACTATCTCTAACCTCAATGACTCTTGGCAGATTGCCCCGAAGGAGAAGGAAATATTTTTCCTGTGGAATCCCCTCCTGGTCTTCTGGCTATGGAAGGAGGCTTTTCCCCTTAGCCTGAAGGTTCTTTTGGAAGTAGAAACAAAAGAATTCCACTTGAGATCCAGTAATTCTAGGATTGGATCTATTTACCCTGGTTCCTTTTGGCCCCACAATCTAAGTGTTAGGCCCTGGTAGCCTGGAGCACTTCCTGTTGGCCACAAAGGACAGAATTCACACTGGCCTCTAGGAGAGATCTTATTCCCGCAATCAAACTGCCCCAGCTACTCAGGAGAGATGCTCGCTTGTAATTTCTGCCCAGTGTTTCTGCTTTGCTCAGGATTTACTCCTTATTTCCAAAAGACCCTTCCACTTCTTTGTCATCAGATTTGGGGACAGAGAAAAGAATGAGGAGATTTAGTGACAGACTCACCAGTGAGCCCTCCTCCCTGGGTGGTGAGCAGCCCAGGAGAAAATGGGAATCTTTAGGAAGCGTTCTTTCATTGACTGCCTGACCTGTGGGCCCACAGGACTCTTTCTGCTAAACAGAGCCCTCTTTCTCTGAAAATTTTTTATTTATTTTGTTTTCACTGCAGTGAATATCCTTTTAGTCCTATGTTTGCCTGTTCCTGGTTAGGATGATAAATTTGGTGTTGAAGACAAAGTCTAATTCCAGTCATGTATGTAGCCTATAGCTGTAACTGCCCTCCTCCTTCCCTCTGCCTCCCCTCATCACTCCATCTCACCCCTAATTGTGGACTTGAACTTTGGTTTCTGTTACTGGCACCCATTGCCATTGCTAGAGTATTTTAAGTCAGTGTTGAGTAGTGGAACAGTCCGGTTTTAATAATGAACCAGCTGGGGGACCTTGGGAAAGTCAGTTAACTTCTCTAAGCAGCAGTTTTCACATCTGTAAAATGAGGGAGATGGGACTGGATGATTTTGGAGCTCTTTAGAGCTCATCCTCCCTGCTCTCTAGAATTTGGTCTTAGAAATAAACTAACTCACACAAAGGCTGCCCAAAGATCTCAGCAGCCTCATTTGTATTTGCAAAGCAAAGTAAAACCACAAAAAAAAAAAAAAACTGGGAATAGTGAAGATGTCCAACAATAGAGGAATGGTTACATAAACTGTGACTCATTAATGTAAGAGAATACTGTAAGGACCTTAAAGGCTGCAAGAGTAGGGAATAGAAAGGAATTTGGAAGGATTTTTATGAAATAATGCCAAACATGGAAAGCAAAATCAGAAGAATGGAAAAAAACACTAACTACAACCATATTAGAGGGAAAATGAATGACAATGAACAGACAAATGGGGAAGGTTGAAGTACACTAAGAAAGTGTGACCAAAAACCTGTGATATTTGAGCATCTAAATTAATGAATTTAAATGAAAATAGTTACTCAACAAGTTTATTAGGTTGCATTCAATGAATGAAAAAAATTATTAATTTTGTTGCTATTATTGTTCAGTATATCCAACTCTTCATGACCTCATTTGGGGTTTTCTTGGCAAAGATACCGGATGTGGTTTGCCATTTCCATCTCCAGCTCATTTTACAGATGGGGAAACTGAGTCAAGTGAGTTGCCCAGGATCATTCAGTTAGTAAATGTCTGAGGCTGAATTTTAACTTGGGTCTTCCTGACTCCAAGGACAGTGCTCTATCCACTGCACTACCCATGTCCTAAGTCCTGTGATAAGTGCTGGGAATACATACAAAGAAATGAGTTCCTTCCTGCTTTCAAGGAGTTCACATTCTAATAAGGAGAAACAATACATGTGAGAGGGTACAAATGAAAAGTACAATAATGTGTTTTTAATAAAATGTTCAACTTTAAAAAAAATGTTCATGTCCATAGCACTTGGGGGAAAGAATATAATTCAAGAAATCTTTGCTTATGGGAAAAGCCTGAAAAGATGAAAAATATGTGTTCTACATTATGATAAAGAAAAAGAAAGTCTTGTTAAAAAAAAAAAAATCTCTGTTACTTGAGGAGACTTCATTTGCCTTCCCTTCCTTCCCTCTCATTTCCTATTTTCTCGTTGGTTCCATGTCCTGAAAAGAGCCCCACTTTGCCAAGCACTCACTGAGGCCAGCCTGGTAAGGGTGGAGACAGAGAAAGCCTCGTCTTAGGCCCCTTTTGGAGCTGCTTTCCGGGCTGTCTCGGATTTCCTTTCATTTTTTTTAATGGTTTACATACCTCCCTCCATGTCTGTCTCTGATTTTTAGGCCATGACCCCAAGTTTGACATCAAACATTCCCCCAGCTCTCTTCCAAGGTCGAGGTGAGAGAGATATCTATTAAAAAAGGTTCTTCTTCTATCTTTCTCTTTGGCCTTTCTTTCCTTTACTTATATCCTCTTTCTTTAAACCTAAAATTCATTTGAAGAAGTTGTCCAAAGGTCCTTCCATGCATTTCTCATCTCCTGAAAAAGGGATAACTCAGGTAGCATTTAGCTAAGTACCATCTTCATCTCTGCCTCACAGAATTCTCCCATTCCTTCAAAACCCATGACAAGTATTTCTTCTACATGAGGTCGACCCTTATTCAGACCCACACTCTCACCCCAACCCTACCCTTGTGAAATTATTTTGTCTTTATATATATTTTGCATTTATATATCTATGTCTACATACCCATACATATGTGTGTATAAGCTTCCCCCAATAAAATATAAGCTCTCTAAGGGCAGAGACTGGTTTATTATCTTCTTTGCATACATAGTTCCTAGCACATAGCTTAATGGAGCTAAATAAATGCTCCTTGAATGAATGACTGCTTTCTGTCCCCCTTCTCTTCTCTGCCCATGAATAGAGTGCTTTTTTCAGATAGCTTTCAATTACTTGAGCATAAATGTTTTGCCTCCATTTGGGCATTGCAAAATCAGGTAAAATTAAAATAAATTCAGTGATCAGAGCAGTAGATTAGGACCTGAGAACTACTGGGTTCTAATATCTAACTATCCTACTCTGTACTTACTAAGTGAATAAATTTGAAAATCATTTTGCCTTTTGGTGCCTCAATGTTCCAAGTGTAAAATGCAGGAAATGATGCATATTACATTGGGATGTCATGAGGAGACTGGAGAAGACTCTAACATACTCTTAATTCTTTGGAAGACAAAGTCAGTCTTCCTTCTCTATGAAGCTTACTGGATAAAGGATAGGGAGAAGTGCAGGAAAGAAATTAAATGGACTGAAAAATGGTAACTCTCGTATTATATGGGAAAGATTCTGTCAATTCTTCCTTCAGAATTTTCTTAATTGATGGAGGTTACCTAACCTGGTCTCTTTAGTACCAAATTTGAACTCATTCCATTGTACTTAATGTACTTGCTAAAATAAAGTAAAAAGTGAATTTAAAAATGGAAAATGGTAATAAGACCTAACCAAATACATAGCAGAAGAAATCTATTCTTGAAGTAACAATTTCAATGGCACTCAAGGATTGATTTTAAGTTAATCCATTAAAGTTCCTAAAGACAGCATCCAACCCCCTCAAAACAAATAAACAACTATCAAGAAAAGGAAATATTTATCCTGTGAGCTCTACAAGATGTTAAAAAGAACAAAGTGAAGACTTCCAGCATGTTGAGTTGTTCCTCTAGAAAGGATTCACGGAAAATCATGAGTGAGATTTATCCAGCACAAGAAGACATAAAGAGGTTGAGATCTGCACTTTTAGAAGGAGAACCCATACTTATGACATCATGGATTTCAAAGCACTCTCTATTCTTGCCACTTTATACAGCTCCGTGAAGTACTATGGATCCAATCATATTGCAGGTCAACTGATTTTCATCATGTATTTCATGATATATATTATGTCTCTTAGGATGGCTGGTTCCCCCAACCCCTATAAGCTTTGTGTATTCTACCAACATATTTTTCACACATGCAAAGTTATATGACCTTAGGCAAGTCTCCAACAATCTATTTACATTTTATTCATGGTAAAGAGCCAACCTTCAGCCACACTCCTGCATGAAGCTTTCCATACCTATTATAGCCCACACTGATTGTTTCCTCGTCTGAATTTCTATGGCATATGGTCTATGCCATATTAGTTAGTAATTAATTACTTAGTGTCTTCTTATTTATTGTGAACAATTACAAATATGATAACTCTAGGTACAAGTTCCTAAAGAGCAGGGACCATGTCTTACATGCCCAATAGTATCTAACACAGTGTTGGGCATTTAAAAATTTTTTCATTCATTTTTCTCACCAAAACACTGCTTATAGCACATATTTCCTTGTCCTTTGTTGTCCATGTCATAATGGAGTTTTTCTATACTATTACCCCCATTATGGATTTGTGTGTGTATGTGTGTGTGTGTGTGTGTGTGTGTGTGTGTGTGTGTTCTTTGGTTTAGTACCCAAAAAAATCTTGTTAATTGAATTGGTTATAACTGCTGAGTGAGTACAAATGTACAAATGCCTGGAAATTATGGGAGCTTGGTCTCTTTTCAAATGTCTCTGGACTTCCCATTCCTTTTTAGTAAATCAACTGAGCAGAGTTTCCTAATGTTTAGAGCTATTGACAAATGAAATGAGCTCTCTCAGGAAGTCATAGAATACAGAATTTGAGAGTAGGAAGGACTACAGTGGCCAGCTCTCCCAACCTATTCCCCAAAGGAACTCCCCACTGTAACGTCCCTAACAAGCAGTGGGTTGTTCATCTTCTGTTCAAGAGGCCCCACTACTTGTTGACGCATAGCACATCCCACTTTTGGAATTGGCCAGAAGTCTTCAAGCAGAGGACTTTTAACTACTTGTTAGGAATGTAATAGAAAGGGTCCTTTTTTAGGTTTGAGTTGAACTAGAGGTCTCTGGGATGCCTTCTAGAACTATGATTCTACAAACCCTTCATATAACATTCTCATGTGCAGCACTAGATGGAACACAAGAAAGCAATCATTTACCAAAATGGGGCTGTTGGTTGTTCAGTCTTTTTTCAGTCATGTCCAGCTCTTCATGACCCCATCTGGGGTTTTCTTGGAGAAGATACTGGAACGGTTTTCCATGTCCTTCTACAGATGAGAAAACTGAGGCAAACAGGGTTCAGTGACTTGCCCAGGATCACATAGCTACTAAGTATCTGAGGCTTAATTTGAAGTGAGGCCTTCTTGACTGTAGGTCTAGCACTCTATCCATTCTATGCCATCGATCTGCCCCTCAAATGTGGATGAGGCTATGGTTATAACTACAGAATTGGAGTAAAACAGCAAATATTGACCACAACATCCAAGGTATATTCAGTTCAATTTTGTCATGGCAATTGATATAATAGAGAGGTCATGTGGTATAGAAAAAAGAGTACTAGAATTCAAATCAGAAGACCTGGGTTCAAATCCTGGTTCTGTCACATATTGACTATATGACCCTGGGTAAGTTGCTTAACCTTTCTGGCCCTCAACTTCCTCAGAAACTTTGTAAATGGACCCCACCATAAAATAATAGAATCAGAGCATCAGAGTCACTATTATGGCCGTGATAGCCCCCTCTTCACTCAACTCTAGAGGTTCTCCATTGCCTGCAGAATCAAATATAAAATCCTCAGTTTGTCTCGTAAAGCCCTTTACGACCTGTCCCCTTTCTACCTTTCCAGTCTTCTTATACCTTCGCCTTGAACTCTATTGTCCCTTCCCCATGAATTCTATGACCCGGTGACGCCGGCCTCCTTGATGTTCTTCACACAGGGCAATCCATCTCCCAATGCCAGACATTTGTACTTCCTATTCTTTGTTGAGAACTCTCCCCTCCTCATCTCCACTCTGAGCTTCCTTGACTCTTTTCACATCTCCACTAAAGTCCTACTTTCTTCAAGAAGCCTTTCTCAACCATTTTAATGCTAGTGCCTTCCCTCTAATGATTATTTCTTTTTTTAAATTATATTAGTTTTCAGTGTCTGATGATTATTTCTAACATATCCTGTCCAAATAGCTTGTTTGTACATAGTTGTTAGCATGTAATCTTCCCCCATTAGACTGTAAGCTTTTGAGGGTCAGAGATGATTTTTTCTTTTTCTTTGAATCCTTGAGCTTAATCCATTGCCTGGCACACAGTAAGTACTTAATAAATGCTTGCTGACTGACTGATAGAAAACTTTTTGTCTCTACACTCAAAAAGGACCCTCAGATAAAAAAAAAATCCTTCTATAGTGAGATGGTTATGGGAGTGGATTCCACAGTGTGAATATTTTCTTCTCTTTTGAGGTAATTTGACTCCATCAGGCATCACCATGAGATCACCCTAATCTTACTTCTCCCACAGGGAGTTGTCACTGCATCAACAACAACAAAAAATTATGGACAAGACATGGTCCTAGATGCTAAGTTAGTTTGGGGCAGCTGAGTGGTGCAGTGGAGAGCAAGCCAGGTATGAAGACTCCTCTTCCTGTGTTCAAATCTGCTATCAGACATCTACTAGCTGTATGTCCCTGGGCAGGTCACTCAGACCTTGTTGGTCTGAGTTTCCTCATCTGTCAGATGAACTAGAGAAGTCAGTGGCAAATTATGCTAGTATCTTTGCCAAGGAAAGCCAAATGGGGACACAAAGAATCAGATACACCTGAAAATGATGTATTAGCTTTGCTAAATATTCTTTTCCTCCTCTTTTTTCTTTTACTCTCTATTAAAAGGGTTGAATTTCTGGTATGGTCAGAGGAAGGGGTATAGTGGAAAGTGTAGGTAATGTAAAAACTAAAGATATCAATTAAAGCCAATTTAAAAAAAGAAAAAAATAATGTAAGATTCTCAAAGGCAGACTGTTTTGTTTAAGTTTTTGTATCACTAGCAGCTAGCACAATTTCTGACATAATAGGCACTTAATAAATACTAGTTGGATGAATTAAATAGCTGCCTTGTTCCTAGAGCAGTGTGGGGGTTCTCAAAACATGGAGCCTGGGTCAATTTCCCCAATTTCCTGAAATCTAGGGGCAGCTCTGGGGAGACAAATGCATAAAATCATTTCCCTTCCATACCACGGTGAAGCCTTTCCTTCCACCCCATCATGTGGCAAATGAATTTGGGGAGGGACAATATTCCTTCCTTTTCCTTCTGGCCGCATGTGCTGGCCCTGCTGCTGCTCATGCTTGCTGTGGTGGCTAATTAGATACATCTGGCCTACAGGCGTCTTTTAGAGCCCATCGAGGATGTATTTCAAGCAACATATTTGGTTCCTTAGTGAACTTACTAAGTGAAAGTTTAGCCATCTGGGAAGCCAGGACCTGAAACTGAAATATCAGAGCCAGATTCCTGCTTCAGTGTATTCCTGTTGGAAGTATTCAAATGTTTTAATATATTCAAAGTTTTCTGTTTGATCCTTCTCTTCATAACCAATGAAAAATAAGGAAAGGGCAGCTACCCTTCTTCCATCTGTTATGAGGCTATGCCTCTGGGAGACAGTCAAAGTCTGCAGATCAACTTCAGTTTCTAAATCTGGTCTTGAGAAATGTTCTTCATGTAGCTCTTGGACACCTCAGACAAGGAGAGAAAAGGGTGGCAGTTTCTCATTTCAAACGCATTTAGGTTTTAGGGCAGAGGAAGGTATAGGAATGAAGATGGTGATGGTAGAGGAAGGGTAATAGAGTTATTAACCCTTGTTTAGCCTGGGTCATAGGATCATAGGTGTAGATCTGGAAGGGATCTGGGAGGACAGTCTTGTCCAGCCCCTTCATTTACAGATGAAGAAACTTACATCTAGCTAAGTGACTTGGCTGAAGAGAAGGGACTCCTGAGAAAGAGCTAAGTCTTTGTGAGTTCCCATTTACCATTTTGGTTCTTCCATGGATTTAAGGGCTGATTTCAGATAAAGATCTTAAATCCTCTATGGTTTTGTGCTAATAGAGACCTCAACACTGAATTCTGTCACAAAGATATTAAAAATTCTAAAGAATTAATGGAAAAGAACCTTGTAACTGATTATACTGGACTGGGAGTCTAGTACAAGTACAGTAGAAACATCTGGTTTTTAGCTTTGGTTTTATCATTAACTGACAGGGTGACCTTGATTTAAATTATTTAGTCTTTCTAGGCTTCAATTTCTTTACTGGTAAAATTAGGATGTTTGATCTTTCAGTTTTAAGATTCTATGTTCATCTATAGCAACTTAAAGTAAGTTGGATATGCCTCAAAAATATTTGTATATTTTTTCTTGCTATATTTTTAAAGTAAATATTCCTGCATAAAAGCAATCTGATGATAAGTGGTTAAATAGAACTGGTAAATGGTGCTACTCACTGACCCTTAACAAGTGGAGAGAAAATCATTTATGGGAGTCCACATCAATGGCAGTAAAGAGAAAAGACAACTCCACCTTTCTCAGGGAACCTGAGAACTCTGAAAGGGAATTATAATGGGTATGGCTCTAAGAGCAAGGGCCAGAGCATTCTTGTTATATATGCCACCACTGTACCAAAGGCATCCCTCTCACAAGAAGGGAGTGGGTGTCCTGAGCAATCAGGGTTTGCTCCCAGGCTTCTCAGGAAGTGTGAGATTTCATAGATTCTTTTCCTCTTTCCATTTATTGCTGATTCTTGCCCTATTTGCAAAGAAGAAGAATCATTTATTCAAGGTCTGCTGAAATAGGCCAGAATTTTATGAGATCCATCAATAATAGCATCCACGTGGTCACTGATCATGGGGACACGAACTATAGCAAAGCCAAAGATTACGTCCTGGCAATAGGGGAAGTCACACAGTAAAATCAACTCTAGTCAAAGTGCCTTGGGGTTCATGTTATCAGCTAGGAAGTGAAAGAAGTGAGGGAAAAAAAGAGAAGAGTGTATGGATTCTCCATGGTATCATTACCTTATGGAATTTGCCAGCACTCTGATTCTGAATTTCAAAAGCCTTGTAGAAGGATTCAGAGGTGACAACGAGGCAAAAGCCTGATAAAGCAGACTTGATTAACGATTTGAAGTGACAGAAACCAGCTCTGTCCCCTACTGAGATCAAATGATATCTTTTCAAATGTAGCAGGAAGAATATTTCATCTTCCTCCTCTTCTTTAAGGAACAAAATCAACAAATCAACAAAAATTCAGTGAACACCTACTATGTGCAAGTCACTGGGAATGCAAAATCCTGTAAAACTTGGTCCCCAGTCTCTTAGATGCAGGACCTGGGTATGGTATGGAAATGAAACTTGTGTGGACTTCTAATACTTCCAATGTGAATTTTAGTGCTAGACAAAATAGTCTTTGACCACACATGGTCCTCTTGATGAATTAATTTATGATAAATGTTATTGGGGCTGGGGGGATAATGAAGTTCTCCATATTTTCTAATTGCCTTTCTATTCATAAATTCTCACTATTCAAGGTGCTTTCCACCCAACTAATTTTCCCTATGAGGTAGGTACAATGGAAATTACTAACATCACTTTTTATATGAATAAAGGCAAGCTTAGAGAAATGGTCTGGTTTATTCAATGAGGAACTATACCCAGGCAAGATGATTAGAACATGGTCCCAAAGTACTGAGTTTAGAGAGTCCTGAGTTACAGTTGTGCTGACAGCATGTTAGCAGAGTAGAAACAACAGATCTTAGTGGCTTGTTGGCAAATATAAATAATTAAAATTGGAAGCTACCAAATGATAGAGTGGGGTGAGCTCCTGCCCATAGCTCCTGGCCATGACCTCCCTCAGAGCATCATTAACCCTATGTCTTTGCCTTACCCCTCAAATGAAGGTCTGCTTTGTGCTGCTAGTCTAGGAGGACAAATTTTTGCTTGAAGTACAAAAATTTTGTGTTGTGTATCTCTCCCAATATCATGGTCTTGTCATATTGACCCACCTGCTATTTTTCATACATGCCACTCCATCTCCATGCTTCTATGTTGACTTTCTCCAGTGACTGGAAGAGTTTCCTTCCTCACTTCCACCTCTTAGATTCCCTGGTGTCCTTCAAGCTTAAAACCTAGGGGCAGCTAGGTGGTGCAGTGGGTAGCGTACCAGCACTGGAATTAGGAGGACCTGAGTTCAAATCTGGCTCAGATACTTCAAAACTTCTGGTCTTGTACTGCTTGGTGCCTTCCATCTAAGGTGACAGATACTTCTATGTGCTCAGACAGTTTTGCTTCTGTCACACTTAGCATCATGCTTACCATTATACCCTACTATAGTAAATGCTTAATGAATCCTTGTTGATTGATTACTTCATCAGGTTGCAACGCTGCATGAGAACTCATGCACTCTGCCTTCCGGTGCTTCCTCCATTAGGCCTCAACAAGGTCTTGCATCATATATGGTAAAAAGGCATTAAAAATTAAAAACTGATGCCAACTGACAAATTTGTTTTGCTCCTTTCTTTTCTTGCTGCCATTTATTGAGAGATCAAACACAGCAGGACAGAGGGACAAAGACCAGGGTCAGCCTGTAGAGGATTGGTGGTTCTGTGTTAGAGGGACATTCTGGCAGCATGCTTGAGATCTGTCAATTAGGGCCACGTCTGTGATTTAAGCAACAGAATGTTGAGGCAGGTGTTGAAAAGATGGCGGGTACCATTAGCATATTGCTCAGAGAAGACAGACTGATGAATGCCAAGGGAAAACTCATTGGATCCAAATTCCACTATTGTAACTGAGAGTTGATGAAAGGTGATACAACTATAATCATACTTCTGGAGCCAACTGTTAAGTGATGGAAAGGAATTTACTTAAATCCTAAAGGTTTATTTTCTTTTATTTTAAGCCTCAGTCCTCTTTCTAAAAAGAATGGAGGCAAAGAAAGATCATATAACAAAGAGAAAAAGAATTCACATGGCAGAGAGATTCCTTCGCTGAAAGGTGAGAACTCTCTGAGCGTCAGTTTTTTCATCTGTTAAATGGGGACAAGAATACTTTGCATTACAATCCTTATGAGGTTATTATGAGAAAAGTAATACAAGCTGTTGGCCTTTCCTCAGTAAATGTATATATAGAGGGAGGGTGGTAGAGAGGAATGAGTGCTGGCCTTTGAGTCAGGAGACTCTTGTTTCAATATTAGTTACACCAGTTACTAGTTGTGTGTGTCCATGGGCAAAGCCCTCAGCCTCTCTTAAGTCCTTCTACTCCATCTTTCCTATGTTCTTAAACCTCTTCTAATTTTTATCCTTGCTCTTCATGTAGACATCTAGCCATCCTACTGAATTGTAGCTTCCCTGAGGACAGGGATGATATCCCTTTTTCATCTTTGACTTTGCTCTCACCCCCAATATTTAAGCAACAGAATGATGAGGCAAGTGTTGAAAGGATGACGGTACCATTACCATATTGCTCAGGGAAGACAGACTGATGCTCTCACCTCCAATATTTAGCACGACAATTAACACATACTTGAGGAGGGCAGCTAGATGGCACAGTGGATAGAGCACTAAAGATTCATCTTCATGAGTTCAAATCCAGCCCCAGACATTTATTAGCTTTAAGAGACTCTGGGCAAATTACTCAACTCTCTTTGCTTCAGGTTCCTCATCTGTAAATGAGCTGGAAAAGGAAATGGCCAACCAGTATCTCCGCCTAGAAAACACAAAAGTGGGGTTGGAAGAGTTGCACGTGACTGAAACAACTGAACACTAATAACAAAGGTCCTTGAAAACCGTTGGTTGTGTTGAATTAAGAGAGGCTGTGGGACAAGAGTGATAGCATGGGGAAAATGGAAACCAAAGTGAATTCCACAATCCTCACATGAAACACGAATGGGTGACAGCCTTGTCTAGAGAAAGTGAGACAAAGGTGATTCATTTGTGAGTCACTGTAGTTGAGTAGAAAGATCCCTGAATCTAGATTAAGAGGACCTAGATTTGAATCTTGGATCGTAATTCAGTATTACTGCCTCTGAGACCGTGGGGAGAGTCAGTATGGAGTAGTGGGCCAAGGGTTGGACTTGGAGTCAGAAAGAACCAGCAGTGTTCAAATCCTGCCTCAGACGGTTACCAACTATACGACCCTAAGTAAGTGACTTTGTATCACACTCTCATCTATAGAATGAAAGAGTTAGACTTCATGGTCCTAAAGTCCCTTCCAAATTTAGAACTATGATTTTTATTAGCTAACATAGAACACACAAGTCATAAAAATCTAATCTTTTCCATTCCGTTGGGGTCCAGAACATACAACAAAGAGCCTAGAATCTAAAGAATAAAGCTCTAGCCTTGGAAGGAAGAATCTTATTTCTGAGAATCTGGGTTCTTTATGGAAAAAAAAAAGCTCTGAATTATTTCTCATGTAGACCACAACCTACTTTGTCTATCCATTAGGCCAAGGGCTTTCTCTATATTTTGGGGTGCAAGATGCTCACTTAGTAGCCAGATGGTACCATTCAGATTCTTTGTTAGTCTTGGAGTTGTCAGAGAGCAACATTGATGAAAGTAATTAGTGCTTATGGTTGTTAAAACAGGATTTTTTGCCTTTCTGGTTATTTTCCAAAGGACTATATCGATCATATGGTTATTGATGCCAATTAAAACAAAGAAAGGAAAAGTTAACTCAGTCCCTGGTGAAATATTTAATAGCAAGCATGTCCAAACTGGAAAACTTTGTTTTACTGAAAGCTCATTGCTTCTCTAGAGTGAGCAGGCACCCTATCACTGTCACCAGAGAGTGAAGAGAAAGGAATTGGGGCTAATATGTAGGGAGGCAGAGAGGTATAGTGGAAGAGTACAACATATATAATAAGGAGAGCAGGGTTTGTATCCTGGTTCTACCAGTTACTAACTGTGTAATCCTGGCAAGTCCCTTCACTTCCCTGAGTCTTAGTTTCCTTATCTGCAAAATGGCTTTAATACTCATACTAACAGAGATCTCATTGTTGTGATGAAAGTATTTCATAAGTCTTAAATTGCTATATAAATGTATAATATTAAGATTAGCAAAGAAGACTAGCAAGAAGAGTTAACTGTATATGAGTTGTCATTCTCTACATCTAAAAAAAAAAAGAATATTGGCCTAAATTGTCATAGGAGGTAGTAGAATGGATAGAAAACCAGCCTTGGTGTCAGGAAGACCTGGAGTTCAAGTGCTGCCACTTGTATGACCATGGGCAAGTCACTTAACCTCAAAGTCCTAGGCAACTCAGTAAGACTATTTAATTTACAAACCAGGTGCTGATTTATGGGATAGAGGGAGTTTCTACTCAGAAAGTTCTTCATACTAATAAAATTATATATTCTGACTTAAAAAAAAATCAGTATTCCTGAGACAAAAATGAGACTATTTCATTCCTTTTCTTAAAAACAAATAAACAAAGCAGTTGTTCTCTATTGCCTGCAGGAAAAGAACAATCTTCTCAATTTGGTATTTAAAGCCCATCATAGTCTGGCTCTAGACTATCTTTCTATACTTACATGATATTACTCCCCTTGCCACAGTATATGTTCCAGCTAATTTGAACCTCTAGCTATTTGGTGAACTTGACATTCATATCCCATCTCTGATCTTAATTATACTGAACATTTAGTGAGACCCCTATAACCAGCTGCCATTTCCGTACCTTTCCACAGGGTATCCTGTATGTCACTTTCTTCTTACTTCTCATTCATTGAATGCTGAGCATCTTTTACGGTTCTACTGAGAAAATATTACCATGAAAATTTAAGGAGAAGAGAGTATAAAGGAAGAGGGAATGACCAAATGTTGCTGAGGGGTCCAAAAAGATGAGGCCTAAAAAAGGCCTTTAGATTTGGTGATTGAGAGGTCATTGGTAATGTTAGAGGTAACAGCTTAATTTGAGTAACATACTTGGATCTCTGCTTTGGGAATATTGATTTGGGAACTATGTGGATTAGCAAGATGGGAGAAAGTAGAAATTATGATCAATTAGAAATTTCTTGTAATACTCAATGTAAGAGGTAATGGAAAACTGAACTATGATGGCAGCTACGTGAATGGAGAGAAGGATATGCACATCAGAGATAGTGTGGAGGTAGAACTGCCAAGACTTGGCCACTAATTGGACATGGGCATGGGGGAAAGGGGAGGGGAGGAATAGGAAGCAGAGTGATTAAAAGGATTGTGGTTCCTTCAACAGAAATTGGGTGGGTCGGAAGAAAAAAAGATGAAATTTAGGAAGAAGTTATTGAGTTGTATTTTTAAAATAGTTAGGGGTGGCTTTGGGTCATCTTAAGTGGAGATTTCTAGCAAGTAGTTGATGATATTGCAGTAGGGGCTGGGATAGTGTTGACATTTTAACCCATAGGAGCTGATGGCATCACCCAGAGAGAAGATAGAAGGAGAAATAACAAGGGACCATAGAGTCATATATAATTTTGAAATTATATTTATAGAAGACACCTTGCTGAAAGAATGCCTTTAAGGTGGAATTCTCTTCTACTAAATCAAATCTTTTTTTAAAAAATTCTATAAGCAATAAGCACTGTGGTATATTGTATCCTTTCCCCTGAATTGTGTAAGGACAAAGATGTGACCTACTGTAGAATAATCATCAATTATATTTTAAAATATTTTAAAGGAAACAAATGAGGATCTAGTGTCTGAAGAAAAATCTGCCATCTGTAATGAGAGTTCTGTCATTGGTAAAAAAAAAAAAAACAACAAAATAAGATCAATAAATAATAATAGAGAAAGTGGCAGAAAAAGTGAATAAAAGCATGCAAGCAATGAGGAATCAAGTTTAATATAAGAATCCTCTTACACACAGTACAACCAAATGCACAGATCACATGTAGCAATATGGCACATGAACGTATAATAATAATAAATTCTACAAAAGCAGTGCATAACAAATTTTATATACTAATATAAATATCAACATTACTTTTTCAAAAAAAAACCCAATCTCACCCATTTTAATAGCAACAATCCATGGCAAAAATAAACATTGGGAATATCAGCAAATGGAGAAGTTTCACCATCTATGACATGGTAGAACTTTCTGTCAACTCACTATTCTGTTTGTTCCATGCACACCAGGGATCCTTATTGGACCTCTGTCATCTGTATGAAGATCTTGACAATATATTTAACTCCAAAGTAGAAATTAAGGAAAATGTGGCTCTCTTCCAAACATTAGTAACAAAACCTGTGACCTCATTATTGGTAGCATTATACTCCTGTGCCAGAAATGCCACATGCTAATTCCACTGAGATTTCTTCTCAGATTTTAAGGTTCTAAACCTATTTTACAGAATATCATGAAATATTTAAGCTATGGATCTCTCTGAGGATGGTAAATCATGGATCTAGAGTCTTAATTTCTACAAAAGTCAACATCTCCTTTAGTAATTTGCTTTTAAAGTCTCTAACTTGATCAGAATAAATTCTAGCTTGGAAGTCATATACGGAAAAATATATTTCCCATAACACCTCAACAGCGGTTCCTTGTTAGGTGTGCCTATGCATACCAAGTGAAATATGTGGTCAGTCACCACTAGGATAAGGCTCATGTTTTTATTGTCTCCTTCCAGAGTCAGAAAATCAATACAGACAAGCTCCAGCTATTTGCTGATGCTTCTATACTCTAAACATGAAGAAAAAGCTGCTAAGACTTTTCTATGGCTACATTGAGCACAAGCTGCAAAGTCCTTATAATACACTTTCATTCAGGGCCAATTAAATCTGTTTCTCAATAATTCAAGGGTTCTTTCTGGACTCAAATGTCCAAAATCATCATGTGATGCCTTTGTTGCCATAGAACAAATTTTATGAGGAGCATCAATTGTTCCTTCTCATGTGGGATGAGTTATAGTCCAGGATAGCACTTCATTGCAAAGTGCCAACAAAACCAAGAATGTTAGTGAAGTTTACCAAAAATATCTAAATCATCAAAATTAAAAATAGAAAATTAGATAAATCTGTATCAGAAAAGTAAATTAGATAAACTGCTATCATAAAAAATAACTAAACCAAACTGGATTCCAGTAATTTTCTATCAAAAATTTGAAAAACAAATAATTCCAATGCTATATAGCTGTTTGCAAAAATTAGAAAAAGATAATTCTCTCTCTAGTCCTTTCTTATAAGATAAAAATGACCCTGAAACTAGAACTCAGGAAGGTAAGACAGAGAAAAAGGAATTATAGAACATTATCATTAATGAATATACAAAAGATAAGCAGTTTTGTGCAGGGTGGAGAAGGGGGATGGTAATTCAGGTGTGTCCACTGACAGACACAGTCTCTCTAGGCCTTAATGAGAAAGACTAGTCAGTTACCTGAGACATATGGTGATTATGGACGTAACAATAGAAAATGAAATATTGGCAAAGAGGATACAGGAAAGACTCAGGTATCACCCACCTTGGGTGAGATTTAAGGAGCTAGAATCCAGATATAGGTTACAGGTTACATACCATTGGTGAAGACACCTCAGTACTTGAAAGGCACAGGCTATGGCATCACATTGTACTGTGTGAAGGGTCAGGTACCAGAAAGCGGGCAGTTAGCAGACAGGAGCCAGAGGCACATCCAAGGTACAATATACCAATAATGTCAATTCTGAGTGGGCAAGACAGAAGCGAAGGGACATAATATTCTTGGAAAATTATGAGAAAAAGAACATAATGTTCTTGGGTCCCAACAAGGTCTCAAAGTCGAAAAATCCAAACAGTAAAATTTTGCCTTGAGACACAGAAACAAAGTCATAGTCAAAGATCAAAATAGGCTGGAAATGGGAGATGTAGCTCTACCTCTCCAATCTTTCTGATTAGCTATGGTTACTCCTCCATCCTTTCAAACTGGGGCATTGGATTGAGTATGTTCACATGGCAGAAAGGAGTCTAGTTTGATAGTCTGTCCACATGTGTTGGGAACATGGGGATGAGATAAAGCTGCACAGGCAGATTGTTGACTGGTTTATGAAAAACAAGACATGAGATTCACAAGATGGTAATACCCCTTCTAGGGTCACTTCCCCAACTCCCACTTGCAATTAGTTGGCCAAGTATGTAGATGGGAACTAACTATCAGTCTCTTGAAATTCTAGGGGTAGTACTAAGGGGCTAAGTTTCTAGTATTAGTACTAATGTACTAGATTTTTCAACTTTGCATTTGTTGCTCTGTCTGGTTTCAACTACGTTCCCCTGTACTGAGTACTCTCAGTGTCTCCTCTTTCCTGCTCCCTTTTTTGTGCTGTCTCTTCTCATTAGATTGCTCCTTCAGCACAGGTTCTGTCTTTCTTTTTATTCATTGTACCCCAGTGTACCTACAGTACACAGCAGGTGCTTAATAAGTGTTTATTGAATTGGACTGGATAGTACTACTGATCATGAGCTTCCTACTAAGTCAACCAGCTGCTTCACTTAGCTTTCAGTAAAAAGGTATTTTCCAAGATGGTAAGAACAGTTGGTGAGAAACATTCTCCAACAAAACTTGGGGCACATATATGCCCAGGTTCACGGGGAAAATAGGCTCATACTTAAAAGTCCATTGGCAGTGAGGCACACGTGTAGGTTACATGTGTACCAAGGGAATATCTCACAGCTCTTTATAACATGAAAATCCTTTCTTGAATCCATAACCAGAATTCTCTGGTATAAGAATCCAGCTTTTTGAAACATTCTCTTTTTGGTTGACTGTTTTATATCTATTTGTCCTCGTTGTGTCACTCAGACCCCACCTACATAGTCATCTCCTAATTCTGCTGAGAAATAAACTCTCTCCTACCCTCAAGTATTATTCTGTCTCAGGGACTTGGCTTCAACTCTTGAATTGGAATCCTCAGCTCGCAAACTTGGAGGCCCCCACTATTAGAATGGACCACCACTCTACTGGCTTACTGCTAAAATTCCTCTATCCAATTAGCTGTTCTCTTCTAAACCTAATAAAAGAGGTCAATACCTCATTAAAAGATCAGAGGGTTTAGACCATCTCTTTTTTTTTAAACACAGTTAAACCTTCATCATGTCATCACACTGCTGATATTGATTACAATGGGGTGATATGAAACCTCCTGCCTTACAAGGTCTATAAATATGGAAGACAAGGGCAGGTTGCTGTCTGGCTCAGGGCTGATTTAATGAAAATAGTGAAGCAAACAGTTTATCTTTAGGAGACCCCCAAATTGACTTCTTCCAGCTTCAATGTCTCCCCTTCAGTGCCTATCATCTGGACTTTGCCATTACTGACTCATATTCTCCATGCTTCTTTCAGGCCAATCAGGATTTATTTCCACTGGCAAAGCAACCCTTCACCCCTTCTGCAACCAGGATCTCAAAGCCCACTTCTCTCCCTCAAGGAGAGGTAAGACATCTTGTGGAAGCAGAAACCAATAAACCAACTCTCCAAGTTCTATTTGGAATCATGGGGCCAGTTACTTCTGTGCATTACCCCATTCGTCAAGCATCATACTCCGGCAATAGGCTTCCTGTTAAATGAATCTCCGAATCCTGGTTATTTAACCTCACTGCCTTAGATGCAGGCTTCCTCCTCTGCAAGCTTCATCCTCATTCTAATCAACTGTACCCCTCCCTACTCCTGATAGATGCAGTTTGTGCATCTTTGTAACCCGTTCCTCTATGTTCTTTGGAGTCCATCAGAGCCCTTTCTCTATTCCAAATCAATTTTCTACCTCCTTTTTGACCAGTGTTCCTTCCACTCTGTCACAAAAATGAATCTGATTTCTCTTAAGGATAATAAGTCATTTTCATCCCTCTCTCTTAGAAGGCACTTCTCTCAGTTCCACCAATTCAAAGGATGAGGACAAGTTAACGATACTTCTTTTTATCTACTACTCTTTCCAGAGCATTCCTCTATGACCAGCCTTCAAAGACCCTTACTCTTAGGGGATCTATTCTATCCATCCATTCAAACACCCTTTTCCCATTTTATTTTTTATTATTTATCAAACTTGTATGGCATCTTTGAAGAACCACCACCATGTAAATTTCTAGAAGACTCTAGGAGTGGGATCATGATCTTTCTATTCTATCCCCTGCCACGCACCTTAATATTCCCACTGATGACCCCTTTAAGAAATCTGATCACACAGTTCCTCATTTTCAAATCCAATTATCTCCTTCTCTACCTTACTATACACTGAATGATATGGTCACACCTTACCTCATGGAACTGCATTGCCTTTAAAAGGTAGCCTGGTATAGTGACTAGAGCATTGGACTTGGAATCACGAGGGTCTAAGTTTGCATGTCACCTCAGATATTTATTAGCTCTTTGAGCCCAACCAAGTCACTTAATCTCTTTTAAGTCCCTTTGCTCATCTGTAAAATGGGGATGATGGTAGCATCTACCTCGGAGAGCAGTAAAGCTCAAATGCATAAACTGCTTTATAAACTTAAAGTTCTATGTAAATGTTAACCATTTCTATTGTTACCCAGAAGGTCATGAAGCTGTCACTTATACTTATGAAGATCCTAGTCTCTAGATTCTTTTGAGTTCTGCAGCAGTTCTCTTCTTCCACAAAAAGCCTTGAGAAGAGTTCAGAAAATATGTGATTTGAACAAGCAGCCCAAGAGAAAATCTGATGAGCAGACTCATTGTTGCTCTCCCATCCTTTTATATAGCACTTTGTGAGAAAGTTTGACTCTCGCGTGTTGTCCCATCTTAGATGCACAGCTTGGGATAGCCAACTCCACACTCACCCCATCACTCATAATTTCAATCACTTACCTTTTTCTACAGTAATGAATTCTCCCCTCTACTCAGTCACTCTACTCAATGTCTCTAGGGATTGCTTGTAGCAATTCATGAAATTAGCTCCCCTGCTCTCCAGCCATTCTCCTTCCTTCACCATACTCAGGCTAGTTTCCAAATTCCAACATGACCAAAACAAGTCCTGAGGCTACTTATCACCTCACATCCTTAAAGAGACTCAAAGAGTTGAAGAAAGTTCCATGTTACCACATCCATGTGTATACAACTGTTCCTTCTTTCCTGATATCCCTAACCATTGTTAATATCTACCCTATCAATAAAGCCATGTTGTTCTGCTTCTCCCTGGGAAGGGATGGGGGACACATCTGTTTCATTGACTTCAGAGAAAGAATCATAATTAACCATCAGCATGTCATGGGTAAAGGAAGGACAGCCCTCTTAAGGGCTTTCCCCATCCTTTTCCTGTTGTACCTCTTCCATGTTGTCCTTGTCCCAGAGAAGTGAAAACTGGTGAGGACCAGCAGAACTTTCCCCCTATCTTTTCTTCCAGATCCCATCAAAGTTACTTTCCCACTTTCATATTTCAAGCCTCCCCAATATCCTTCCTCTTAAATTGAAGAATGATTTGCCTTTTCTCATACCACACTGCTCCTTGGCTAGATCACTTTAGAAACTTGTTCTTGTTTTAGAGGAAGAAAAGGAATTTTCTCAGCCCCATCCCTTTGACCTCACTTTGGAGTATGGGGTATTGCTCATACCTCCCATTGAGATGGAATTAGTGCAAACTATAATAATGGACCAAGTGTTCTGGGTTCCCATGTCAAAATCATGGCCCTAGTTTGTCCTAGTATGGCCCTACCCCTAGGGATACAAGGCCTCTGTCTGACCCTTTGTGACTGTTTCCACTGCTTCCTCTCCACCAGTTCTTTCCCATCTGGAGCTCAGTCCCTGTAGTGCTGGCAGACCAAGTGACCTGGACTTCCACACCAAAAATACAGGCTATGGCTTCTCTCTAGTGCCTGTTAGAATGTCTGGATATGCCAGTTGGCTCTCAGCTCTAGGCACTTTGGACTTGGTTGCCCATTGTGGAGTTCCTGCCAAGTCTTTGGATCATGCACTAACCCTCTCCTCTCTTATTACAGTCTCTCATCCATCTGGACAAGCATAGCTACTAGACCCCTCAGGTTGCTAGAGATAGATTACTCTGGGAATCAATTGCAGAATCTCTCACAAGACTACCTTCCTCTCCAAATACACAATGGCTTGCACAATCAGCTAATCTAGCAAGGGTATTTTCCCCATCCTCATGCTCAACGTTATAATACCCTGTGTCCTATGGGGATCCCTAAACATTTCTTAAAACACAGTTTCAAAACACTGACCATTCTTCAGTAATAGGTTATGCTACTCCATTAGATGTATGGCACAGTCCAAGCCAGGTCTTACCAATTTACTTCTAATTCATGAAATAAAGACGTCTTGAATTGAAATATGTTGGGGAGCTGCATCTATGTGCCTGGCCAATCTGCCAAGCTTCTTGAGTGCTGAGTATGCCTCAGCCCCCCAGGGAGAGGTTAGTGATGAGTTTGTAATTCAGAGTCAGGAAAGGCTGCATTCTACTTCACCCCTCCCAACAGGCATCCAGAGCTTTTGAGAGGAAAGTCCTTCACAAACCTCAAAGTGCTATATCTATTCCTATCTCTCGTGTATTTATGTTGTGACAATATTATTATTCTTTATTACTTGGGATCACTCCTCTACCATTACTGTCCTTCACAGGAAATGCTCAAGAGCCTTAGAAGACTGATAGATGGGTGATAGGACAAAGTAATTGGACACCTCCCTCTCCAATTAATAAAGAAAAAAACCTAAAATTTAAGGCAGAAGCCTAAAGATGTAAAGTGTTTATTGCTACTCTGGAAATTCCTGAATGCCTCAACAACCAGGGAAACAAAATTATTATAAATTTGTTTTGTTCATATTTTGTCTATACCTACATATGTATGTGCTGCCTCCTGTGAAAGAATATAAACTCCTTGAGGGCAGTGGCATTTTTGTTTTTATCTTTGTATTCCTGACACCTAGAACAGTGTAGGACAGACAAGAAATGCTTGCTGATTTGTTGTTGGACATTGTCAAATCTTTAATGCCTCTCATACTTTCTACCTTGAGTGTTGTCTGGTGAATGAAGAAAGGAGGAGTCTGGGAATCTGAATCACAGAATTTTAGAGTTGGAATGGGCTTCAGTTGCCATCTGGTCTAATCCACCATTGAAAAGAATTCCTACTATAACATACCCAGCAAGTAGTCATTCAGACTCTGCTTGAAGATCTCTAATGGGAGGAGGGGGACGGCAGGTAACCTACCAATCCTGAAACCAGTTTTCCTATCTTTGATCAACTCCAATGCTTAGGAAACTTTCCCAGGCAGTACCAAGCCTACATTTGTCTCTGCAACTTCTACCCACCATTCCCTGTCCTACCCCTGGGTCCAAATGGAACAAATCTAACCTTGCTTCCACATGATGGCCCCTCAGATACTTGAAGATAATCATGCCCCCCTGTACCTCTTTTTTTCCCAAAGTTTAACATCTTCATTTCTTTCATCTCTATTATTATATGGACTAAAAGCCCTTCACTCTTCTAGTTGTCTCCCTCTGTACATTCTCCAGCTTATCAACATCCTTCTGAGACTGAGAAGACATTTTTTCCAGTGTGGGAAGAAACATAAGAAAAGGCTTATATGTGGGACCTGAACCAAGCAATGGCAAAGGATATAAGTATGAACATTAGTTACCAAAGGGGAAGACATGATAAGAATGCCTAATTTGAGGCAGTTTCCTAAAGGGTCTTAAAACTGATTTCTTTAGATTTGGTACATTGAACAATGAAAGACATATAGAAACAGTCTCTGCTCTAGAGATGAGGCATTGATGGGGACAAATCAGTGGGTAAAGAGTATTGAGCAGTATAGTTATGATCAATAGAAACAGCCCAGGGATTGGGAATAGGTAGGGAGGAACAAACTCCTTTGATTCTTCAGGCTTCTATACTTAAATTTTTTTTTCTTTCTTAGAAAGAAAAGAGTTGGGGAGGGAAGATATTAGGTACATTCAGAAAAACCAGCTGAACTTCCCATATTGACAAGGGGGTCACAAAGGTGGAGAGAAATGGAGTAGCTGGGTAGGTGGACATTAAAATCAAGTGGAGGCAGCATGCTTGAGAATAGTTCTGGGAAGGAGAACTATAAATTAAATGTTCTGGGGGTACAGAGGGAAGGAGTTCAGTCCTATCCCTAAAGACACCACTGACATTTTGTAGGTAGCATACAGAAAGAACTTAATTTCCTCTCAAATGTTGCTGCTAACTTTGAAAAATGTCTACTCTGATAAGACATTAAAATGCATAATTGGAGCACATGGATTACTACACAATTGATAGTTTTCAAAAGAAAAGGCCCATATGTTATGTGTTATGATGTTCCAAACACTGGCAATGGGATGCCGGCATGTCTTCTTATAATCATTGCTCACACTTTGCATGAATATAAGGTAATGGCTCCCACCCCAATATCTGAAAGCACTTTGGAGCTGTTCATTCTGCCAGCACTTTTGTGAGGTTAGGTGCCAGTCCTGGTTAAAAAAAGAATGCTAATAGGAGTAGCTTACAATGGGGAACAAAAATCACTGGGGATGGATTTGGGGATTAAGAGTGAATAGAGAGAATGATCAGGGATGCTAGCATTGACAGTGTTTGTTATTCCCCCCTCCCTTCCACCTTCTCCTCCCAGTACAGAAATAAAATTAAGTTACAGAGGTACTTTGCCAAAGATATATCATAAAGACCTATTCCAGGTTTGCTAATTTCACCTAATAAAGTCATTCAATTCATTCAACATTTATTTATCCATCATCTACTTTATGTCTAACAATTTGCTAGTATCAGTGGAAAAACCCCAGATAGGAAGAGATTCATCAATTAATTATATTCATCAATTAATAATAGTAGGGACCCATTGTGTTCCAGGTCCTGTATTAGGAATTGGGGATACAAACACTGAAATGGAAAAATCCCTGCCCTAGAAGGGTTTATGTTCTATTTGGGGAGCTGATATGGACACGAGCAGACAGAAAATAAATTCATGGCAATTTGGGGTGAGAACAGAGATGAAGTTTCATTTAGGAGATGAAGTTTCATCTGAATTTTGAAGGAAACTAGGAATACTTAGACGCTTGACTGAGCATTGAATTTATTCCAGAAATAGAGGACAGCTTACGTGAAGACATAAAGATGGGAGACAGAAAGTCACGTACGAGAACAATAAGTCATTTTGACAGGACTCTAGAACTCATGAAGAGGAATAATGTATAATCAGGCCAGAAGTGTAGGCTGTAGTCAAATTATGAAGGGCTTTCAGCAACAAATAGGGAAGTTTGTCTTTTATTCTAAAGGCAATGTTGTTGTTAAGGGTCAAGTAGCTTGTTGTTGTTGAGTTGTTTCAGCTGAGTCTGACTCTTTATGACCCCACTTGGGTTTTCTTGGCAAAGATACTGGAGTGATTTACCATTTCCTTCTCTAGTTCATTTTTACAGATGAGGAAACTGAGGCAAACAGGGTTCAGTGACTTGCTCAGGGTAACACAGCTAGTACGTGTCTAAGGCCAGATTTGAACTCAGGAAGATGAGTCTCCCTGTTTCCAAGCCCAGTACCCTATCCACTGTAACACCTAGTGATAGAGAATCAACTGAAACTTTATAAGCAAGGGAATCACATGGTCAGATCTGTATTTTGGGGATATCACTGTGTCAGTTGTATCAATTAGAGAGAAGAGACTCTTCAAGCAGGGAGAAAACGTAGGTTATTAGTCTTGAACAAAGGTAATAACCATGTGATTGAAGAGGAGAGGAACAGGTAGGGAGATATATTTTGAAGGAAGAATTGATAAAATATGGCAATTGATAGTTATATGGGAGCAAGGGAAGGGCATGAGACTATGAACCTGAGTGATTGGAAGAGTGATTGTGCTTTAATTCAGAACTGCTCTCTAATTTATTTATCCTGAATTTTCACTTCTCTAATCATCTCAGCTCTATCTGCTTCCTTCATACCTCCATCTATCCCGTGGTCTATTTTGACCTTTCCATTTTCCTTTCTCTCCCAGCCTAAGTGGGAATAAATTCTTTTATCCTCTTAGGATCACAGAGTCATAGGGTTTTAAAGGGACTTCACAGGTCAACTCACTCAACTCTGCTTGATGTATGAATCTGATCAATGACATTCCATACAAAGGAGTGATTCAGTCATTTATGAAAGGACACTTCTGACTTAGAGTCAGAAGACAGGGTACAAGTCCCAGTTCAGACAGTTATAAACTTTGTGATCTTGGGAAAAGACCCTTAACTTACGTGAAACTCAGTTTCTTCAACTATAAAATAAGGGTAAGATTTACGATTCTTATCTCTCAGGATTGAGATGAGGAAAGAACTTTGTGAGTCATAAAGAACTACATTGAAAAGACTGATCATTATAGCACAAGATTGGGATTTTTCAAGAGGAGCTTCGCTAGAAAACAAAGGGAAAAGCAAAATTCAAAAACATGGAAATGATGAGAAGATGCTGATAAAGCCAGAGACTATTCAGAGGAGAATAACCTGAATCCTGGAAAACATCAATCTCAATATCGTATGAGGACTGTTTAAAGGAAGAAGGAATGTTTAACAAATATTCCATACCTCAATGGGTCTTCACAGCCACCCTAAGTAGGCATAGTATTGTTGCTCCCAGTTAATAAATAGGAAACTAAGGTTCAGAGAACTCAAATGACTTTTCCAAGGTCGTAAAGCTAGGCGGTAGAAAAGTCAAGATATAGCTTTTGTTTCTCTGGGTCTCAACTCAATGTATTTCTGAGGATTCTATACTGACTTGGGTTAATGTCCATGCCTAGTCCCTTTAATGATCAACTTTATCCTTGACCTGTATTATATTAGCTTCTTCCAGCAGCCAACATCAGATTATATTATCTCTTTCCATTTCAAAGTCTGAAATACCTCCCATTAAATTACTGCATGTTATTCTGAGGAACTTCTCTAGCTCTTGACGCATTTGAGGAGATTTGATGACTGAGGCACCTTGAGCTCAGATATGGATCAGGAAACCAGCCCTGCTCACTTCTCTTGAGTTCTCTCTGATGAGAGATTTAGGTCACTTCTCATCAAGGGGAGTGACTTTTCCTCTATTCTATTTATCTAAGTTTGCAATTATGAAGTACTTTATAATATAGTAACACTAACACAGTTTTCAAAGGGGTACCAAAGAAATGTAAGTTTTGATTTCTGCTCTCTATGAGTTTATAATCTAGCTGGAGACATAAAACTAAGGATTATAGGCTTATAACTAGAGCTGAAAGAGACCTCAGAAGCCACTTGATGTAACCATATGGTTTTACATTTGAAGAAATTGAGGTTCAGGGAGGTTAAGTGACTTGCCCAAAGTCACACAGGTAGGAGACAGAATCATTAATCTAGAGCTAGAAGGGACTTGAAAGTCATTTTACAGAGAAGAAAACTGAGTCAGAGAGATTTACTTATTTGCCTAATGTCACAGAGCTTGGTCCTCTGACTTCATACTCAGTGCTGTTCTAATATGTGAAAATCCGGATAAAGAAATGTATCATGGATTTAGAGCTGAAAGGCCATCTAGTCTCATTTTATAGATGGGGAAACTGAGGCTCAGAAATTTTAAGTGACTTGCTCAAGGTCACACATACAGTAAGAGGCAGAGGCTAGGCTCGAACTCATATTTTTGGACTCCAAATCCTGGGTTCTTTCCATATTGCCACATTGCTCCTTTACCAGATTCTCTTATTTGGATGAAAGTAGTCTAATCTACAGCAGAAATCACAGCTAACCCAATTATAGGTTAAAGAAAACATCCTTTCTCTCATCCCCATCAATACTTTACAAGAATAAAGTCTACATTCTCTCATATTCACAGGTCACCTCCTGGTCACATCTCTGCCTCTTTCATACTTAATTTAATAAACTGAGTAGAATAAATTTGGGGAAATTACTATGAAACTGATATGTCCTTTGGTCAGAAATTCTAACCTCTCTGTAGATTGCATCCAAATCTTTCTCCACCAGAACAAGTTTTCCTCTTCAGTTACCACGTTATCCATCGTTTGGAGTAAGAAAACACCAGAGGCAACCACCCTCATCATTTCCTCTAATCTGCCCATAATCATGTCAAAGAATGAGCCAAGCTTTATGCAGGGTCTGATGACTTCTGTTCAAATCAGTAATGCCACTCACTCTAGCCTAAAATGTCTGGATCTCAGAACATGACCATGGAATGTCTATAAGGACTCCTCTCTGCCTGCCAAGTCTTGAATCCCTTCATTCCACTTCCAGATTAAATTTGCCCTACTTGTGCTCCCTCCAGTCCAAGCTGTGAGGGCTCTCACATCACACATACTTATTTTTTGTGGTCCTTCCCTGCCCAACTTGGGCACCTGTTCAGAGACATGTGGCTGCTTAGCTTCAGTATTTCTTGGCAGGACAGAGGAATCCTGGAAAAGCACCACTTTCAAAGGACGGAGCCCACTACAGAAAACCAGGAAGTCTAATTTCCGAAGTCTGTCTCAAAGGAGTAGTCACTTCTCACCTATCATCCTGTGTTTTCAGTGGTCATTTCTGTCTCGTTCAAACCACTTTAGACTGAGATTAGGCCAAGGTAAACCCAAGGAATCTGCTATAGACCACAGCTACAGATCCAATTCCCTTTTGGTCTAGATAGTTCCTAGTAATTCTCAATTTTTTCCCCTCTGAATTCTTTTTCAGAGACAAGCTTAATTCTTTGAGATTTCTGCTTCTTGACTTAGCTACTGTAAGTTGCATTTAACTAACTGCTTTTCCCTTCAAATTTCCTCATAAAAAGCATGCTGTTCTAGCAACAAAGTTTGAACTATTCTTAGGATTTTCACCCTCGTTTGAAAGGACTGAGTTGTTGTTTAGACAGATACAGACAAAAGTACATATAAGAGCTGAAGTTTTTAAAATGTTCATACCCTCTGACCCAGAGATCCTACTACTAGCTGTATGTACAAAGGCTGTCAGTTCTTTTTTTAAAGACCTTATATATACCAAAATATTCCAGTCATACTTTTTGAAGTAACAACAAAAAAAATAGAACCAAGTAAATGCCAATTCATTGGGAAATGACTAAGCAAATCATAGTTCATGAATATAGTACATTATTGTATTGTAAGAAATGATGACTGAAAAATACAGACAAGCATGGGAAGGCATATTAAGTGATGCAAAGCAAAGCAAGCATAATGAGAAAAAGAATATACACCACCATGATAAGGATGTAAATGAAAAGAACAACAAAACGATGAAACCTGAATACTGTGAAATTATAATGTCCATGCTAGTTCCAAAGCAAGAGTTGTAAGAAGACATTTTCCTATCTTTGCAAAGATGGTTCTTGGAGGATGAACATTGTATATAATGTCAAATTTGATCCATATGATGATTAGCTTTACTGAACTATTTTTAAAAAGTTCTCTCTTGTAAGAGATAGTATTATAGGAGGGTGTTACGAGAGGGATATCTTGGAAGGATGAAGGAGACATGAAAACAAAAGACAGCAATTTTAAAATTCAAATTAATTTCCCTTCAAAAAAGCTAATGTCTTCCAATGCCAAGTCTGGCTGATTTGCTGTGTCCCTTGCCTTAACTCCCTTGGAAGATCCCTTGTGTGTTGAGCTCTGGGCTACATTGAAATTGACCTGAAATCATTGACCTCTTTTCCCAGCTTTTCATCAGTCAATTGTGGGTTGATCCTAGCTAAATACTCTTACCTTCCTTGAGCTCCTGGCTTATTTGGTTTACATTTACTGAATGACTAGGATTTTGACTTAATAACAGGATTTTGAATTGGAATGGTCTCCAAACTCCCCGTTCTCCAAATGAGGAAACTTTCCAAAAAAGAGAAGGTAACTTGCCCAAGGTTACACAAGTAGCCAAGCCAGAATTTGAACTCTGGTTTTCTGATTCCAAATCTAATGTTCTTTCCATTCCACTGGCTTAATTGCCCTTAATAGAGGTAGTTGATAAATGTATATTCAATCATAGAATTTGAGAGTTGAAAGAGCCATTAGCAGCCAGCTAGTCTAAGCCAAACATGAAAGGAATCCCCACTATAATAGGACAAGGGGTCCTTCAGGTTTTTCTTGAAAATCTAGAAGGAAGAAAAAAACCCACTACCACCTCTCAAGGTGATGCATTCCACTTTTGGTGAGCTCTAATTGTTAGAAAGTTATTCATGACTTCGAGACCACATTTCCTCTATGTAACTTCCACTAATGGCACCTGCTTCTGTTCTCAGGCGTCAAACTCTTCTTTTATATGGCACCTGTCTTGTCTTCTCTGGGTTAAACAATCTCGCTTCCTTTAATCAATCTTCATATGACATGGAGTCACAGCCCTTTGCCTTTCTCTTGATACTCTCTAATTTATCAATGTCCTTAAACTGCAGCAAGTGGAATAAATTAATTAAACAAGAGCATTTATTAAGCACTTATTACGCACCAGGTGCCATGTTGGGTGGTAAGGATATATAGAAAAAGTAAAAACAATTCCTGTCCTCACCAAGCTTACATTCTAAAAGGAGAGACATATTTATATGAGACACACAAAGTAGATGCAGGGTTATCTTAGAGAGTAAGGTACTAGCAATTGGCAGCTAAGTGGTGAAGCAGAAAGAGCACTGGGCCTGAACTAGGAATAACTGAGTTCAAATCCAGCCTCAGACATTTCCTAACTGGGCAACCCTGGGCAAGTCACTTAACCCTTTTTGCCTCAGTTTCTTTATCTGTAAAATGAGCTGGAGAAGGAAATGACAAACCATTTTAGTATCTTAGCCAAGAAAATCCCAAATGGGGTCATGAAGAGTCGAATATAACTGAAACAACTGAACAAAAACCAGAATACAACTTAGGTTGTCCATCTGCAATTCCTGACTTTTGCTATGTGACTGGTTCACCTCCTTTTCCAAATATATATGTATATGTGTATATATATATATATATATATATATATATATATATATATATATATATATGTATATGTATATATATGTGTGTGTATATGTATATATATGTACACCTCTTCATTTTCTCAACATGTATAGTGTGATATACTTTATCAAAAGCTTTGCTAAAAATCTAAGAGACTTATCTATAACCATCATATTCCCATCATCTACAAGCCTGATACTGTCAGAAAAGGAAATATGTTAGTCTGACATGACCCTATTAGTGAAACCATACTGGTTCATTGTACATACCTGTTCCCTTTCTACATATATGTCAGTCATCATTTTAATTAACTGTTCCAGAATTTTCTCAGGAATTGAAAATAAGCTCAGCAGGCTATAGTTTCCAGACTCTTTTCCCTTTTTTCTAAAAAAAATCAAGACAATATCCATCTCCATTTTTGTGGCACCCCATTTTCCAGTACTATCTCAATATTACTGACAGTGGTTCAGCAATTACATCAGTTCTTTCAGTACTCAAGGCTGCAGTTTGTCTGGGTCAAGTGAGGAATTCATCAAGGACAGCTGAGTTATCTCTTACTCGATCCTTACTTATCTCATGTATCACCTCTCTGCTGGACATCTTTTATTCTGTCATTTTCAGTGCCAAAGTTATCCTCCTTGGCTTGGACAAAAACCAGAATTGAGTAACTCTGCTTTCTCTCCATTGTCAGATATTATTGTCCCATCTCTTCCCAAGAAAAGATCCTATCCCTCCTTTAGTCCTCCCCTTTTCCCAATATTTCTTTTTAAAAAATACACAACTCCAAACCCTTTTGTTCTCTAGATATTTCCTTGACATCTTCAGTTCATTCTGAGTTTTAGCATAGCTGATACTGTTTTACAGGACCATTACACATTCATTCCACTCACTTACATTTTCTATATATTTATTTTAAAAATCTAAGTTGGCTGTTGAGTTCCCTATAGTTCCATATAGGTGTCTTCAGATAAGTTTCATTTCATTAAAATTGTTTCTTTTATGTCTTCATAATTTATTATTAAGCATCTTCCATCCCACAGGGATAATCTCTCAGAAAGAAGGAATCAAGATTAAAAGGGACTGGCAAATGCTCTTTATAGAATATAGGTCTTTAATTGAGGCTTCAAAGAAGCCAGGAAATAGAGACAAGGAGGGACAGGATTCTAAAGATGGGAGACACAGAGGGTGAAAATGCACAGATTTAGGAGAAGGAATGTTATAGTCAAGGAACAACAAGAAGGCCAGTGTCGCAGTACCACAGAGTATATGGGCAGGGAATAAGTTGTAAAAAGAATGAAAAGGCAGGAAGCATCAAGATTGTAAATGATTTTAAAAGACAGACAGGATTTTATATTTGATCCTGCAGATAAGAGGGAACCACTGGAGTTTATTGAGTAGAGGGGTGATATGGTCAATCCTATACTTCAAGAAGATCCCCTCATTGAATGAGTAGAGGATGGATTAGAGCTAGGAGAGAGACTTCAGGCAGAAAGACCAGCTAGAAGGCTGTTGGAATAATCTAAGTGAAAGTAATTATGGCCTACATTAGAGGAATGACTAGGGTAGACTTATAATAGTATCAAAGGAGAGAAGTAGGGAACAAATGAGAAATGTTAAGAAGGCTTAAACAATAGAACTTGGTAAATGATTAGATGGGGGGTACAGAGAGAGAAAGGAGTTGAGGATGACACCTAGGTTGTATGTCTGGAGGACTGGAAGGAAGGTGGTATCCTCAATAATAAAAAGGGAAATTAGGAAGGGGAGAATTGAGGAGGGGGAGATAGAATTCAATGGAGAACATTTTTCATTTGAGATGTTTGCAAGGCATTTAGTTCAAAGTGTCCAATAGGCAATTAGTGATGTGAGATTGGCATTCAAGAGAGAGGTTAAGACTAGGGAAACAGAACTGAGAATTACCTGTATAGAAATGATCATTGAATCTATAGGAGCTGATGAGATCAACAAATGAAATAGTAGAGAGGGTGAAGGAAAGAGAGTTCAGGAAAGAGCCTGTGGGACACTCATAGTCAGTAAGCCTGACCTGGATGAAGTACAGTAAAAGATTCAGAAAGAGTCATATAGGTAGGAGGACAGCCAGGAGAGAGCAATGTTTATGAAAACCTAGAGAGAAGAGAGTATATTAAAGAGAAAAAGTGTGGTAGACAATGTCAAAGGTTGCAGAGAGATTGAGAAGGATAAAGATTAAGGAAAGGCCATTAGATTTGGAAAATAAAAGATCATTGGTAATCATGGAGAGAGTATTTCCAGTTGAATTATAAGGTCAGAAGCCAGACTGTGGAGAGTTACAAAGAGAATGAGAGGACAGAAAGGAGAAATGCCAATAGTAGATAGTCTTCTCAAGCAGTTTAGTCACACAATGAATTGGAAATTGAGGGAATATCCATCAATTAGGGAATGGCTGAACAAGTTATTGTATATGAATGTAATGAAATACTATTGTTCTATAAGCAGTGATGAACAGGTCAACTAAAAAAAGAAAAACTTGGGGAGACTTATATGAACTGATGCTGAGTGAAGTGAGCAGAACCAGGAGAACACTGTACATAAGCAATAGCAATATTATTTTCACTGTTTTTGTTTTTTTCTTTCTTGTGGTTTTTTCCCTTTTGTTCTGATTCTTCTTTCACAGTATGACTAATGTGGAAATATTTAGCATGATTGTGCATGTATAATCTATATCAGATTGTTTGCTGTCTTGGTGAGGGGGGAGAGAAAGATGGGAGAAAAAATTGGAACTCAAAATCTTACAAAAATCAATGTTGAAAACTATCTTTACATGTAGTTGGGGTAAAAAGTGATATTAAGTGAAAAAAACCTTTAGCCACAAAAGGGAGGAGATACAGGATAATAAGTAACAGGGATAGGCAGATCAAATGAGCATTTTTGAGAACGGAGGAGGCATGAATGTGATTGTAGGCAGCACGGCAGCCAATAGGCAGGGAGAGATTGAAGATAAGTGAGAGAGTGGGAATAAAAGAGGCAGCCATCTGAGATGGGACAGAATTAAATCATATTTATCTTTCCTCTGAAGACTTTGAAATCTGTTTTCCCAGAATCATAGCGTCAGACTATGCTTGGATTTCTCCTTTTTCTCAGTCGTCTCACTCCATCAGTGTTGACCTTCAACTGCAACTTATACAGCTGAAATGGCTTCTGGCCCAAATATTATTCTTCAGCTACAAGGATATCCTTCCAAGGAAGTAGGTGGTTTGTCCTCCTCTTCCCTCTTCAAAAACTGTAATTTTGAGGAAATCACCCTTTTGTAGAAAGTCCAGTGCCCAAATCCTCAAACTCTTGGGAACTCTGGGTGTCTGGGTGGGACAAACTTAACCAGAAAAAGTCTTTGTTCAGGGTCTCTAGTCTCTAACTTGGGCTTAGAAAAAGAAGCAAAAAGGTAGAAGAAGGTGATCAGAAATGGAGGTCCAGGAATTTCATTTTCAGGCTTATCACAACCATTTCCTTCACGTCACAATTTTCTGTTCCTGGAGAGGAAGAAGTAAAGAGTATTCCTTTCTCTTCCTCACAAAAAAGGGGTTCCTAGCCAAGTCATTTTATAACTCATTTTTACAGGGCAAGGGGAAACTGTTTTAGTTAGTCCATTCATGTGAAGCTCAGTCACCAATCATCTTGGAGGCAGTCTCAGATTTTGGGAACCTATCCATCATCACTGATCCCCTAGTCAATTCCCTCACGAAAGAGGGTAGAAATATACCTCTTGCTCAGAGAATACAGAGCAGAAGTCCTTTCCTAGATTGAAGTAATAAAAGATTAATTGGGAAGGATGAGAAGACAATGAAAATAAGGGAAAGAAGACTAGACATTTTGATTTAACCTGAGAGGCAAGAGGAAACCTTGATATACTGTTAATTAGGGAGGTAACAGAATGAAAACAGGAGTAAAGGAAGATAATTCAAACAGTTGCACGTAAGATGGGTTAGAACGAGAAAAATCTGAACAAAGTGAAAGTTGCAGTCATCTTGCTGATAGCCATCCACCCTGGCTGTCTTCTTGCCAATCCCCCTGCTTTATATTCTCAGGATTACCAAATCTCCAGAATCAAAGCCCTGGGTGCTATAATCTAATTATCTTTAAAACTCCTGACCTGGGACAGACCTGTTCTAACTGGTGAATCAAGGAGCACACACTTGCACTGTCTATTATTTCTAGTATACTCCTCAGACTACTAGTCCATGCTTCTACCATCTATCTTCACTATCTTCTTAATATTCACTCTGCTGCCCCACTGGTAACATTTTCCTCCCTGACTCCACCTCCTGTTCTGGAAACTATAATTAATTCAATGTGATCATTGCCTTTAAAAAGGATCCATCCACTGATTTCTCTCCGGTTTTACCCACCATCCATTGAGGACATTAAGTGGTACAAAGGATAGAGTATTGAGCCTAGATTCAGGAAGACCTTAATTAAAATCTGTCCTCAGACACTTACTAGCTATGTGATCTAAGGCAAGTCACTTACCCTCCATTTGCTTTAGTTTCTTCAGCTGTAAAATTGGGATAAAAGTGTCTACCTCCCAGGATTATTGTGAGGATAAAATGAGATAATATTTGTAAGTGCTTAGCGCAGCTCCTATTTGCAGCAGATGCTTAATAAATGCTTGTTCCTTCCTTCCTTTATGACTCTTAAGACCATAATCCTCTTCCCTGGTCTCCATTCCCTTTTACATGTTGTTGTCTCTCACTATTAGAATATAAGCTACCTGAGGATAATGACTATCTTGCTTTTGTATTTATATCCTCAGCATTTATAGTATTTATCACATAATACATGCTAAATAAATGTTTTCCCATTCTATTTAACAATTCAGGTCTAAGCTCATGACTGAAATATCAGCCAAGACAAATGCTTTCTTATGGTAGAAGCCGATGAAGCACCATTCCAGCTTGTGGAGCATCTGATTTCCATATTCTTTTTCTCTACTCCTCCCAACATTCCTTGGAAGACTGACAGAACCCCATTGCCCCTGAATATGATATTAAATTTGGAGAAAAAGAAGCCATGTTTGTACTTCCTCTTTGTTTGCTATGAGAAGGTAGGCATCATCGCCACCCTCCTACTTCCATGGATGCCTATAATTCTTTTCTTTTGGGGGAGAGGGAGTGCTGATCGAGGTTAAGTGGCAGTCAGGGTCACACAATAATCAAACGTCTGAGTTCAGATTTGAAATCAGGCCCTTCTGATGCCAGGGCAGCGCTCTAACCATTGCACCATCTAGCTGTACATTTCACATCTTAACTCAGTTATTTTTATCCATAGAGGTAATGTGTTGGATATAGAGCTTCACAAATTATATTTGGCATCAAAGTCAAAATTTTCCATTCTTCAATTCCCCTAGTTTTCCATTCTTTGTCCCAGATGGAACTATAAGTACTTAAATTATAGGATACCTGAGCCAGCTTAAAGAGT
Organism: Potorous gilbertii; assembly: GCA_028658325.1. NCBI lineage: Eukaryota > Metazoa > Chordata > Mammalia > Diprotodontia > Potoroidae > Potorous > Potorous gilbertii. The sequence goes on from CM053770.1 coordinate 559,074,009, forward strand.
AAGATTCTAGCAGGGCTAGGCAGTGGGGAACCTGGAGAACGATGGCCTCAGTTCAAAATTGCCTAGTGCTGCAATGGTTATGAAAGCTGTTCACATTTTCACCCTGCCTTCTGACTGAAGAGAGATTCCTCAAGCTGGGTTTCCTCCCCACCTCCCTTCAGTCTCTTAGATAACTCCTGGAAATTAGCAGCAACAGCAGCGGCAGCCACAGAAGTCAGGATGCTTGCAGTATCTCCCTGTCATACCCCACAAGTGGCTTAGGATCTGGGTGGTGACCATTAAAGGGGACCACCCATTGGTAAATCCCCAGTCTGGTGCTCTGTAGGTGCCTTGACTCGAGGGAAATGTTTGGAAGGAGACTGAAATAACGGAGTGCTTGGTCTGACTGTGTTTGGACCTGACAACGTCATACTCTGATCTCCTAACGTACAGTCCAATGCCTTTTATTCCATTCCAAAACAGGATCACTTTTGGCCATGGTTTAGCATTATTTATTGCTATCAACAACAATTTTGAGACAACTTAATCCTTTTGCTTTCTGTTAGCCCCCCAGGGTCAGGACCCCTGACCACCACTAAGTGTCCAATGACGCACGATTTTATTGTCCACAGTTTCTCTCATTGAAGTGGCATCCTTCTTCAGCCGATACAAAGGGAGGGCAGCAACCCTTTCCCAGGCTCCAGGCACACAGAAAGTATGCATGTACCCATAGATGGCCCATATCCCAGAGTTCTTGTGTTCTGCCCCAGAACCACTTTACAATTGATTAATGATTACCTACTTTGATGAAAACCTTTTGTTTTCTACAGAGAGAAAAGACACTGGTCTACTGTGATACCTGCAAGTTCTGGGATCCAAATGAACAGATCTTTATTAGAGAGGGGTACTTTTCTTTTGGTATCAACCTTCCTGACCCATGGCAAGGAAGGTCCTGTTTGAGGATAGTTAAGATGGCACAACCGCTTTTGTTGAGCTATCCAAAGTTTATTTCAGCAATAAGAGGTTGTAGATAGAGGAACCAAGCAGAGGCCTGGACTAAAGGAGAGTGATAGATTTGACTGAAGTTTTAATTGTTCAAGCCTGGCTCAGTTATCTGAGGAGTGAATAAAAGATTCCTCATAGAGACAGCAATGTGGTAGGTGTACTGAGATGAAGAGCAGTGAAAGTGTCCAATAATTCATAAGAGACAATCTCTGGTAATACTACTGGTGACCTCAGATGTCTATATACAAATGCAAAGAATATGAATGATAAACAAACTAACAAACAAACAGAAACTAGAGCTTAAATAGGAAGTTTCCCAGGTATTAGGATTCAGTGGGGTATAATCAAGGGTATGCTGCTAAATCAGCTTTTTCAAGGGGGAAAAAGTTCACACTGCATTTATTCAAGTTTAATCTGCTTTATTAACAATTTCTCCATCACTTTCTTAGGTCTAGATAATTAACAAAACAATAAATCAAGCCCTGATTTGTAGTCTTTCATGATTTCCAAGGTATAAATAATCACTGATAATTTAACAATCAGTTCTCACCTGCCAGTTCAAGATGGCCCTAGCATACTCCTGGATGACTGAATATGGCATTAAATCATAGCATCACAGATTTAACTCTGGAAGGAGCTTTTGAGATCATCTGGTCCAATTCCTCATTTTATAGATGCAGAAACTGAGACCTAGTGATGTTAAATTACTTATCTAGAATCACACAGGTATTAAGTGACAAAGCAGGAACTTGAACACAGGTCCGGTGGTTCTAAGTTCAGCATTCTAAAATGATATTCCTTATTCAAAAAAGAACAAATTACGTAAAAATGAAACAGCTCTGTGAACTATGTATATACAAGGTATATGAAGACTAGATGGAAGATAACATCAGAGGGAAAGCCCTGAGCTCCAGAGAAGGCTTAATACCCCTTTGTTCAGCCATTCCAGTCACGCCCAACTTTCCATGACCCCATTTGGGGTTTTCTTGGCAAAGATACTAGAGTGCTTTGCCATTTTCTTCTTCAGCTCATTTTATAGATGAGGAAACTGACACAAACATGGTTAAACGACTTGCCCAGGGTCACCCAAAAGGAAGCGTCTGAGGCTAGATTTGAACTGAAGTCTTCTTGACTCCAGGCCTGGCCACCCAGTTGTCACCTTGTTTCTTTTATTAGCCCCTTTATGTAATTTCATCTTCTTAGCTGAGAGAAATAGATTATTCCTGAATCTCTTGATCAACTTCTCCTCTTCCCCACACCCAAATATAATTTAATATATACAATGCTATTCTGCTACCTCTTTTATCTAATCTTTTCCTTTTAAATAAGGCATTTTAAAAGCCATATAGTCCATCAAGTTTCAGCAATACCTATAAGATTAAATTACCTTGCTTTCAGATAAATTACCTTGCTTTCAGATCTCTGGTTCACCCCTGCTTTTCTTAAGTGATTTGTTTTATTGGATTTTATTTCCTGAGAAGTTCTCTTCCTTTGCACCGATGGTCTTCTTCCTCTTTTATAACTATGTGGCCTCTGACTTGGTAGAAGTACGATCAGTCTTCTCTCTTATCCTGCATTTTCAATTCTAAGTCTTCAATCAGCACTGAAAGTCTCTGAGTAAATACATTTGTAGTGCATGTCCTGATATATTCCTCCAAAGTGGCACATCAGAGTGGTGGATTGGGTACTACCTCAGATTCTAGGGTACCCTATGGGTGGCTGCTTCTAACTCTACTAACCCATGAACCTTCCCACAATCAGGCAGTAGATATAATTAAGTTTTTTATACAGAAATTTACTGAGATGTCAAAATGAGAAATATCTAACTATAGCTACAGATACAGATATAAATGGCTGTAGACATAAATAATATAGATAAATTATTATTTAATGGAATACCATCTTTTTGGGGAACTTTCCCAAATGTTTCCCAATTTATACAACTATAATTGCTCCACAATTAGCAGAGGCTTGCCAAAGCCCTAATGCAAACAGAAGACATGAGTCAGCCATAATCCATGAGGATTTTTCTAGGCTTTTATCTCTTCTCTGCACTGAACCTCCTCTATTTCAGCATTTTGAAAGTCGTGATAATTAAATGAGAGGGAGTCGAAAGTAATGAATAGAAAATAGATTTCAGAGTCAAGAAGACCTGGTTCCAACAGCTGCCTCTGACACATACCAGTTGGGTAACTATAGTCCATTAAATTAAAGGAGCTAATGAAAGTGAAATGCCTTGAAAACCTTAAAATGATATGTAAATATCAGATATTATTACTGCTAAGTTTTCAGTGGCCCCAGGCACCTCTCTAAGCATGTAAGTTTCAAATAAGTTGCTAATCTGTATCAAAGGAGAGAGTTCCTCAATAGTAATCAAATCATAGGTCTAGACAAAAGAAAAGGTCTGTGTGTGGGGGTTAATATTACACGTATTTCTTAACTTCACGTGGTTGTTATAAGGACAGTGCCCCATAAATTGCATAGTATTGTATAAGTGGTTATTATGACTCTTACTGGTACAGGGATGGGGAACCACATGTAGCCCTCTAGGTCCTCAAGTGTAGCACAAATTCCTCTAATAAAAGAATTTGTTCTGTAAAACTTGGACTCCGTCAAAAGGCTGCATCCAAGGACCTAGAAGCCCACATGTAGCCTCAAGGGCACAGGATTCCCACCTTTGGTAAAATCACAATAGCCCTACAGGTCAAGTCCATTTGGATTTCTCTCAGCTTAAATGCATCATCTCTGACACCCAAGCCATGAGGATTTCCGTGAAGGGTTCAAAGGGAGCATATTTACTTCTCCTTGTCTTCAACTTAACTTTATGGTCATATTCACACTAAAAGCTTGCAGCCTCCATGAGTGATTAGCAAAGCCCTCCCAGAACTCACAGGGCAGCTACATGGTGCAGTGGATAGAGCACCAGTGCAGAAGTCAGGAGGAACTGAGTTCAAATCTCACCTCAGACACTTGACACTCACTAGCTGTGTGGCCTTGGGCAAGTCACTTAACCTCAGTTGCTTCATCCTGGGTTATCTCCAGTCATCCAGATGAATATCTGCTCACTGGTTTCAGATGGCTCTGGAGAAGAAGTGAGGCTGGTGACCTGCACAGCCCTCCCTCACTCAAAACAAAGTCAAGTGCAAGTCATGTCATTATATCTCTGATGGCATGGTCTTCTTCTGCAATGAAAGATGAACACACACCCAGAACTCACATAAGGACAGATTTAGCTCCTAAGAGAGTGGAAGCCTTTGTTTCCTGCTTAGGATTAACCACTTATTGCATAGTCCTATGAGCCACTCCCAAGGAGAATGCCCTTTCCCTAACTCTGATTATTCTTCTCCATAGAATGCAAGTTAACCATTCATACCATTTACTTTCTGTGTGACCTTGGGCAAACCAGTTAACCTCTCTGGTCCTCAGTTTCCCCACCTATAAAATGAAAGGGTTGAGTTAGATGATCTTTCAAGTTCTTTCTAGCTCTAAATCTATGATCTCATAATCTTATGATCCATGCTTGTGAATTATAAAGGCAAAGAGTTAATATGAGCCCATCTCTTTAAACATCTTGGCAGAGAGAGAATATGTAAATACAAATGGATATAAATCTAAATCTCCAGCAAAACAACCAAGCCTATGGAAAGTGTCACAAAAAAAGGTGGGCCAGGAGGAGCAGGCATTCCAGAATTGCTCTTGGGTTCAGCCTGGAGTGGAGATAGCACGGTGTAGAGGAAAGGGCACTGGACTGGGAAGTCCCAGGTCTGTCATAAATTAGCTACATTATCACGGACAAGTCACTTCTGCTCTTGGGTTCCATGTTTCCTCATCTAGGCAACTAAGTGGCACACTCCAGGCTGGGCCAGGAGCAGGATAGACTTGAGTTCAAATCTGTTCCCAGATACTTACTAGGTAAGTAATCCTGGACATCTCACTTGGCTTCTGTCTGCCTCACTTTTAACTGTAGAATGGTGATAATATTGATGAGGAATGCACAACTCTTGCCCTTTACCCCATTCCTCATCAATATCACCTGTTTTCCAAGTTTGTTCTGAGGGTCAAATGAGGTAATATCTATAAAGCACTTAACACAGTACCTGACACACAGTAGAGGCTCAATAAAGGCTTGCTCCCTTCTCTCCATTCCTGCTCTTCCTTAAGTTCATTTGTAAAAACATTAGTCTTGATGATCCCTAGGTACCTCTCAGTTCCACCATTCTCTGGAAATATATGATATTTCCTTAGGAGACATAAATATTGGTATATTTCATTCTGAGATATCTTTGCATATTGGCCTTACTGAGGATTAGGTTAAAGGGTCCTAGTGCTCTCTGGCCCTAATATTTTGTCATTGAGCCCAATGGCTGTTGTTCAAGATCCTGCGTCTTTGGCTGGATGGTTTCCTCCTTGTTTTCCTTTGGTCTTGGCAGTGACTGATTAATGGTGCCCATTCTATGGCTTGCACAACGAGACAGGAGACAGGATTTCAAGATCCTCCTCAACTACCCGAGATTCATCTCCCTACAACTTAATACATTCATTATGTGTGATGGATGAGCTCAGGGCTGAACCAGTGGAGTTTTTGTTCATGTTCACATCAGTTTCTTCCAAAATTGAGCAACCTAAAACCACTCAAAAGAAAGGAATTGAATTCAGTTCAGTAAACCTAAGTTCTCAGTATGCACATTAAAAGAGAAAGGACTTATTAAGACAATAGGAATTACAACGGTAGAGAGTGTCAGCTCAGTCCATTTTGGACAAGAATGTTTTAAAGCATGTGCATTGTTAACTTACCCGGATATAATGGATGTGTTCATTGTAAATGGTTCTTATCTACTAGGCAATACTTTGTAATGGTAATTTCAGGTATCTATTTGCCTTTGAAAGTAATCAAAATGCATTTCTTTTACCTGTTCCCCCCTCCCCCATACCTAGCCCCAGGAACTTGGAAGTAGTGGGGGGTGACTGTTAGTGGTAAGGTTGGGGATAGGGTCAAAGGACTCTGTGAAAGCTACCCAAGAGAGGATTTCGGAGATTCTTGGCTCAGCCCAAGGTCATCCCTGCCCCGTTTTGCAGTTTGCTCTGAATTCCTGACTTTTTACTTTATTTTCCATTTCTAGAATACCTTTTACCTCAGGATATTAAGAAACAAAATGAAGCCTACTGAGGTAGTCTAATCCAGGCAAAGACATCTTTTGGGTCTCTAGTTTCCTTCTCAATCAAAGGGTGCTAATTGTATTAACCTGTATTAACCCTGACAGGATTGATTGGCAGCTGTAATGTTCCTGGAACAGAGGAAGTCAACAAGAAAGCATTCTGTATGCATACCTTTGTCTCGTGCGCTGGTGGTCCTCCAAACACTCCCACTGGCTAACCTCCATGGCTCTGTATGTCTCTTTTTTCTCCCACACAGGGAGAGCCTAGGGAGGTTCTTTTTTTTTCCTTTTTCTGTTTAAATGTTTACAGAAAGAAAGACCCACAGGCCACTATCACCAAGAAAAAGAAAACCACCCAAACCAGGTCAGTCGAGGAAATCATCCTTCACCTTTTTTCCTTCCTTTCTCCCTCCAAATCCAATGATAGGACATCAGTGCTCTCCAATAAACTCATTATATTTTTGTTTCTGTGTGGCTTTTGTTTTTGTTTTTCTTTCTTCTCAGAGTGCTCTCCATCAAGCAGGTATGTGTTTGGTGTTATTGCAAATGATCCTTGGATTTATTTATGCCATAGGCATAAATAATTCTTCCTTTCTGAAGGACACGTCATGGTTCTGGAATTTTAAAAGGGAAAAAATGAGAGGCAGGGAGCCCATCTGGAGATGAAGCCCTGGCAGGCAGACACATGCCTATCTGGACAGACAGATGGGCAGGTAAGGCTCCTTTGGATGGAAATGAGCAAAATGTCAAGGCCAGACCCTTTCTTCCTCTCAAGTGCTCCTCCCATACCAAGAAGCTGATTTGACCTTAAACCAATCAACTGGAAGTTTGACTTTGATCTGTAGTCCATAGATGGGCCAGCAGATTGGTCTTCAACCTGGTTTAGCCCAGATCAGCCCTGGTCCTCTGAGAGCCCCCAGGAGACTCATGTGATCCTGAAGACTGGGAGGAAAACTAAAAACTGTAATTGCCTCTAGAGGTTGCTGAGGAGTATTTACAGCGGCCCCCAATGTTTGCTCCAGCCTTAGAACTCCCCCATTCTGCCTAACATTCTTCAGACTAGAGATGACCCTTCAAAAAGTTGACATTTACTTCAATAAACTTTTACTGAGTTCTACTCTGTTGAGTAAGATAGGATTTCCACCCTCAAGGAAGGAGATCTTAACTCACTTATAGGGAATAGAGGGAAGATAAATCGGGACTCAGTGAATAATACAAATTAGAAGATGAAAACTTCAGGAAATAAATATAAGCTATAGGACCTCTGGGGCAAGCAAGGAAGATGACATGGAAGAAGTAAGCCTCGATGCAGAGGGAGGATGCGGAAATGGGGAAAGATGCAAAGGAATCCAGTTTGGCCCAAACTTGGCATTTGGGATTTGACATGCACAGGTTACAGCTAGGTCCGGGGGTCACCTAGGACTTACTGGGTAAGGGACATCAACTGCAGGTGGATTGTAGGACCCTGATATCTCAATACGGCACCATTGCCTCAACTGCTGCTACTCCTTAGAATGTGACATGGCCATTTTAGGGGGGCAGAGGGCTATGGCAATGCATGGGAACCAAAAGCCTGCGCTGGTCTCCAGTCTGTGTTCAGTTCTCTCTGGAATCTTTCTGAAAAGAGAAAAAAGGCCAACTTTTAATGAAGACTCTATTTTTACAGGCCTAGCACAAAGGGTAGCTACAACCCATAACAGCCCAAGTCAAGCAATTCATCTCTAATTAATCCACAAAACCTTCATTGGGAGACGCTATCAAAATTTCAATGGTTTAACTCTCTGTGAGCTGATTAAATTGATCAACCCCCTACATAATTATTCATCTATATATATGCTGTGTCCCCCTCTGCAGAACATAAACCTCTGAATGGTAGAGACTTTCTTTTTGCTTTTGTTTTCCTCCGTGTCTCATATATATGTAAATACAAGAAGGAACTGTGATTAGGTCAGTGTAGTAAATTCCTGATTTGGGAACTTCGTCCACCAAAGCAGATCACCTATCATCTGTGACCGAGTAGATAATTCCACTTAGTTATGATGTCACTTTTCTACTGCACTGTTTGTAGGGTCTTGAATCTATCTTTCCTTATCATATCCAGTCTTTCCCTAGGCTCCTGAGGTGGACGTTGCTGTTAAACGTTGCCATCCCAGGGTCATGGCTAGGACACCAGTAAAGTGTCCAAATCCTCTGGCCCTTTGAAGTTCATGAGGTCCTTCTCTGATGAAGGGTGAAATGGGAGGGGGCTGTGACAGAGGCTCAGGCTTTGTCCTCTGAAGCAGCTGCTTCTTTAAAATAGCTCTGCTTCTTCTCCACCAGCAGACACTCACTCAAATCTCTGGGTTCTATAATGGTCTGTTATTTTATAGACAACCAATGGGGCACGACCAGGTTTCCTCAATTAGTCTCACCACACTTCCTGTGTAATCCGGTTCATTTAATGCCTTTCAAAGACATCTGAATTGATCAAGGAACTTTTTTCAAACTTGGTCTAAAACCTATGATTATGATTGATTCAATAGAGATATATTCCCACCTATGAAGGTAGGAAGATGCTTTTTGTTCCATGAAGTTTAGAGATTATGATATAGTGACATCTATTAAAATATTCTTTAATTTTTTTTAATCAAATGAAATAATAGTTGCAAAGCACATAGTGCCTGCCTCATGGTGGACACTTAATAGATGTTTATTCCTTTTCTCTACCCCTTTTATGAATCAAAATTATACCTGGGAAATTATGAGTAACAGTTGGTATGCCCCAGGACCATTTATTGGTTAATTTCTCCAGATATTCTGAGCTCTTTGTTGTAACATGGGGATTTATTCCATTAGTTTCCGACATAGAATTCTAGCCATCAGATCCTATGTTTTAAGTTATTCAGAAAGTGCTAAATCTTGCAGTGAAACATGGCATAGTATCTGACACTTCCTTTCATACTCTATACAGATCACTGAGTCTGGGCTGTTTCCATTATTCGTGCTGGAGATGACCAGGTCTTGAATTTTCCCCAAAAAACTCATCCTCTTCCATAAACAAATCTATGTGATTTGGATGTATTATTTCGTTGCTGCTTATGCTGCTACTAGATGAATAGGGATTCTTTCTTAGTCCTCTCTACTTTGCTCTGCCTTCCTCCTACTCACCTTCTGCTAGTAGAAAGTGAGGGAAAGAGGGAGAATTTCCCTCCTCCCAGGAAGGTGCTGGAGGCAGTTAAAATAGAATTTGTTAACTTTTTAGTGGGAGTATTTACACCTCAGAAATTGGCAAATATTACAAATCAGGAATTGATTTATTTTTTGTTGGCTATCTAGATTTAAGAAAGTGATGAAGTTACTGATAATCGAGATTAAACTTAAAAATCTGTCCTGAGAGGCAGTGAGGTGTTGCTGTGGAAAGAGTGCAGGAGTCAGGAGGATCTGAGTTCAAATGTGACTTCAGACATTTACTAGCTGTATGACCCTAGACAAGTCACCTAACTCCAATTACCTCAAAAAAAAAATGTGTCCTACATTCATCTCCAACCCCCCTCCCCACCCGGAGTCAGTTGTTAAACATTTACCAGCATCCCCTTGCCACTTCCTCTTCTACTAGCCTCCACAGGTGATTTTTCATATAATAAATGGACACTTTCTTGAAAGAGTTTGATAGTCATGTAAACCTTAGAAGAAACAATACGAAATGGTAAAAATATTGAGTGAGAAATCATAATCCCTAGATTCCAGTGCTACACCCAGTTACTTATTATTGCCATGTAACTGTAGGCAAGCTACTTATTTAGAAGCCAAGAAATCCCCATTCCAGGTCTGCATGATGAATTATTTGAGTTTATAGATCTTCCTGCCCCTCTATGGCCAAAAGTAAAATAATTTGGACACATCTACTCATTGGATTCTGATTCTCATCTCACTAAGAATGATAGGCGGCCAGGTGCTTCAATGAATAATGTCTTAGACCTGGGATCAGGAAGACCTAAGTTCAAATCCAGCTTCTGTCACTTCCTATCTGTGTTAGGTTGGGCAAGTCACTTAACCTCTGCCTCCTTCAGTCTCTTCATTTGTAAAACAGGAATAGTAATAGCACCTATAGAAATGCTTACTATTATTATTTAGTATTTGGAAGATTAAAATGTGTAGAGACTGTTTTCTACAGAATCATCTGAGGGGTACCAGGAGGACCCCTTTTTCCCCAAACAGTCTCCCTTACCTCTCTACCATAGTACCTGAAATTTCACCATTTAAAAGGCATTTCTTTGAGCTGACACCACTGAATTTTTTAAGTATTCTTTTCCAAAATGCAACACCCACCTCATAAGTAGTACGTTAAGCTATTGGTCATATTAACATGTTAGAATATGTTTCTCTGATACTTTCCTGCTTTGATAACTAGCTGAGAGAACGCCCGAGAGGATGGTTGTTCTAATGTGAAGGAAAAGAAGATAAAAAATTTTTGATGGGGACAGAAAATCTGAAAAGGAATATTGCTATGGGACTGGAGTCATTACGCAACTCCAAGGGTCTTAAGTGGTCAGGATTTCAAGTCCAGAAAGGAAAGGGACTTCAATGCTACCGAGTCCAAACCATTCATTTTATATACCAGAATAATTGGACCAAGAGAGGTAGTGATGACTTAAAGTGAAACGTGGAAGCAGTAACAGTGTGAAGATTCATATTCAGGCCTTTTGCCCTGCCCAGTACTCCATTCTACTAAGGACATAATCTATAAGGGAATCAGGAAGGAGGGGCCCAACGTACCATCCTTGTGAGGGCAGGAAGGGAAGAGTGCCAGGGAAGGTACACATGGTAATGAGTCTTTTATGGAAATATCAGCACCAAAGGGGCGTTAGAGGGAGAGTCAGGCTCTTCTTGGCAAGTTGGGTAACTAAAAACAAAGCTGAGACTGCCAAGACACACACACGGTTTAGATTCAGCAGTGCTGTATCAGCATCTGAGAATTCAGTCCAGAGAGTTTTGTTTATCTAAAAAAGATAGGAGAGAGAAAGATAAAGACAGAGAGAGACAGGGAGGTAGACAGAGACAGAGACACAGAAACAGAGAGACAAAGAGGAGAAGAGACAGGGATAGGCAGCCAGACAGAGAGAAACAGACAGACACAGACATAGAAAGAGAGACAGAGAGGGACAATGACACAGAGACACAATGGGAAAGACAGAAGCAGAGAGACAAAGAAGAGAAAAGACAAGAGACAAACAGCCAGATAGAGGCAGTGGGAAGGAGAGAGGGAGAGAGAGGAAGAAGAGAGAGAGAGAGAGAGAGAGAGAGAGAGAGAGAGAGAGAGAGAGAGAGAGAGAGAGAGGGAGAGAGAGAATATCAATATACTCCTGTGACCAAACAACTGAATTCCTACACACCAATCTTGGATTAACAGTCAAAAGATTTCTCTGTCTGTCTGTCTGTCTGTCTCTCTCTCTCTCCCTGTCTCTGTCTCTCTGTCTCTGTCTCTCTGTCTCCACCCCCTCCCCCCCACCCCCCACCCCCGCAAAGAATTCACTTTAGTTCAATTCCTTTCAGAGAAAGACAGAGACAACTCCATTTAAGCACTGTGCTTAGCACTGGGGAAAAGAACACAGCTTTTCAGCAAAACCTGGTGTGGAAAGGAAGAAGATCAGCTGTAAATGTAGCATCTGAGAGCATCCCCAGGGAATGGGAAAAGAGAGTGAGGTGAACAGAATGCGTGGAGTTTAACATGCAAATGTGATCAGTGGACCCAGAGCATCACCGCTCTTGATGCAAAGCCTCAGTGCTCAGGCTTCATTTTATTTTCCCCTTTCCTGGTGAATAGAAGGAAGTTTCCCAGGAGGGAATTCACATTCTCTTTCAATTTGTAATGTTGATCATCCTGGGTCTTGTTCTCCTGCTGCTCTCCCTCTTCCCACCTCCAGCACACACACACACACACACACACACACACACACACACTCTTTCTCTCTCTCTCAATCTCTCTCTCTCTCTCTGATTCTATTAAAATAACCAGTTATTTCCCCCCCTGACCCCCAGGGCTCAGGATTTCAGATTGCCTTCCTACAAGCCTCATTGCACTTTATAGCTGCTCCCTTTTCAGTCTGTCTTACTTGAAGATGTTGCAGGCAAAGCTGTTTCTCAGGGTGGGTTAACACATAAAAAGGTCCTTCTCATCAATTCTGTGCTGCCTGAATTAAGTCTAATCCTTTTTATTTGCTTAACCCACTAAATCACTAGGGCACAAATCCTTATGACAGACTTATCAGCAAGTAAGGAGTCAGGTAGTACTATCTCCATTTTCCTTCTGAGACAAGGAACATATTATCAGAGTGCCACAGTCCATTTCCCTGTATGCTCCCCTAAACTTGCTCTGACATTCTTCACATTTATAATTGTTGTTGAGAAGTGGAAATAGGTAGATGCCATAATAGCAGGAAAGAACGTCACCATGTAGCAGGATGTTAAGGACAGTCTAGCTTGTGGATTACTTTGCCTTCCTTATTAGAGTTTAGCTTATAAGCTATTATGGCTGCTTGCTCTGGAGTGGATATATGATGGCAAAGGGATTGGAAAGTGATTAAGCAATTGGAATCCTTGCTTCAGTCTATGATGCTACATGGCAGTTGTTAACTCCAGAGTATAAAAGTGGGTTACCATCTCGGGTGCAAGGGATCCTTTAAAGACACAGAGACAAGGAGTCATAGTCACCTGGGGAAGACAGCTCTGGACAACAGGACCCCTCATGACCCCTTGAGAAGTAATGACTAGAGACTGGGAACTCAGATTCCAAATAAGCATCCTGCCCCCCAAAAATCTATACCTACGAGTAGTATACCATCAAGAGATGTGCGGACTCTGCAAACTGGGTGAGAACTCCATGAAAAGAGGAAAGGATTCCCCAAGGTCAGGTGCTGGGGAGCATTCCACTGTAGCGCACCATCCACTTGTGCCTCACCATCTTTGTACTTTTAAGTCTGAGTCCACTCTTTGTTGGGTTTAGGGGGAATCTTTTGTACCAACTGTTCTTGCTATAGGAAATCCTTTTTCTTTTTTTTTTTATTAAATAAATTTATTTAACTTTTTACATTAATTTTCACAAAATTTTGGGTTCCAAATTTTCTCCCCATTTGTCCCCTCCCCTTTCCCCAATACATTGAGCATTCTAATTACCCCTATCACCAATCTGCCCTCTCTTCTATC
>CM053770.1:559087830-559356987 GCA_028658325.1 Potorous gilbertii
GAAACTCCTAGGAACACTGTGGCCAAATTCCAGAGTTCCCTGGTCAAGGAGAAAATATTGCAAGCAGCTAGAAAGAAACAATTCAAGTATTGTGGAAATACAATCAGGATAACACAAGATCTAGCAGCTTCTACAATAAGGGATGGAACGGTTGGAATATGATATCCCAGAAATCAAAGGAACTAGAACTAAAACCAAGAATCACCTACCCAGCAAAACTGAGTATAATACTTCAGGGGGAAAACTGGTCTTTCAATGAAATAGAGGACTTTCAAGCATTCTTGATGAAAAGACTCGAACTGAAAAGAAAATTTGACCTTCAAACACAAGAATCAAGAGAAGCATGAAAAGGTAAACAGCAATGAGAAGTCATAAGGGTCTTACTAAAATTGAACTGTTTACATTCCTATTTGGAAAGACAATATTTGTAACTTTTGAAACTTTTCAGCATCTGGGTAGTTGGTGGGATTACACATACACACACATACGCACACGCACACACACACACACACAGAGCACAGAGTGAATTGAATAGGATGGGATCATATCTTAAAAAATTGTAAAATGCACACTCATTTTGGTATGAAAACCTACCTTACAATACAGGAAAGTGGGGGAGAAGGGGATAAGCAGGGTGCGGGGGATGATGGAAGGGAAGGCAGTGGGAGGAGGGAGCAATATGAAGTCAACACTCTTGGGGAGGGACAGGATTCAAAGAGAGAACAGAAGCAATGGGGGGCAGGATAGGATGGAGGGAAATATAGTTAGTCCTATATAACACGACTATTATGGAAGTCATTTGCAAAACTACACAGATATGGCCTATATTGAATTGCTTGCTTCCCAAAGGGAATGGATGGGAAGGGAGGGATGAAGAGAAGCTGGAAGTCAAAGTTGTAGGAACAACTGTTGAGTATTGTTCTTACTACTAGGAAATAAGAAATACAGATAATGGAATATAGAAATTTATCTGGCCCTACAGGACAAAAGCGAAGATGGGGACAAGGAAAGGGAGGGATGTTAGAAGAGAGGGCAGATTGGTGATAGGGGCAATTAGAATGCTCGGCGTTTTGGAGTGGGGGAGGGGAGAAATAGGGAGAAAATTTGGAACCCAAAATTTTGTGAAAATGAATGTTAAAAGTTAAATAAATAAATTTAAAAAATAAAATAAAATAAAGAAAGCAAAAAAAAAAAACTTCATACTTGCTTTCTTTCATAGACTCAGATTTAGAATCAGAGGGGACCTGGCAATCATCTAGTTCAACTCTCTCATTTGATGGATGAGTAAACTGAGACCCCAAAGACATTAAATAATTTGCCCAAGGTCACACATGTAAGCAGCATACCCAAAATTCAAACCCAAGTTCCCTGACTCCAAACTGAGCTCTACAAACTTGGACCATGCCAACTCATTAATTAATAAACTCCTTCTTCTCATTTCAGTTCTTAATTGGTTACTAAAGGAATGAGAACAAACATCAACAGGTCTCAGCATTTGAAAATACCATTTACTGAAGATTCTTAGTGACACTTTAATTATTCTTTCCTTTCTGTATGTCTTTCAGTGTTAATTCAGAATAAAACCCTTTTTTTAACAAGTGAAAAAAATTATATTTATTCTGTGTCCTATTCTGAAGCCATATGTAATTGCATATTACAATTCCAATATTTTGAACCCTGAAATTATTTTCTTCAGTCTGGAAGTTGTTTTCAGAATGAAACCTCTTAAAATGCCTTTTTTTTTTCAAGTATAACCAGTGACCCAGAAAGTAAAGTGGCTTTACCTGGAAGCTGGCAATAGAACTCAGTGTTGTCCAGGAAATGCACAGCCACTTCCAGAAACCAGCATCAGAAACCTGAGTCTACAGCTGTCCCCTCCATCCCCATTAACATTCTAGCATCTCTCAGGTCATATGGTTCTCTCACTTAGTACAGGTATATGCCTTCAGGAGACTCCAAGTCACACCATCTGCTGAGATTTTGCAGGAATTAGTCAGATCACACCTCTTCTAATCTCATTTATCAGATGAGAATACCAAGGTCTAGACAGGTAAAATGGCTTGTCTACTGGTTACCCAGGGAGTAAATATAAATACGATCCACTATACAGCTCCAGTCAGGCCTGATGACAGGAAGTAATGATAAAATTTACCTTCACTGAAATTCATTTTAGTATCTACCAGTTCTTTGGAAAGTTACTTATTTTTCACTTGCTTTATGGGATGCCTGGGATGCAAACCAAGATCCTCTGACTCCAAAGTCAAGGCTTCTTCCATAATTTATTTCCTCCATACATTGTCCTCAGAGGATGTGTCAGATAACATATGGACTAAACCAAGTTGAGGATAACCAATGACCACAGATCCACAGGTGAGTTACAGGACTGTCTACCCCAAGCGCATAAAGACTTCCCCCAGCAGAATGGACAGATAAGAACGATTTGTTTCAAATTAGCAAATTCCCTCACAGTTTTGTAAACCAGCATGTACAAAACTAAAAAGCAATCCAATAGTTTGTTTTTTTAAGTACTGTTATGTCCAGTTGAATCAGTCTCATTAAAACTTTTATGGGTAGAAAATGTATTCCTTGGGTTATTTTAAATGGATGTGGAAACCTGAGGCATTTTGGAAAAGGAACGGAGCGGGGAATCCAGAGAGCTGACATTTTAATCTGATTCCGGGGTCCATTAGCTAGGTGACCTTGAATAAATCAATTAACTACCTTCTGCCTTGGTTTCTTCATCTGTAAAACGAAAGGGTTAGACTGGATATTGTTCAAGATCTCTTCCAGCTCAAAAACTCTATGATCTCAGTGATCTGTTAGATTAATGAAATCCCAGATTGCCTGTCATGAAGGCTTTTCACTTTAAAATAACTCAAAGAATAAGTTAACTCCTTGATAACAATCAATAGACTTTTGGAAAGCTTCAATCATCCTTAACTACTCATTTCTCTATTAGTCTGAAAACTGGTCACTCTAGGTTCTGAATAACATCCCCATTACAATGTTGACTATCACTCGATTTTTTTTTCTATTGTCTCTAATATCTACCATGACCACACACTCAGCTTATTGAAATCCCATCTGACAAGATTCTGAGGTAGTTTAAGGTTATCAGCCTGGAAGCCCATACTGGTCAGTGCTGATAAAAGGGAAAATGGGGGGGGGGGGAAAGGGAGGGAAGTGATTTTTTATTGGGACCCAGCTCTTCATCATTTCTTATGATCCACTATACTGCTCCAGTCAGGCCTGATGACAGGAAGCAATAATAAAATTTACCTTCCCTGAAATTCATTTCAGTATCTTCCAGTTCTTTGGAAAGCTACTTATTTCTTACTTTATTTAAAAGGCACTGATTAATAATCATGCCCTTCCCTTATGCCCCCAGTTAATCACTGCTGCCAGAAACAATCAAGTATTTTCTTAGACTTTTATGATTTAAAAAGGCCTGAGGCTGGAAGTTCCCAACCGAGACTGAATAAGATTCAGAGGATACATTCTGAACGTCTGCTGATAAACTGTGGATTGTATAAGTATAGACATGAATTGATTAATGCCTTAAATGTATACCTGAATAAAACTGGACATAAATCAAAATTTTCTATTTACCAAAGGATTCACTGTTGGGCTTCCTTAAAATATAATTTGATACATTATGGGGAAGTATTGAATTGTACCTTAAAGGCGTCTGCAAATGAATCCACCAATAACAAGGAAGAAAAAATTCTTAATTTAAATAACCAGTGTCAGCACAGATTGGGGAGGTTTGCAATACCAAATCCTATACAGGAAAGGCTGATTAATGGGGGATGGGGCAGTTAATTTGCCAGGCACTTGATTTGGGGTAGAACCCTCAGTCACAGTCCTGGTGTAGAAAAGAAAGAGGAAGACACTGCCACTGAGGCATTTGGTTCCTGATTCAGTCTTTGGCCTCTATTTTCCCTATGTCAAAAGACTTGGAAAGCAGATGTGACCAAATCTCTAGTCACAATCCTGGTCTATGACCTATTTTTCTAAGAAGAGTAAGGCTAAGGCTGAGAGGTGGAGTACCCCTGGAGAAACCCAAGTGCAGCTTCATTGAGGAGAAGTACTTACACAGTACTGGGGTGGTCAGAAAGGATGAACACACACACACACACATACACACGCATGCACACATACACGCCTGCGTGAGCATGCGCGCGCACACACACACACACACACACACACACACAACACACAGTTGTAGAAAGGGGTCAGGCCAGCTCAGATCAGAGGTGGGAATAGGGGTGGGGTCAAGGTTCAGGACCCATCCTGACTCAAGTTGTGGAGAACACAGGGAGAAATAGAGGTCTAGTTAATATTCAAACTCCCTGCCAAGAGGAAAAGGAAATTTGGGCTTTTACTGCAGGTCTTATTTTGACAAGGTGACCCAGGGGTTTTAAAAACTTCCTTAGGGGTTTACTTCTTTCTTGTGTGTGTGTGTGTATGTGTGTGTGTGTGTGTGTGTGTGTGTGTGTGTAGGGGAGGGAGAGGCCATATACTATATTTCTTGCCCCCTCCCACCTCCTCATGCTTTTTTTTTTTTTTTTGCTTTCTAGTCACTCAGTTCCATTTAATCCAACAAACATTTATTAAGAGGCGGTAAGTGTAAAGCCCTCTGCCAGGTGCTGGGCACATAAAGATCAAGAGCTAAGTCCAGGCCTTCAAACAAGGAGGCTGTGTATAACCATCCACAAATCTTCTGCAAGAGAGTTTGCAAAATCCTCCTCAAGTCCTTGCGCACATTGAAAGGCAAGTTGAATTTTCTCATCACAGCTGATAGAGACTTCAACTTTGCAAGCTCTTTCTGGAGTATGCCTTACTTGTAGTCACCAGCATCTTAGTTTAAAATCTAAGTGCTGACATGGGACACTCCCTAGCCAACCCATCCAAGCCATTTCACCATGTCCAAATCTGCTGTGCCCAATGATGAGATACAGGGGTCCAAAACATAAATGAAATTGCTTTCAAATAAATAATAATAGCTATCATTTATTTAGTGTTTACTATTGCCAAGCACGATGCTAATCACTTTGTAATTATTAGTTCATTTGATATTTATAACAACTCTTGGAGGTAGGTGTTATTAACAATAATAAGTAACATATGTATAATGCTAACTGTGTGATAAGTGCTTTACCATTGCTGTCTTATTTCATCCTCAAAATGGCCCTATGAGGTTAGGTGCAATTACTGTCCACATTTTACAGAGGAGGCAAATAGAAGTTAAGTGACTTGCCCAGCGTCACACAGCTAAGTGTCCGAGGCTATTTTGAACTCAACACTCAAAGAACATCACCTAGAGGTCCTGATAGATTGTTTTTATACATCTATTCTATAAATTGAGTTATTTATAATTGTTCAGTCATTTTTAGGTCATCTCTGACTCTTTATGATCCTATTTGAGTTGGGTTTTCTTTTGGCAAAAATACTGGAGTGGTTTGCCATTACTTACCAACATCATAAGCATAAGATGTGGGAGGTATAGTTACACAGCTGTTTGTCTTTAAAAAAAATCTGGGGACTTTAGCAAATTGCATATTTAACATGAATCAGCAGTGTGGGATGACCTCAGAAATGCTAATATGATTTTGAGTTTCATGAAGACAAGCTCAGCTTCCACAAATAAGGAGGTGATAGTCTTCCTAGGATCTCCGCTTGTCTGGAAAACTGTGTCGAACAAAATGAATGGTGCTGTGGGTAGAGTGGGGGATCTGAAGTCGGAAGACCTGAGTTTAAATCTGGCCTTAGACACTAACTAGCTGTGTGACCTTGAGTAAGTCATTTAACCACTATCTGCCTCAGTTTTTCTATTTAATAGGGTTGTTATAAAGATCAAATGAGATAACAGCTATAAAGCTCTTTGTAAACCTTAAGGTACTATAGAAAAGCTAACCGTTAGTATTGGCTCTCCTGAGCTAGAACTTTTCCATAGGAGGGCAGCCAGAAAAGTGAAGGGACTTGGGTCCATATTATATGAGACAGGTTAAAGCAACTCGTCAGAGTAGATGGACACACACCAGGCAGACTGCTTGGGGTCCTGGATGGAGCCCAAGGTGGGAGAGGTGGGTGGGAATTATTGTTCCTATTTCACATGTGAGGTGGCTGAAGTTCAAAGATACTGAATGCTTGTTTAAATTGACTGGACTGTACCATACAAGCAGGAGGGAACAATTGGTACTTGCTGTTATTTTAGCTTCTTTTAGCTCAAGTATATTAGAAACATGAATGTTTAGCTCAGTGTTTTCTCTTTTTTGATTTGGTTCTTTCTTTTTAAGTAGAACTGAAAGTAGCAGGAAGAAAGAGAAACAAAAGAATGAATGAGGTCCCTAGGTATATGCTGGGTTAATAAATTAGACTTCCAGGAACATCTGATGTGGCACAAGGTTAGGATTAGGAAAAGTATCTAAGTAAAGAAACTGATACTGGGGTATCTATTTGTACCTGCAAGGTCACTGGAAACCAAAGAACTCAAGGAAGTGGAGTCAATAACCATTCCCATGATGTCTATACAGCTTATTTTATCTAAAGATTTTAAAACCCTTGACAAATAATTATAAGTGGCACTATTCATGCCAGCACAGATCCGACTTTACAATTCACCGACCTAAGGGACAGTAGAACTAATTAGCTCTCCAAAGTTGATTCTCAGCCAGCAAAAAAACTGTAAGAAAAAAAATATCCGGGATTCACTGCACTTGGTTTAAGTGCTTGGCAGGATGCCAGGACTAGACCTGAGTGGTTTGGAGTGTGATGCCCATGAAGCCAAGGTGGTGACTTGGATACCCAAAAGGAGTAAGTTCACTTCCCTGCTTTTCCTGGCTGGGGATGGTACTCCTCTGGGCATATACCAGCTAGCTTCCAAATGCCTTGGCAAGAGGAGATTCTGAGGGAGAACAGAGCTTCAGGTCACATTTCTACGTGCATATTGGATCCCACGTGTGAGGATATACGTTCCTGGAAGCCAGAGATGGTGTCACAGGATCATTTAGAACTGGAAGGGATCTTAGCAGCCATCCAGTCCAAAACCACCATTCTACAGCTGGGGAAATGATTTGCCAAAGGTCACACAAATAATAAATGATGGGGGCAGGATTTCAACCCAGATTCTCTCTTTCCAAAGCTCACAATCTTTCTAATGTGACATTGTCTCTCAATTTTCATCTCTATGTCCCTTATAAAACCATACACAATGCTCTGTGTACAAGAGGAAGCATTTTCTTTGCATCTACCATGTGACTAGCACTTCACTAGAATTAGTGGGGGCATTGCTAATTCTTGGTAAATCAGTAGCAGAGGGAAAGGAAGGAAAGAATCCTCCAATAATGAAAACAATACTAATGGCTGTTCACATTTATATACCTTCTAGTTTATAACTCTGAAGTATTTCTTGTATGTATCATTAATGCAATTTTATAAGTAATAAAATGGGATTTAAGAGAAGTTAATAGGAGGTCATAATACCATTGTTCCCTATCCTTGTCAAACTATGTCTAGAGCAAAGGTTCTTAGCCCATTTTGTGTCAGAGTCCTTTAATAGACTAGGGAAGCCTAAAGACCCCCTTTCAGGAAGTTTTTAAATGCACCAAATATATACATATATGTGTGTGTGTGTGTGTGTGTGTGTGTGTGTGTGTGTGTGTGTGTGTATGACATTCTCAAGGTCTCTTTGAAGAATTTTGGAATCAATTATGAGACATGGGAGACACTGGCATGGTGTGCTGCCATCAAAGAAGGTACTGTACTCTATGAGTGAAGCAGAATTATCTAAATTCCAAATATTCACACAGACTATTTGTGCCTGAGCTGCAGTAGAGCATCCAAGCTGATCTGATGTGATCGGTCGATTGGACACACTGCATCTTGGCTCCAATGTCATTTTAGTTCTCTTCCAGAATGGACAACAATCAACCAAATGCATGAAATAAAATACATAGGATTATAAGGGAAACCAGTTTGTTGAAATATACTTGTCAAAAATGGTTTGTTTTGTTTTTAAACTAATTCATGGGCTTCGGGTTACAAGTGCCTGATCTAGAGTATTATGTTTTATTCTGAGCATCATATTTTAGGGAAGACATTAACAAACTTGCAAGTACGATGATAGATAGATAAATAGATTGGGAGACAGACACAGAGACAGACAGACAGACAGATAAATAGATGGATGGAGAAACAGACACAGGGACAGACAGACAGACAGACAGATAGATAGATAGATAGATAGATAGATAGATAGATAGATAGATAATAGGGCATTTATTAAGCACTTACTACAAAATAGGCACTGTGCTGGTGGTCTAAGGACTTGAGTTTATGCCATAAGATGATAACAGTAGCTATAATTTATATAATGCTTTCTCTGTGCTATGCCTCGTGCCAAGTACTTTGCAATTCTTATCTCATTTGATCTGCACAACAACTTTTTGAGGTGGGTGCTGTTATAATTCCCCATTTTACAGATGGGGAAACTGAAGCTGAGAGAGGGTCATATAACTAGTAAGTGTCTGAGGTCGGATTTGAACTCAGGTCTTCCTGCCTTCAGGCTGGACACTCTGTCCACTGCGCCCCCAAGATAGGAAGATCAGGCAAAGGCACTCAGATATTTTGACCCGAGAAAAGAAAATTTAGGGAGAATTAGACACTTGCTAATGGATATTTCAAGGACTATTTGGAGGAAGAAGGAATAGATTTGTCCCCAAAGGACAGAATTAAAAGTCAGGGGTAGACATTGTGAAGAGGTCATTTGAAACAAAGAAAGTGTCGTGGGTTGCCTCTGGAGACCTTCATGAAAACGTTGGATGACCTTTTGTTGAGTTTATTTTCGAAGAGATTCTTGGTTTGGACTAGTTGACTCTATAGTCCCTTCCCACTCAGATTCTGTCATCCTGCAAAGTATCCCAGGGAGTGACCATCTCTATCTTCTGCTCAAAGTTCATTATGTATTTCAAAAATCTGTGGTTTCAGTCACATGGGCAATCAATCACTCTGTTGATAAAGATTACAAACCCTTTTTCCCTCAGTAAACACATCATGAGGTCATTAGTCATTGTAGCCCAAAAGATTGTTAATTTAGTGGTCAACATTGTGCTAATGTCTCTCTGAACTAAGCTAGGCTGGTCCTCAAATAGCACACCTACTTGATGTCATTGGGCTGGCCATCAAGGTCAGTTCAGCTGTCAGATCTGCCACAGTTTTTACTCCACTGGCCCAGATCTCAAGGACCCAAGGTCACTTTTACACCAAGATGAAGGACTGGAGTAGAGCCCTAGCAATGTCTGCATTGAAGGTTCCTATCCCCACAATACTCCATATTAGAGTTCCTGTCGTATCTTTCATGATTAGGTTTGTATGCATGTATATGCATGCATACATATATGTTGGGTACAAAATGCATACGCATGTATGCATGCATGTGTATTTATGGGCTTGCCAAACTGAGGGCTCTCTGATTTGGGCATTGGTTCTGATGTACCATTGCCCCCAAACTGAGCCTTCAGATCAGAGGTATATCATCAAACTGTTATTTGAATAAATAATTCATTCTGTTCAAATCCCTCGTTCTTCATTCCAACATGATTCAAGATCAATTAATTTATTAGCTACCTCATTTTCTCCAGCTACAGAATAAGCACTATATATTCACAGTGGGGGCCTTGGAAAATCATATTGAGCATTCATCCTCATAATGCTGTGACTAGACATGCTCCCTGTTCCTCAGGAGTTTATTTAATTAGGAAAAAAAAAACTCCATTCCAGTCAACACACATTTCTGAAGCACATACCATGTACAAAGCATATAGCTATGAAATAAACAAATATCCTAAGGAAAATGTCTTTTTTTATCCTGCTTTGGACCAAATATAATCAATCAATCCCATTTTTTTTATTGTTCTCAGAGATATAAAGATCCAAAAGGAAAAAGTCCCTGCCTTCACGCTTACATTCTGTCTGGGAGACAACATGGAAGCACCTAAGTACAGACAAAAGAAATATAATAGGAGTAGAGGCCCTGGTATAAAGAGATTCTTAATGTTCTTCTCTCCAATATTATTACACTTTTTCTCTTCTCTTTTTGGAGAAAATATTGGCTGAATAACAGGGTCATACATTGCATGTCGTCTCTCAGCCTCACAGAAAAGAGGAATCACTTCCCTTGCTTTGTTTTGTTTTGTTTTCACTCAATTTTTCAAAATAACTGGTGTTTATAACAGGCTGCTCCGCAGCAATGAGTCTTAGCCTACCAAAGCTCCTTTCAATCTTCCCTGAATATAAAGTAACGTTTCTGAGTGACTGCCCTCCCCATCCTCCTTCCTTCTTCAGATCATTTCCTGACACTGAGCTCAAGGCCCTGGGGAGAGGAGAGGCAGAGTAGAGATATTCCTGTCCCCTAGTTCCACATACCCTCCACCACCACCACCATACAAAAAACCATAGCGGGGACTCCCTCCTGAACTTTCCACGTTGTACTTCAAGACTCATGCACTCTCTTGTTCAGAGGGTCTTCATTATTTATGTATCTCCATGGATCCCCAGAGCAGTCTGGTGAAGTTGGAGTACACCTTCTCAGAAGAATGATTTTAAATGCATAAAATACATAGGATTGCAAAGGAAAACAATTGTATTGAAAATTGTATTGAAACACAGTTATCAGAATATTTTTTAAAAAATTCTTAGGTCCCTAGTTAAGAATCCCTGATCTAAGGAATATATTTATGTGTATGAGCATATGTATACACACACACACACACACACACACACACACACACACACACACACACACACACACACACACATATATATATATATATACATATATATATGTATATATATATATACATATATATATGTATATATATATATATATAGTACACACACAAAAGAGAAAGAGAGAAAGAGGGAAAGAAGGAGAGAGAAAAGGGGGGAAGAGAGAACAGGAAAGTAAAGCAGAAAAAAAGAGAGGGAAAGGAATGGGTACTGTCCCTTTAAGACATTGAAATGTAAGGAACTATTCCCATAAGGTACTGTCCTTTCATTTGGAACACTTATCAGTGAAAGGGGAAGAAAAAGTATTGCCTCTTTTGCACTTTGATGAGTGAAAGAAGTAGGGAAAGATCACGAAAATCTGTGTAAATAAACACAATTATCAGATAGGATTTGAGCACTTTGGGACAGAAAATGAGTTGTGGTTTAAATATAAAGACTTAAATCACCTTATAAAAGGTTTTCGATCACTTCTTTATGTAAACAGTTTCACTGCTGAAAGAGGGAGAGAGAATTTTTATTTATTAAAAAGACACACTAGTTTTGTGGTAAACTCAGTTTACTTGTGTCAGCCTCAGTTTCCTCATCAGTAAAATTCAGATAGTAATAGCACCTACATTACATGGTTGTTGTAAGGCTCAAATGAGATAATATATGTTAAGCACTTTCAACCCTTCAAGTGTTGTATAACATAATTTTTGTAAAATATTATAAAGTAATACTTTGTTATTACTAATTGATAAAATGTGAGGATAAAGAAACTTAGTACTCAAGGAAAATTGAAATGGCAAACAGTTTTAAAACTGATTAATGACTGGAATTGCAGATAATTTTGGTGGGTAAAATTCACAAAATGAAAAAAATATATAGTATGTTGGAGTCAAAGACAGGATTAGTCAGGATCATTGCCTCCATAGCATACGGAACTTATGAGTGGTGAATCACTGACTTCTACGAGGTTCTCATTTAATCCACTTGAGTGCATGGTGAGGAGAATGTATGACGCTTCCAGGGTTCAAAAGCATCACTGTCAGAGCTGTTTGAAGAAACCAACGGCAGGAGCAGTAAGCTGAGGAGAAAGGTTTGACTAAGTTTCTGACTTGCTGAATGAAGTTGACCTGGAGCTCTTTGGAATAAAGTCAGATCCTTTTATCTCCTCCAGAGTCTGAGAGCAGTACAGCCTCTCAGAAACACCTATTGCTCTTTGCTGCCCTTTCTGGTTTGAGAAAGAAAAGCATAAAAGGCAATGATAAATTTTGCAGGTGCTATGCTGTCTGGGAAGAGAAGCTGAGATCTAACTGGATGATGCAGCATCCTGGCGAATGAAGAGCTGGCTAGGCTGGTTTGCCTTATCCTCAGAGTTATCCTGAGTCTTGCTACAATTCAAGCGAATGATGTGGCTTCCTTTGTTGGAGATGTTTCTTTTTGGGTCTTTAGATTTTCAGTCTTGAGAATTCCTCATCTCTCCTAGGTTAAACTTTCCCTGTAGCTTTTCAATCCATGAGGTCCTGACCATCCTTCTTCAGAACCCTTTGAAATCATTCTTTTCCAAAATCAAAAGTGTATATCAGACTATGCCTGGATTTCTTCTCCTCTATCACAAACTCTAGGAAGGAATAGTCACTCTTCTCTACCCCTCCAGAATTCCCACCATTTTTGCCCCAGGAATCAAGCTCTACCATATTAGTAAAAACCAGGTGCAGAATAAAATTTCCCATGGTTGGTTCCTCTACCTTTTGAAAGATGAAATTATCACTAAGGCAAACCAAGAAGTTATTAGCTGTTCTACTTTTGGCCAAGAGGGAACTCCAGCTATCTTAGTAATGGAAGTTTTTCATCATTACTATATCATACCTCTATGCCAGGCTTGAGGTATGCTTGGTGGTCTATATTACGTATACTCTAGAGACAAAATCACTCTGTTTCTTCCTCCATTGGCCATCTGTCAAATATTCTGCCATGCTTCCCCCACCTCTCCCTTTCTGGATTTCCTCACATAAGTAAGCCATTTTAATATACAATGCTATCATCCCCCACACTTTTTACCTATTTCTTTTAAATATGGTATACTTCTCCAAAGTCATGATCTGGTAATGAGTTTCATCCCACCAAGTCTTGGCAATATCTATGAAGTAAAATTTGTCTCCTTGCTTTATGATCTCTAGCTCTTCTTTTTTGTTGCCTAAACTTGAGGCATGTGTATAGACATTTGAAACCACGGGTTCTACTTTCTTGAATGTTGTCTTCTGTGAATTTCTGGGTGTCTCAACTGCCACTTTTCTTCCTTCTTTGTGGTAACTCTGATGTTATATAACTAGGTGACTATAGAGGCAGTCTTCTCCTCTAATTTTTTTTAGTTCAAAGATCTTTGGATTAGATTTGCAAGACACTCAGTAAATATATTCTTACTAAGCTGAATTTATTATTCTATGAATGACCAGGAATTTTTCATATCACAGTCCAGGAATTCAAATCCCATTCTCAGACACCATCTTTTAAGCCAGCTGTTCTTTTCCTAGACCAGTCTTTCTCTTCTGAATCCCTTTCCTTCAATAGTCAATGAGAAAAATACAACTTGTGTGTTATGGTCTTTAATTTCTTGCCTATGACTTCATCATCATTGGAGGTATTTTTTTAGCTTAGTTTAGTTTGTTTTTCTTCACAATATCATTTGTGCCCATATGAATCACCAGAAGTAGACAGGTGTCATCCATTTTGATAACTCTTTCTTGAGAGGTTCACTCTAATGTCTTAAAAACATTTCCTGGGCAGAAAAATGACATCTCTATTGTTAACAGGTATGAAAATCACTCCCTCAGCATTCTTCAGCAGGGATCACCATTCATACTCTTCCCCTTACTCAATTACCTCTCACTGCTCTACTGTGTCATTCTTTGGAGGACAAACAGCTGTTTCTCCATCAGAGTATCCACCTCTCTCCTCCTTCTCCTCTTTCTTCTTCTTCTTCTCCTCCTTCTTCTTCTTCTTCAAAAAGCTTCAAATCTTTTTTAAGTTTCAATTGTCCAGCTGTCCTTTTCCTTGTCTTTCTCTGTGTAACATTTCCACTCCCTATCATCCTGATAAGACAAGTCTTTTCTCCTCCTCAAATCCATTGAAGCCTCACATATTTCCTTCAGGGATATTTCATTCTCCTTAACAACCTAGATTGTGGTAAGCTGCTTGTCCTCCTTTCCTCTTCTTTTCCAACAGGCAGATCAGTCTACACTAGAACACAGATCATGATCATTAGACTGAGACAGAACATCATAATGCAAGCTATTGCATAATTTCCTACTCTCCATAATTGTTGAGATTTCAGTCTTTTTAAAACTACATTGGGTGTTAATTCCTCAACCCAAGGGCCCTGATTAAAACTTTTAAGCTAATTATCACCTCTTTAGAAACCTGAATTCCATTCAACTTCATTTCCTTAGACTTAATCATTTTACAGCCCCTTACACCTTCACTTCAGCATTCTACCCAACTGACCAACCTATCTCTTGTCAATTTGCCCCCCATTTAGTAGTCCACTCTTTCAAGACGCTTTACCTTCTAACTGTTCCACTTGCTTTTTCTTATTTGTTTTGCCTTGGCAACTACCTCTTTTCCCTCCTAGAGGTTCTGCTCTCAATCTTCCTTAATTCTTTAAAGGCTTCTTAATTTTCCTTGACCTTGTTCCTTTTTTCAACCTAAAATTAAACTCTTCACCAATATCTGATCCAAGAGTTTATTCTCCTTCAAATTTTCCTCAAATTCTTCCAAATTTCATGAAATTTCTTTTCCCTAAATTCAACCTGTGGTCTATTTCATTCATCTAAAACCCCTCTCTCCAAGTCACCTATATAATTTCCTTCTCCTTATTCAGTTAAAGTCCTCCCTTCTCCCATTCCTCTTTCTCACAACTTTTTCTCCACAGAATCCCGGATGTGATGTTCTGATTCTCATGGTCCAAAATTGAAAGATGTCAGCACCTGCAACTTAAGGTTGGTAAAAAAAAATTAGATGCTGAGGCTACAGTGAGGACAAACATTGAATGATTAATACAGCAGTGGATGCAATGACATATCTTGACCATCAGAGGGGGTATATAGCCAACAAAAATCCTCTTCAGGAAAAAGCTATTTAGGGTGATCAAGGACAACTAAAATCCTGTTTATAGAGAAATTCATGAAACTCCTTTCCTAGCTTTAGTTGATTGGGGCAAAGTACAGCTCAGACTTGCATCTTAGGCTTACAAGGCAAATATTAATTGTATTTGCCCAGATTTTCCTAGAGCCATAAGAAACTTGGTCACTAGTTTACACTGTCCATCCGCTCCATAATTATATATTCAGTTTGCACAAGAAGTTTATCATTTTTTTTAGAAAATATACTTTTACAAAAGAAATAGATTAGAGAATGATTTCAAAACGATTCTGGACTCTATAAGAGTATGTCTATAGGTTTAATTCAGTACACACTGTAGTGAATTTAAGCATTGGATTCAGTTATCTCTTCCATATTGTTCCTTTCACATCTGGAAAATCTGAGTAAAATTTTTTGGTTCTCCCTTCATAGCAGAAAAGAAATCTGAATTTTTCTTTTTCTTTTATGGAATGTTTGCAGTATTAAAAGATAAAATATGTTGATATTATATAATATTATACATATATTTTATGCATTTCTGAGTTTCTAAATGTTTTCTGTGTCATCTGCTGTTCTTCACATGTTGTCTGTGACTTCTGCAAAACTCCCCCAAAATTCCCATTTAATTTCTTATGCTGACCTGCCATATAGTGAAATCGTAATGGGGAAAGTCATGATATGGAAGGAAAACCTTACTTGAAAGTAAGGTGAGTGGGAGGGAAGACTTAATAGGGCATAGGAAGAGAAATGTAAAAATAAAGTTTTAGAAGGCACTACTAATTCAAGATCAATCAGAAATGAAATTATATATTCTTGAAAGTATAAGTTTATTTTAAAATATGATTTGGTTTACAAAAATTTGATTCCTGCACATACTTTCATTGTATATCTTCTTAGAATACACATTACTTATGTACTTACTTGTATTCTGTATCCAGACAAATATGTTGACAAAGTAAAAATTCTCTATATCTAGTCTAGATGCAGGCCAACCATGATATTCTCTGGCTTCTAAAAACTATGCCTTCTCCTTTTGAGATCTTGTGCCAATCCACCACTCTGACTCCTACTCTGGGGCTCTGGGCTTGTGAGCTGTGAGTTCTCCACATCTACCCCAAACAGACCCAAGTCATTTCTCTCAAGAAGTCTTTACACCATGCTGCTGCGCACATACTCTTCTGGGCCCCCTACCCAACTTTCCACCTCTAGCTCTGAAAGAAGTAAAAGAAAAAATCAACCCTTTATTCCTGGGAGGGATGAGTTGGCCAACATGTTCTGTGGCTCAATTCACCATCCCTGTGACTTCCTTACCAAAATACTCCTCTCAGGTCACCACTCCTCTGTAAGCATTGTCTTCTATTAGAAAGTGAGATCCTTGAGGTCAGGGGCTATTTTAGTTTCATGTTTTTATCCTTATCACTTACCACAGGACCTGATAGTAAGTATTCAATGAATTTTTTTATTGGATCATTCCTTTATTCCTTCTCATTTGCACTTGTTGATATGTGAAAGTTTGTGACTCTTTGCTTTGTGAATGTGAATTTTTTTCATTTGTATATTTTTTATTCCCAAGACAGACGTAATTTCTTGAAAGGAGGGGGCCTTATCTCTTTTCATTTTTTCTTCTTATAGAAGATGCTGATCCAGATCAGTATAGAAGGTATTCATTCACTAAATACTTCATGAATTAATTCATTCATTCATAAAAATGAAAGTGGAGAAAGAGGAGTAAAGAGCTCAAAGTTTTAAGGACAGCCATGGTCAGAACATGTTTTTTTTTTTCTTTTTAAATAGTATCTTATTTTTTCTAATTATACATAAAGACAATTTTTAACATTTTCTTTTTAGAATTTTTGAGTTCCAAATGTTTCTCTTCCCTTCCCTCATTCCCCCCTCCCTAAGACTATAAGCAATTTGATATAGGTTATATATGTACAATCATGTAAAACACATTTCCATGTTAGTCATGTTGCAAAAGAAGAAAAAGCCCGTAAAAAAATAAGAAAATGCAAAAGTATGCTTCAATTTGTATTCAAACTCCATCAGTTCTTTCTCTGGATGTAGATGCCAATTTTCATAATGAGTCCTTTGGAACTCTCTTGAATCACTGTATTGATGAGAATAACTAAGTCAGGGTTAGCGAACCTGTGGCCTCAAGTCCACATGTGGCCTTTTAGGTCTTCAAGTGCAGCCCTTTGACTGAATCCAAACTTCACAGAACAAATCCCCTTAATAAAATGTTTTGTTCTGTAAAACTTGAATGCTGTCAAAAGGCCACACCTCAGGACCTAGAAAGCCACATGTGGCCTCAAGGCTGCAGGTTCCCCACCCCTGAGCTAAGTCATTCATAGTTGATCATTGTACAATATTGTCATTAGTGACCACAATGTTCTCCTAGTTGTGCTCACTTAATTTTGCATCAATTCAGGTAAGTTCAGGTTTTTCTGAAATCATCCTGCCTGTCATTTCTTACAGCACAATAGTGTTCTATTACATTCCTATGCCACAACTTGTTCAACCATTCCCCCAACTGATGGGCATCCTCTCAATCTCCAGTTCTTTGAATGATCAGAACTCTAAGAGACAAAGACTTCACAGAATTTTGAAAAGTAAAGTAAAAAAGCCTAGGTAGCACAAGCTATATGTTAAAGTAGGGCTTAAATGAATAAATTAACCAGACCACTCTGTCTGCCCTAAAATAAGTGGTACCTTAATGAGGTAAGAACAAGTATTAATAAACAAGTTAATTAAAAACTTTGATCTAAATGCAAAAGAAGTCCTTCAGCAACTAGAGTAATATTGCACAGAAGTATGTTCAGATTGGCTGAAAAATCTTGGGGTCTTCTATAAAATACTTTGGGGGTCATCTATAAAATAGAAGACCAGTTCAAAACTCATGACTGAAAAAAGTGCAAGCCAGGAGAACATTCTACACCTGAGAATTGAATCATTTAGGGATGGAGAAAGGAGGAAGATTGGAGGATGCATCTGCTTCTGTCTCAGCTCGGGTCTCCTCCCTTTCCCCCTCAGCTGGAGAAAGACTAAGTGAGCTTTGAGCAGTTCTGAGAATTTTAGAATTCCATCTTCCCATCAGCGTCTTAGCATTATCCCCCAGGACTACATCAACTGGTGGCAGTGTCTGTGCCCCATGCCAAGAACAGACTAGGTAGAATTGTGGAGACAGATTCACGACTCTAGAAGACCATCAAAGAAATTACACCATGCCTATGGGGAGTTTCTTGAGCATCTCATAGGGCAAGAATGGACTTAGAGCAAGAGTTCCCAGTTACCCCTTTGCCATATGTGTTCTCAAAGCTTAAGATTACTTTCCCCTGAATTCAGTATGTACTAGTGGAAGAATGGGTGCCAGACTTGAAGTTTTTGACTTTTGTGTTTTAAACCAAATATTCTTCCTATACTACCTTAGTAAATATTCCTTTTTAAAAACTATTTAAAGCTGGTTAACTAATTAATATCAACTGAAAATCATGGTGAGAAGCACATCAGTAAGGGCCTGTGAGCTATGTAGCATTAGAAAGATACTCTCTAATAGTTCAGAGATAACTCTAGACCCCTGAGGGGATGTAGTAGCCACATTCTGGGGACCTGACCTGTCAATACAAGTGAGAATTAAGACAATCCGACTTGTACTTTAAGGTTTGCTTAATACATTTCTCATAACATCCTGGAGAAGTAGGTAATACAAGGATTGCTACCCCTGTTTTACAGATAAGAAAACTGGGGCTGGAAAAAAAAAGTTAAGTGATTTCCCTGAGGTTACACGAGCTAGTTTCAGAGGCTGGATTTGAAATCAGGTCTCCTGGAATACAATTCTTTCCACTATGTCATGCTGAAAATGCCTTTGACAGACCGATTTAAGATCAACTTAATTAGAAAAAGAGACAGAAGGTTACAATAGTCTACCTATCACTGAGCAGAATCTGGACAGAGGGATTAAGGGAATGGAGAAAAACAGTGTGTCTGAGTCACATAATGTAGGAAAAAGTTGATAGTTTGCATGACTGAATTGCTTAAAAAGATGGAAGGATGGTATAGAGACAAAAACACTTAATTGAGGCTGTAGAAAACCTTCATCCAGTATATGAAATATTATAGGGATGAGTCTGCCCAGAACTTGTCAAAAAGTCTTCTTTGTCCTTTAACCACACACTCACCCATTCCTCATATCGACTTCCCCTCTGATTTCCACTAAGCCTTCAGTAGATTCTCAGGCTATAAGAAACGAGACAAGATGAGAAGCTGACCTTAGACCTTTGACATATCCAGGACAGATCTGAGAAGGAATCAATTCTTATATTAATTATTCTCATTATTAATTAATAATTTATAATTAATAATTCTCATTATTCCCTTCTCTTATTTCCCAACCATAAAGCACCCAAAGCCCGGCAGAGACTTTGAAAGCACAATGTCCCTCTCTCTACCTTGTTCCTTTGCTGTCTTGTTTCCTCGGATGAATTTATCATTAACCCTGGCCACTGGAAAAATGTCAACACCCCAGCAGGCATTATTTCTGGATTTCTGAGCTCCACTGAACTTACTAACATAGCCCAACAGTAATTTAAATGTTTAAATTAAGTCATTAGACTACATAGTAACCGAACAGTTTCTAGAACTGAAATTAGCCCATCTCCCTTAGGGCATCACGGGGAGTGAAATATCTCCATTTATCTCTGCCTCCCTGATAGAACACTGGAGAATTTCATAGAAATTTGCCCTACTAATAGCTTCCACTTGACCTTTTCCCTTCCTTTATCTCCTTCCTCCTTTGGTAGTATCCTTCAGAGGGATTGTTGATATGAGTGATAGTGATAACAGCTAACATTTAAATAACATTATAAAGTTTACAAAGCATTTTACATACATTATCTCATTGACCCTCACAGCAGCCCTATAAGGGAGGTGTTATTAGCTCTATTTCTGATGAGAAACCCGAGGCAAGAAAAATTAAGTGCTTTGCCCAGGATCACCCAGCTAGTAAGTACTTAAGGCAAGATTTGAACACAGGTGTTCCTGATTCCAAATTCCACATTCTATCCCCTGCACCACCTAGCTGCCTGTTTAATTAGAACTCACCTCTCTTCTGGTGAGTCATGGACCACCATGGACCAAATTTTCTCAATACGCTAGACTGTTGGTCTGAATTAAAGACCAAATAGGAATAAAGGCAAAGTCTTATATTTGGGTTCAAAAAATCAACTTTACAAGTTCAAAATGGAAGAGACATGGCTGAATAGCAGTTTATCTAAATAAATCTGAGCATTTTTAGAGGAGAGCAACCTGAATATGATTCAAGAGTATGATGTGGGAACCAAAAAGTGCTAAAGTGTTGCAAGGTTCTATAAACAGAGGCATATTATCCATAACTAAATGGAGATGATAACTTCTTTGTCCTGTAACCTAGTCAGACACCATCTGAAATATTGTCTTCAATTCTAGACCTCACATTTTAGGAAGGACTTGGATAAACTGAAGAGATAGGTAACAACAAAGGTGAAGGGTCTCATGCACCACCTAAGGATAACCTGAATGCCATTATTGAAGAAAATGTATTTAGCCTTGAGAAAACTTCATAGGAATACGATAATTATCTTCAAGGATTAGCAGATCTTTAATGTGGAAGAGAGATTCAACTTTGCTTGGCCCCAGAGGCTAGAACTAAGAGAAATGGGTAGAAGTCACAAAGAAACTTATATAAGACAAACCTCCTAAAGGAGCAATCCAGAAGTAGAATGGGCTCTTTCAGAAGATCATGAGTTCTCTTTCATTAGGGAACTTTAAGCAAAAGTTTGATGACCATTGTCAAGAAGAGATTCCTGTGAATTTACAGCCAAGACATCTGGCTGCCTGAAAAGGAGGCAGACTGCCCAGCTCCCATGTATTTCAAACAAGATCTTCTCAGACTGAATAATGATAAAGATATCCAGTGAGAAACCATAATACATGATTTCTTCCATCTCCAGAAGAAAATGTCAGTCAAAAGTCTATGGAAAAGAGAAAAAGGATTCATCTGGCAACAGGGGCAAGATTCTGTTGCATTGCCTATACTTGGGATCTGGGTGCAAGGAGGAGCACTAACATAGCAGATCTTGTAGCCACAGAAGAGCAGGGATCCTGCTCACAGTTCCAGGAATGAAAAGAGTGCTTGTGGTCACTCATACATCAGTGCACAATACAGAAAAGTAGTATACACACCCCTCCCTGGATCATACCGCCCTGGACAAGTCAAAAACTTGCAGGTCCCCAGAATTACCTCTGAAAACAGCTGTACAAAAAAACCTGAAGCATGGGACAGTGCCCTCTCCACTAGGAAAGCAGAATTCCACTTCAACATAGAGTTAAAAGTTAAGAAATAAGCTGGAAAATGAGCAAACAACAGGAAAAAGTTCTGACCACAGAAAGTTATAATAGTAACAAGGAAGATCAAAACACACTTAGAAAAAGACAACAAAGTCAAAATTCCTGCATCCAAAGCCTCAAAAAAATGAACTGGTCTCAGGCCATGGAAGAGCTCACAAAAGGTTTTAAAACTCAAATAAGAAAGGTAGAGAAAAATTGGGAAGAGAAATGAGAGTGATACAAGAAAATCATGAAAAAAGAATCAATAGCTTGGTAAATGAGACAAAAAAAAATACTGAAGAAAATAACACCTTAAAAGACAGAATAAGCCAAACAGTAAAAGAGGCACAAAGCTCCAAAGCAGAATTGACCAAATGGAAAAAGATATGCAAAAATTCACTAAAGAGAATTCCTTAAAAAGTAGAATTGGCCAAATGAAAAAGGAGATACAAAAGCTCAGTGAAGAGAAGAATTCTTTAAATGTTAGAAATGGGCAAGTGGAAGCTAATGACCTTATGAGAAGAAACAAACAAAATCAAAAGACTGAAAGAATAGGAGAAAATGTGAAATGTCTCATTGGAAAAACAACCAACCTGGAAAATAGATCCAGGAGAAATGATCTAAGAATTATTGGACTAACTAAAAGTCATGATTAAAAAAAAGAGCCTAAACATCATCTTTCAAGAAATTATCAAGGAAAATTGCCCTGATAATTCTAGGTCTAGAGGGTAAAATAGAAATCAAAAGAATCCGCTGATCACCTCCTGAAAATGATCCCAAAATGAAAACTTACTAGAATATTATAGTCAAATTCTAGACTTCCCAGGTCAAGAATAAAATACCTCAAGCAGCCAAAAAGAAACAATTCAAATATCATGGAGCCACCATCAGGCTAACACAAGATTTATCAGCTTCTACATTAAAGAAGTGGTGGATTTAAGATAGGATATCCTGGAGGAAAAAGGAGCTAAGATTACAACCAAGAATCACCTATCCAAAAAAAACTAAGTCTAATCCTTCAGGGGGGAAAAAGACATTCATTGAAATAGAAGACTTCCAAGCATTCCTGATGAAAAGAAGAGCTGAATAGAAAATTTGACTTTCAAATAAAGGATGCTAAAGAAGTATAAGAAGGTAAATAGGAAAAAAGGAAACATAAGGGATTCAATAAGGTTAAACTTTATATTCCTACCTGGGAAAATGATATTTATAACTCCTAAAAACTTTCTCTTTATTAGGGCAGTTAAGAGGAGTATACATAAACAGAAAGTAGAAGTGTGAGTTGAATTGGTGAAGTGATTACTTAAAAAAATCAAGAGATGAAAAAGAAAAATGCACTGGAAAAAGGGAAAAGGAAGGGGTAGAATAGGATAAATTATCTGACATGAAAGAGATTTTACAGGGGATGGGAAAATGGGGAAAGTGTGGAGGGGAGCACATGAACCCTACTCTCTCATTGGAATTGATTCGAAGAAGGAATAATAGATACATTTAGGTGTACAAATTTATATTACCAAAGAAGAAAGTAGGAAGGAAAGTGGATAAGAGAAGTAGGGCAGGGGAAGCTGATAGTATGAAGGGCAGTTTGGGGGAGGTAAAAGTCAGAAGCAAAATGTTTTTGTGAATGGACAGGGTGAAAGGAAAGAGAGACAGGAGGCTAAACGGGGAAATAGGATGAAGGGAAATACATAGTTGATCATCATTATTGTGAAAAAAAAATTTTACAGTGAGTTTCTCTGACAAAGACTTCATTCCTGTAGCACTTATGATGAAAGGTGCTGTCCATCTCCAGAGAAAAAAATAGTTGAGTCTGAACACATATCAAAGACACTTTTTTTTAAAATTTTTCTTGGGGTTTTTTAGTCTGTGTTTTCTTTCATAGAATGACTTACATGGAAGTATGTTTTGCATGATTACATATGTATAACCCTTGTCAAATTGCTGGCCTTCTCAGTGCTCTGGGAGGAGAGAGAACTTGGAACTCAAAATTTGAAAAAAAAATGTCGAAATTGTTTTTACATGTAATGGGGAAGAAGAAAATAAGTAAATAAAAAAAAAGAAATTTAAGTGATCAAGATGGAATGTCTATCTTCTGACACTGAGCCGCTAGAGCTTCAAAGAGTGACTTTTTGACCTTTTGTGATAAGGGATTTTTTGCTCACAACAAAAGACTTTTGAGGCTGATTGATTCCCATAGGAGCTGATAATGATGTTGAAGATTTCCAGATGCTACTGTCCACATTTATGTTGCCTATATTCAAAATTGCTTAAAGGTGT
This sequence comes from Potorous gilbertii, assembly GCA_028658325.1. Lineage (NCBI taxonomy): Eukaryota > Metazoa > Chordata > Mammalia > Diprotodontia > Potoroidae > Potorous > Potorous gilbertii. The sequence continues at coordinate 559,111,378 of CM053770.1, forward strand.
GTTCCATATGTTTGTTTCCAAACTTTTGGTGTGGAAAATCTCATCATCATAACCACGGAAAATGTTAGACCCATCCTCACCTGATGCAATCTGTTCATACTAAAAGTCTTCCCACACACATACTCAAGATGATGGACAGAGGACACATAGATAGAAACAGCTGGAAGGACTGATGAGTCCAATCCCTGAAAACCTAAGGAATTTTAGTAATTCTTGGTGGCAGTAGGCATACGTATCTGTATATTTTGTGCCTGTATGTCATCACTAACCCTCTAACTAGATAAACGGAGTGGGGCTCTGTCCCTGTTACTTGAAATCCCTAAATGGGCAGGGAATGGAAAGGCTATCTTTCTTGATATGTTCTCAACATTACATAATTGTTTGATGACAGGTAAAGGGTAAGATCAGTGAATTAGCACCTATTTAAAATTTGTAATTAAATAATAAATGAGATATTCTTGCTGCGTTTTCCACTATTGTTACATATATTAGAATTAATGAAAACGGCCAGAAGCTAAACACTTAATAAAGCATTTCTCCTTCTGAAGGAAGGGTAAATATGCATCATCTTCCAATTAACTGTTGCTCTAAGCAATTACTTTGATCAAATAAATGGCCTAAGTGACAGGAATGTAAATGGCAGACATGGCTAGTTTCATTAATCAGGAAGCTATGTTTCCCTAGGCTCAACTTCCACAAATATCGAAATAATTTTTGTATTACTTCTGCCTTCAGGGTAAAAAGAAATAAAGACCATCAAACATGGAAGGATATGCATATTTTTATAAAAATGACATGTTGTGCCTTGTTTTTTAAATACCAAGAAAAAACTTTTAATTACTTCTGAGTCTATTCACCTATCTTTATTTGAAAACACATTTGGAAAATATTGACAGTAGCACTGTTTGTGGTAATAAGGAACAGGAAACAAAGTAAATGGCCACTGATCAGTGAATAGTGGGGAAAAGAAGGTATATGCATGTAATAGAATATTACTGTTTAAAAAAAAAAAGTTTTAGGACTTTAGAAAAATGTGAGAAGGTTTATAATGAATTAACACGGAGTAAAATGAGCAAGACCAAAAAAACAAAATTCACAATTACTACAATAATCTAAATAAAAATAGCACTAAAAAGTAGTTGAATACTAAATAAATAAGAAATCAATGAAGATCCCGGAGTACAGCACATGCCATTTGAAACATACCACACCTACTTTCCTGTAGAGAGATGTGAGACAGCTATTATAAAGTCTTGTATACGTTGTCAGATATAGTCACTCTCTCAGATATTTTTACTTAATTGTTTTCCTTTTTCACCAGAAAAGATTCACTTTAGAGGAGGGTTTGAAATGATACACTATAAAGACAACAAGCATCAACAAAATGTATGCCATTTTTCCCAAGGATTAAGGTGATAGATGGAGAAGTAGTCATCTCTCTCCTTTTAAGAAAAATTGCTTTATAATTTCTGGTTAAAGAAACTGAGGTATTAATTACTGGAAGTTAACATTGTATATATAAAGTGTATAAAGTAAGTATATAAAATAAGTATATTGTAAGTATATAAAATGAATAAATAACAAGGTTGGGCTGCTTTCCAGAGCAATGCAGTTAAATATCTTCCCAAGTCTATTCTTATCCTTAATACTTTAATGTTTCTTCCATCAATCAACATGAGTCCTCCATTCATCAACACAGATGGCAGCATGTTCATGCCTTATCTCCTATCTGCATGCCTTCTCATCGTTTGTCCTCCATGTCTAGAATAAACTCCTTCAATTCTGCCTTTTAGAATCCTTTGTTTCCTTCAAAATTCAACTCAAAACTACCTGCTATTGCCTTCTCTCCCCAAATTACCTTGTATTAATTTTTGTATGTATTTTGCATATCCTATAGGAACATTTTGTCTCTCTTGATATTAAAGTAAGCTCATTCAGGGCAGGGATTATTTCCTTTTTGTCTTTGCATACCCCAGGGGCCTGGCACACAATGCACAAAGCAGGTTGTTGAATGTTTCTCTCCTACTATAGATCCTCCACAAAAGATACACCCAACATGGTAGAAGTCTTACTCTTTGTCTTTTGTCATTTCATGGGTATCAATGTAGCATACAAGTTGTCTGTTATCACACACTCTTCTCAAGTGATCAGCCCTTCTCCTTTGAAAGAATGAATAAATCTGTAGCCTTAATAAAGCACAAAGAATACTTATCCCAATTCCCAGTTTCACAAATGAGTCTAGTCCTCCACAACAAGGCTACATCTCTCCATCAGGGTTCTGAGTAGCCTAGGATAGGGTTGGGGAGGGGGGAACAGAATGCCTCTAATGGTACTGGTTTGAGGCTTCATTCTGACTTATTCTCTCCAATGTTAACTTCCAGTGATTAATACCCCAGTTTCTTTTAACCAGAAATTTTAAAGCAATTTTTCTTAAAAGGAGGGAGATGACTACTTCTCCATCTATCATCTCAATCCTTGGAAAGAATGGCATACGTAAAGCATTTAATACAAAGTATCTATCTCAGCAAGTTCACTTTCCACACCTGACACAGCCCATAGATGAGTCTATGTCTCTGCTACTGCGAGGTTGGATCTGCCTTCAGGGCTATAGCTGTCACATCAGGTATGCTCAGCCAAAGCACAGACTATAATCCAGACTTCTGGCACTAGCTATTCAGATCATTTGAAACTCACAAAGTCATGGGCATCTCCAATACTCATTCACCTAAAAGCAGGAAAAATAGATACAACAGAAACAGAAGCAACAATCGAGTCATGTGCTAACTGGGAGAGATGCTAGCAGAGCTTGTGGGAATACAGAGTCTCTCTCCCAGAAAGGACTGACAGCCATCCTTACATCTTCCCTTGAACATAATCAGCGGAGACCTGATTTGGCCAGATGGTGCTTTGTGTCCTCTAATCAAGAGTTAGTTTCTTTACCATGCAGTTAGCAGACCAGATCAGACCCACTTACAGAAGATCTGCATGTGCTTCATATTGATGAACAGGAACCTTCCATTGCCTATCATTACACTTTTGTGAAAGTGGATGCCCTTGTCTCTTTCATGTAGTCTGGTTACACATGTTCCAAGGATGGAACTCCAATGCCCAGTCTCTAATTATAAATGAGTGAATAAAAAAGCATTTATCAAGCACTTATGGTGTGCCAGATATTGTGCTAAATGACTGGAGATTCAAATACAAGCAATCAAAATAGTCCTCTTTCCTTAAAGATCTTAAATTCTCCTGGGATGTAGAGGAGAAGATAACACATGAAGAGAAATTAAAAGGTGAGGGGAGGGAGGGCACATGGTAGAATGTTTTAGGAATGGCTGAAAGTAACAGGGAAGCCTAGTTCTCAGCCAGATGGGGCAGAGAGGGGAGGGGAGAAAATTCAAACTCAAAATCTTATGGAAGTGAATGTTGAAAACTAAAAATGAATAAATTAAATGCATATATATATATATTTAAAGATAATATGAAAGTTCCCATATCAGAGCCCAGAGTCCCATGAGTAAAGTCCAGGATTTTATGGGAAAGGGATCAACAGAATGACACAAGCTCAGGTGGCATGATTTGGAAGTGATTATTAATGATAATGGTGTAAAACATATACCTAGACCAGCCTAGGCTGAGTCTCCTGACTTTCTCCAATATGTGCAGCTTTTTCTCCCTGAAAGTTCACTCTGCTCCTGGCCTTCTCTCATTGGAAGTATATTCCACCCCTACGGTCACCTGTTCTGATTGGTTCAGTTTCTCCCAGAACTTCCATTTTAAGGAAAATGCCCAGGCTGATTATGTCTCCACTCCTTTGTAGACTCTACTCTTGACTCTTTGGACTTTCTCTGCCACCACCTTTTTAGCTTTGTTTTCAAATGGTTTTCCTTCATTAGAACATAAGCTCCATGAGGACAGGGACGGTCTTTCTCTTAGTATTTATATTCCGTACTCTAAGCACAGTGGCCAGCATATAATAAGTATTTAATAAATGCTTTTTGATGAAGGGTACACGACAGGCTTTGTGTGGAAAGGCATATTATCAACAGTCACATATATACACATACACGCATACATTCTACGTTGAGCTAATGTGCACACACAAGTAGATCCTTAACACTTAAATGGTTGTCATCTCCTTCTTCTCTTTCTACTTGGTTCTATCCTGAGTCACTAACTGGCTGCCTACTCCCTGAAGAAATATGGACTGAGATGGAACCCAGAAGCGGGTCCTACTATCACTCAACATATTATGGTATCTGTACACATCAACAACCAGAGAGCAATTCCATTTGACTGAACAAAAGTCCACCAATAGAAACCAGTCTTTTCCAAAGAGCAGATGTCAATCTAATTCCTTTCAGATTCTTGGTTTTTGAATTCCAGTTGACTCATCCTTCCATGCAAAATCTTATGTTTGCCTGAATTTCTCATATGTGGTTGTAATTTTAATGCAGCTTTCAGTTTTGAGTATCCTTAATTATATATTCTCCTTGATTTGAGAAGGTAAATTCACTCAGGACCTAAATAATTTTCTGTCTGTTTACTTTATAATATGCTCTTTTGTAACCTGTGAAAGCTATGTACACGGATGGGTAAAATTCCTTCTTTACTCTATGATCTCTTTTTTTATAAGCACTAGATCTTTGCATTGTCTTCCTTTGGAGAATATCTGTGTTGTTCTCATATTATTATTTGTTAATAATTTTCAATAATACAAGATTTTCCACTAGCCAGAATATAACTGTTCCCACTTTTTTAAAAGCAGACACAAAAAAATCATCCTTATATGATATCCATATATAGCCATTATATCCATACTACAAAGCAAACTTTGTATAACAATATAATATATATATGTAATAATATAATAAGATATGTATAATAAAGAGAGAAAATGTGTATTAATTGGATGGAAAACACTAACTTTGCCCTCTTGGTTAATTTACCCTTTTTTCTGATTCAAATTCATTTGTAGCTGTGCCAAAGGAATAAATATCTCAGAGTATAGAACCTTAAATTAGATAGTTATCTGTAACAGAAGATTTTGATATCATTCATGAGATAGAGGAATGGAAAGAGAAAGATCTAATCTTAATATGAGGCATCTCTGCTGGTTTTTGTTGACTATGTTTGGTTGCTGTGACTCAAAGAACTGTCAGTCTGTCATCATCATAAATTCCAGCCACTAAACCTTAGCAGATTGAATCTGAGATGGTTTGTCTGGCACTGAAGAGAGGAGGCCAGAGGAACAATATACCCAGCAGAGGGACTAGCTGGGACTAGCCCAGTGACAGAGTACAATGATGTCAACAGAAGACAATCAGGGCCCTATAGTGTCAGAGGTGAATCTTCCCCTCCACATGTATTTGCCATGTGCGTGTCCTTCATGTGTAATCCCTTTGCATGTTCACTCTCTGTACTGATGGTGCATATATTTGTAGAAGAGTGTGCCACGCATTTATGGAGGGAAGTCCACTGCAAATGTTCATTAGATACCTTTGCTTTAAACTAACCACATCCTTCAGTTCACTAGAGATAAAGCAAACACAATCATAGTGGCTCATAAATTACTGTTTTGAGTGAATGAGGACCCAAAGATTATCTTGAACCTAGAGGAGCTATTACAAGTACTCTACATGTGAGGCAGTGGTGGCCCAGGCACCACACGATAATGAGAAGGTCAAATGTGGAATTACAGTTTAAATGCCAACGATAAATGGTAAATCCAGATTTAGAGAAGTGAAACCAGAACTACATGAAGACCAAAGTTATAAAATATGCATCATTATATACTGAATGAAATAAACCAATTAATAAGCTTGAGTATTAGAAATACATTTAGAATAAAAGCAAGTATTTTCTGTGTTATAATTACTCTATAGCCAGCTCAGACACTTACTAGCCATCACCACCATTGTCAGGTCACTGAGCTTTATAAACACCAATTTCATCACCGTTAAATGGGAAAAATAATACCTGTCCTACCTACCACACAGACTTTTGGTGAGGAAAAAACTTTGTAAACCTTAAGCCATATTTGTATTGTGGTAAGAGAACCAGATTTAGATTTAGTGTTTAAATCTCAGCTCTTCCACTTAGTACTCATCTGTCAAATGAGGGGTTTGGATTAAATGATCTCCAAGATCCATCCAGCTTTAAATTTGACATAATAAACTGACTAATTTATACAGCACTTAAGGATTTCAGTGAATTTTCCTCACAACAGTCCTGTGAGGTAGATTGTAAGGAGTTAGGTAACTTGCTTTTAATTCCTCAGCTAATTAATGTCAGAGGTAAGATTCACACCCAGGTGATTTAACTCCAAGGCCAGTGCTATTTTTAGTGCACCATCATATTGCCTCTTTTAAGAAGGATTTTACATGAAAGACTGGTGAAAATGAAAATATGTTGATGCTAAATGGAGGTAAGTTTCAGTTAAGTAAAAAATTCACTTATACAGGAGGCCATATTATCTAGCATACTAGATATATAAAGTGTTACTGTACAAGGTCATCATTCTAAATGAAAGGTCTCATCAAAGGATAACTCAGGCTACTTCTAAAACACCATTTTTAAAACCAGAATACACACTCGAATACAACATCTTCTCTGGTGCATTCAATTCAGTAGTATGTGACCTCAGAATTGCTTAACACTGAAAACATGAAATGACTTTTCTTAATAAAGGTGAAAGTTCAATTCATATTACAATCTATTAAAATACAGAGAAAGATAATAGAAACAAAAAAAAGAGGGGGAATCTTGGGAGAGAAGAAGGGAAGTCTGTGCAAAAAAAACAGTCGGAAAATTATAGAAAGGTGGGAAAGATCTTCAAAAAGAGAAATATTGAAGGGGAAAGAGAGCTACATGAGGAAAGAAAAAGAGAAAATACGGGGAAGTAGAGAAAGGAGGGTGGATGGAGGGAAAAGAATTAGGGGGAAGAGAAGAGCCAACATCTGACTCCCAAGACCCTCCCCTCCGCAGCCCTTACTCCTCAGGTCAGGCTTCCCTTTGCAAGGACCCATCTCAAGAGAGTCAAAAGCTCCTCAACAATGAGACAAGGCAAACTAGTTTCCCCTCATCAATTTCCCCAGTCTCTCACCTTCCTGGGACTCTGGATGATTTGGCCCAGATTTTTTACTCTCTTTGTGCTGCTACAGAGCACATCACCACGGCATACAATCCCAGGGTAGGACATCAAGGCCCAATCTTACTGAGTGAGCTCTCACATATGTGCATCATCATCCATGTTTATGTTAAGGTGACTTAAGCGGTGAGGAAAGAGATGATCTGAAGAAACTTCATTCAAAAATCTGCCAATAAATTGAGATAGAATTACACCGAGGGCCTAAGTCAGTTTTTGGGTTGAACTTTACCACTCCTGCCCTAAATTATAGAATTGTAGAGTATTAGAACCAGAAAGGAATATAGATATAACTGTAGAACTGGAAAAGACTTCAGAAGTCATCTAGTCCAAATCCCACATAGCTGAGAAAAGTGAGACCTAACAAGGTCCAAGTGACTTACCCACGGTAACACTATAAGTTAGTAGCAGAGCAAGAACTCAACTCTAGACCTCCTTGACTCCCAAATCTCTATCCACCATACCATGCTCTTACTTAATTTCATTTTGACTTAGTGACAACTCCTGCTTAAAATGTTCTTTAAATATCTGATAATAACATAGTTTACTAATATCATTTTATTACTTACTATAATCCAGTGATGAATCAATCACATGATTGATGGTTATTATGTCATCTAGAATAAGAGGTCTGCTTTTTTTTTTCTTCCTGCAGATTCCATATGGAGGTCAGACATTGTGGTATATTCCTGTAATCCATGACTGGGTATACCAGTTGGATTTCCATGCTAAGTCTAGCACCAGTATGCTGACCCCTTGGGAGTCCTGGGGGGCATTCCCAGGCTGCCTAAGGAGGGGCAAACCAAATCAGGTAGGAAATGTGCTGATGACAACCATAACTTATAAAATGAGTCAGTTTGAAGAAATCAACCTTGTCCCTGTCCTTGAATAAACACATTTATCTAACCATCTAGCTCTAGCCTATTCCTTCAGACTTGTTTCATTCTAATCAGATGCCCCACTTAATATTACCCAAATTCTATCTTCTACATCCATAACTTTCCATAGACTGTCCTCCCAATGCCTGATCTGTCCTTCTCTATCTCTATGTCTAAGCTTGTTCCAAGGTTCAATCCAGGAACTAGCTCCTATAGGAAACCTTTACTGAGTTTCCTTTATTCATAATCTCTACCTCCTCAAAGGATTTTGTATTAGCTTAGGAGCATATATTTAAACCTGTAAGGGACCTTAGAGGTCATCTAGACTATCCCACTTCACTTTACAGTTAAGGAAACTGAGGCTCAGGGTGATACAGTAAGTTGCCCAAAATCATATTAAGTAGAAGAGCCAGAACTTGAGGTCAGGCCCTCCATTTCTGGACATAGTACACAGTTCACTGTGCTATCTTTTCCCATGTGTCCCCTACTAGAAAGTGAGTTCCTTGGTACTGTTGGCATGTCCCACCAAGCTGATAGTGCCTTACCCTCTAAGTGTACCTTATATGTGTATAAGTTGTATCTCCCAAAGGTCATTTGAGGACAAGGACCATCTTTTTTGTCTTTATACCCCTTGCACCTAGTACTCTATCTGGTAAATTATAAGTGTTTTAAAAAATGCATTAATAAATGCCTCATTATATACTTGACACTGAGAACATTGCCTTGAACATGCCCTGTAGTTACTTAACAAATGAATGTTTGTTGAATAAACGCTGGTTAAATTGAAGGTCTGCCATGTCTTCTTAGATAGGCTCTTTTCAGTTTTTAGTTTGTTACTTAATTTAGGAAACTGCAAGGTAGTTAAGAGTGTTGGGCTTAGGGTCAAGAAAACTCATCTCCCTGAGTTCAAATCTGGTAAATTTGTTTACATTTTTCTACTGATTATGGTAGGGCGGCTAAGTAGTAAAGTAGATAGAGTGCCAGACCTGGAGTTAGAAAGACTTGTCTTTGTGAATTTAAAATCTGGCCTTGAATACTTATTGGTTATGTGACTTTGGGTAAGTCATTTAACCCTCTTTGCCTCAGTTTCATCTGTAAAATGAGCTGGAGAAGGAAAGGGCAAACCGCTCCACTATCTTTTCCTAGAAAGCCCCAAATGGAATCACAAAGAGACAGACACAACCGAAGAAACGAATGAACCACTTAATTGAGAAGCAGTGCTTCTATGGGGCAATGCTGCCCTCTTCTGGATATCGATTGACTTTGCCTTTTACAGTGTCAGCTCTACAAGATTAATTTCAGCAATCACCTTAGATGACAGAATGCAGAAAATAGCACTTTTGGCGACAGCCTTCACTTCCCAGCTGAAGCTTCTCAAGTAGTTTTGTAATTGTTCAGGCTGTTGATATTAATGATACAGATTTGCCCAGGAAGCTGCTCCGTGAAGTCATAGTTGACAGCATTTGGGGTCTTTCACATTATTCTTGATTCATCTTCCCCAAGTCATCTCAGGTTGGGGGGGTTTTCACACTAGCAAATTAATAAATCACATTTCCAAGGGAAAGCATCACGACTGAATGAGTTTAAAGAGAGAGACAAAGCAAATTCCTGGTGCCTGTTTTATGTTTGTTCTTCTTGTCTGACAATAAAACATGACACAAATAAAATGATAGGCTATTTCACCGTAGCAGGACATACTGAGAGACAGTTCTCTGCAAACAGAGAATAAGATGTCCCCCTGGATGTTTTTGGAAAAGACAATATCATTTCCCTTCACCTGAAAGAAAAGATATTTTAAGAGGTCTTGATGTGCACTAGGACACAGTAATGAGCAAAGAGGCAGTGTACACAGATGAGAGAAGTTAGAACAGGCAACCCAAGAGAGATGGACTGAAGAGGAAAGAGGCAGAAAAGGATGTCAAAGCAGCTAGCGGGGCCAGAATTTGAGTCCTTCCAATCAGTGCCTCCAGTGGTACAGACTGGTACAGCTGAAGCCAGTGTAGGCTTGCAGGACTTTTCTTTCCAGGAAATCCAATGATAAAAGATGGTGATGGGCTGTGTTTCTTCTGCCACCTCAGTTTGGGGAAATATTAAATCCAAAGTTTTCTTATTCTTCAGGATTTGTTCACTTTTTTTGTTTAATTGGAATTAACGCTAACTAGATAAAGATATGATCAATCATAGCTGCTTCTGATCTGTGCTCTCCATTATCTGTGAATAGGGAATTGCAAAAAGACACAGGACAGGAATGGTAAGGTGAAAAGAAAGTGGAGAACATGAATGCACACTCTCTGAATTTTATCAGTGATCTGATTTGGAGCTCACAAGCTGTAGAAAGAGAAGCTTATGGGTTGTTGTATTTTAGAAACTTTCAAATATCTGAGAAAGGTTGAGATGGGTAGAATTGGTCTCCTTTTTCCCCTACGGTAAAGCTGTGGGCTTAAAAAAGAGCAGTGTGGCTTTCTGGTGACCCTGGGCTGCCATATTGGTCATGCTGCTTTCCCCCTACTGATTGCAAAGATCCTCCTGCCAGATCAGAGCTGTGGTTGGTGACTAGGGAATTAGTCATGACCAGCGAGAGAAGAACTAGAGTGACTAAAAAAAAAAAAAAAGATTGGAGATGTCCACATTCCAAGAGGGAGTAGCTGGCTGGCTTGTTTCTTCTTCTATAGTCAAACTTCACAGAGATATTCAGCTATGTGATTAATATGCATCCATCTTCCTCACATAAAGCTTCCTAGAATGTTAATATTATATAATATTCATGAAGTTTTCCCTTATCATCCCAGCAAGAAATAATTTTGTACTCCCATAGAGCTTTGTGCTATTCTTATACCCTTAAACATACCACTTTGGATTTGTATTTATTTAAAAGCACATCTAAACCCTACTGGAATATAAATTTCTTGAAGGCAGACCATATCTTACTCATCTTCATATCCACAGTAGCACTGAGTATAGTTTTTTATATTATGTAGCTTTTTAGTTTCTAGCAATGATCTTTCTCCTGAGCTCTAACCATATGTCTCCTCCTGCTTACTGGGCTTCGGTCCTGTAGAGTTTTCATTTAAAATTTCTTGAAATGTAATTCTGGAAAAACAGGCTTTAAAAAAATGGTGATAAAAAAAGAAGCTCTATGATTCTCTGGACCAGCCCATACTGTTTAAAAATGGAGCTACTTTACTATGACTTTTGGCATAAAAACTATTGGTTTACCGCATCACTCTGGCTTCTGTTGAATCATCAATGATAGTCCCTTGCCCAAGATTCTATGGTTTGTAGTTTAGGTTTTGATGGCATAGAATGAATGTAAATGTAAATAGCAAGTGGCTAGAAACTTTGAGGGTCTTCCTCTTCCAGATTGATATTTTTATGATTGTAAGCTGGGCCATCTTTTGCTTCGATTCCTACTCAATTCTTAGTCTTTGAAAGGACATTGCTTCAGACAAACTGAGGCCTGGGAAAGACCTTAATTTAGAAAGGTCAAAGTCACCCATTGCATCTGGACCATCAGTAAACCTTTTGACTTATGTCTTGCCACTGGACTTCCATGATGACTTTGTGCAGTTCTGCCTCACTTAGATACAATTCACTACAAATCAAGACATCACCCTAGTGATGTCACTGGTCCTCTTTAAGAAAGAAGGGCAAACAGCAGGTCCACTTGTATGTCCCATTGACATCTCTAGCTAAACATTTCTAAAATCAAATTAATCGTCTTTCCTCCAAAATATTTCTTTTCCTGATTTCCCTCTCTCTATAACTGGCTTCATATCCTCCTAGACACCCAATATTACAACCTTGGAGTCATCTTTTTTCTCCTTCCTGCCTCTGGATTCCCCTGGTCCCAGTAATCAGCATGGTACCTTATACATAGGAAGAACCTGAGAAATTTACCCTTGGAAAAAGAATCACAGACCCATAAAATTTCATTGTCAGGGAAGACCTCAGCTATCAACCTAGTTTAATTCTTATCAAAAGCATGTATCCTATCAATAATATCCCCCCCAAAAGTTGTCATCTAGTTTATGCCTGAAATGCACCAAGGATAGAGAATTTACTCCTCCACAGTGCAGCCCATTCATTTTGGAAACCTGTAATTTTTAGGGAGATCTTCCTTATGTTGAAGCAAAATCTGCCTTTCTATAACTACTACTCATTCATCTTAGTTCTGCCTTCTGGAACCAACCTCAACAAGCATGATTCAAGAATCTGTCATTTCACTGGGGGTAGATATGCCCTTCAAAAATAGAGACTATAAATCTTTGCTATTCTAGTCAATGAGTTTCTGTAATCAAAAAACATTCTGTTTTCTAATCTTCTCATAATGAACCTTTCTGTATTTACACATGTTGGTTTTCACATGACAGATATATTCTGGTCCTCAACTGCCTGACCACCATGCCAGGGATATGGAGACTTACTCTCTGTTCAGGGTACTTGGGCCCCTGGGTCCATACTTGAAACTTTTCAACTTGGTGGGATCTGTCACAACTTAAATGACACTCTCATAACTTTTAAGAATTCAGGATCACATCTAGCCCAAGCTAGGGCATCTGGGTAGCATTTTAGTGAAGGACTTCCATAGAACAGTCCTTCAAATACCTGAATTCACTTATTTTGACTGTTTCCCTAACTCCCCTCACCCAATCATTTCTACATTTCTGTTGACTAATCCTTGTAAAGCCTAATATTAAGTCCCCTTACTATCCTAGGCACCATCCTCTTGATAGATTCTGATTTGTCCATTCAGTCCAACATAAAGTCAATTGAATGTACTTGTGTGTACAATTGAAAGTACAGTGTGCAAGGCACTGTAGACATTTATCAGTGCCTCTTTGTTTCCCCCATTCCTAACTGCTCAAGAATGAAAGTTTCATCCATCATGTGGCATATGAGACTCCCCACCTCCTATCCTATCATTCCTCTACTAATAGTTTTAATCCTAACAGCTTTCCTTTTGAAATGTATGCTCTTTATCCTGGTCTGTCAATAAGGTGTTGTGACTGAATTTAGACACTGATAAAAGTTCCCAGTATATCTGTGATATAAAGCTGATCTAAATAGTTTAATTGTCTGAAGAACCTCTTCATTGGAACTAGCAACTCATCTCCAGGAATTCTAGAATAGAGTAGAAAATGGATTATTTGTTCATATTACATTGGATCTTGTTAGCTTTACCCTACCATTCCAACCTGTTAAAATCTATTTGGATCAGCATTCAGTCATCCAATGTATCTCTCCCACTTTTGAGTCATGCCAAATGTTCATGAGACTCAGACACCTCCTACTCAGTTGACATCAATTCGTTAATATAGTCATTTAAACAAAACCAGGATGACTGAGTCTACTATAAATTTATAATTGTGCAATTTCAGCTGGGTAAGGGATATTACATAATCTCACTGCAACAAGGCAACCCTTCTATACCTCTCTAATCAATTTACTATGTCACTACAAGTTAGATAGTACAGTAGATGGAGAACTGGGTCTGAAGTCAGGAGGACCTGAATTTAAATCTGGCCTCAGACAGTAGTAATTAGCTATGTAATCCTGGGGAAGTCATTTAATCTCTCCTGTCTCAGTTTCCTCAAAGGTAGAATGGGGATAACGATAGCACCTACCTTCCAGGATTATCATGATGATCAATGAAACAATATTTGTAAAGCACTTAACAGTGCCGGGAACATAGTATGCACTTAATAAATGTTTCTTTTTCTTTCTTTCATACAGTAACTATCCCAAACCTTTTCATCTCTTCTCAAAAATCCTCTAACTTTTTCTCCACCATCCTCCTAGTAATCTTTCCTCATACTTCACTGAAAATGAAAATTAAGGTCATTCAAAGCACTCCCTCTTCATCCCCTGTTTTCATCTCTCTTCAGTAAGATAGCTTCCTCATCATCTCATTTACCTCTGTCTCATATGGCTAGATCGCTCTTTTCTTACCAAGGCAAATCTCTCTACATGCACAAGGGATACCATTCTATCCTATCCTCTGCACTAGACTGACTCTCTATCATCTTCACTCTCTCACTAATCTTCATTTTCTCCTTGTCTACCAGCTGCTTCCACGCTGTCAAAATATGCTAAAAATAAGCTCATCTCACCCATTTTTTTTTGTATGAGGCTGTCAGGGTTAAGTAACTTGCCCAGGGGATCTCACCCATTTTTAAGAAAACCTCACTTGATGGCTATTATCACCAATGTTATTCAATACTCTATTAGAAATTTTATCAATAGAAAAAGAAAAAGAAATTGAAGGAGTCAGAATGGGTAATGAGGTAACAAAATGATCTCTTTTTGTTGATGATATGATGATATACTTGGAAAATTCTGGAGATTTAACTAAACAGCTAAATTACTAATTTTGGCAAAGTAGCAGGATATAAAATAAACCCACATAAATCATCAGCATTTCTAAAAATCACCAACAAAGCCCTTCAAGAAGAGAGAGTAACAGATATCCCATTTAAAATAATTATAGACAGCATAAAATACCTGGGAATATACCTGCCAAGACATAATTATCTGAACACAATTATAAAATACTTATTAAATGAATAAAGTCAGATTTAAATAATTGGGAGAAATATTAATTGTTTATGGGTGGATGGAGCCAAAGTAATAAAAATGACAAGTCCAACTAATCTACTTATTCAATGCCAATCCAATAGCAGTACTAGATCTAAAATTGTATAAAAGGGAGTAATTATCAAAACTCTCTGGTACTAGCTAAGAAATAGAAAGGTGGATCAGTGAACAGAGTAGACATAAAATCTGCAGTAGTAAATTACTATAGTAACCTGATTTTTGACAAATGTAAAATTACGGAATATGAATTTGCTATTTGGTAAAAAGAAAACTGGGAAAACAAGAAAGCAATCTGACAGAAATCGAATATACACCAGTATCTTATATCATTTACCAAGATAAGGTAAAAATGGATACATGACCTAGATATAAAAGGAGACATCATAAGTAAATTACAAGAACATAGAGCATATTACCTTTCAGATTTATGGACAGGAGAAGAATTTGTGAATAAATAAGAAATAACATTTTGAGATATAAAATGGTTCATTTTGATTACATTGAATTAAAATGGTTTTGTACAAATAAAAGCTAATGTAGCCAAAATTAAAAGGAAAACAGAAAATTGAAGAAAAAAATTTTGTAGACAGTTTCTTGGATAAAGGTCTCATATCTGAAATACACAGAGAATTGTGTCAAATTCATTAGAATATGTCATTCCCCAGTTGATAAATGGTTAAGAGATATGAACTGGCAGTTTTTCAATGAAGAAATTAGCTATCTCTAGTCATATGAAAAAATGCTCTAAATCACTATTGATTAGAGAAATGCAAATTAAAACAACTTAGAGATGTCATCTCACACCTGTCAAACTGGTTAAAATGATAGAAGGGAAAAATAACAAATGTTGAGGGGGATGTGGAAAAATCAGTACTTATACACTGTCAGGGGAACTGTGAACTGATCTAACTATATTGGAAAGCAATCTGAAATTATCCCCAAAGAGTTAAAAAATTGTGTATATCTTTTGACCAGGCAATATCACCATTAGGTCTGTTTCCCAAGGTGATCAGTGAAAAAGAAAAAGTGTTCTTTGTGGTATCAAAGATCCAAAAATGCAAGGGACACTCATCAATTGGGGAACGGCTAAACAAGTTGTGGTATACGATAGTGATGGAAAACTACCATGCTATAAGAAATGATGAACAGATTGATTTTTAGAAAAACACGGGAAAACTTGCATGAAGAATGAAACGTGCAGAACCAAGAGAACCTCGTGTACAGTCACATCAACATTGCTTGAAGAATAATTGTGAACAACTAAGTTATTTTAAGTATTACAAACACTCAAATCAACTACAAAGGACCTATAAAGGAAGAACTGATAAATAGAAGCATGCCTCAATTAAAATCACATCTTCAGTGAGAAGCTTTTCCAATCTACTTCAATGTCTTCTCTCTGAAATTAACACAAACCTGTGAGCAGACCAAACTCCCTGAATGGGGACCCCACTAGCTGGGTAGCTCGGCTCGTCCTCTCCCTTCTGTCCTCTTCCTTCTCCTCTCCAAAGTAAGGTAAATTTGGATGACCCCAGTTAACTTAGGGTTTACCAGCTAACTCTTTCTTTCTCTTTCTTCCTTCCTTCCTTTCTTCCTTTAATCCTTTCTTTCTTTCTTTTTTATCTTTCCCAAAACCTTAAACCCAGTGCACTCTGAAATCTATAGATTGCCCAAACTCCACTTAACAGCTATTTTCTGGACCCTCCTGGCTCTTTCCTGTTGCTCTTTCCCTTCCAGCTTGATTTACTTATATATATTTTTTCTTTTGCTCATTAAAAGGGCCATTCTCTGATTGTCTCTTAAAGAAACCTATTCACTGAATGGGCGTCACCTTCCTCTAAGTGAATACCTGAATAAGGCTTAGCCAAAAAAGGCCAAGATCTCCCATTGTATCCTGATGAATACCTGATCACTGGATCCAGATGACTCCAGAGAATGAGGCTGATGACCTTGCACAGGCCTCCTCCACTCAAAACAAAGTGCAAGTCATGTCATCATTTCTCTGATGTCACCATCTTCTTAGAAAACAAAGAACAAACACAAAAACAAAATCTTAAATTTACTCTGCATAGATCTTGCATGCACATAGATGTTTATAAGTTGTCTCCCTCATTAGAATGTTGTTGTTGTGCTGTGTTGATCCTTCGTTGCTGAAGAACACCATGCCATCAGAGAAATGATGACATGACTTGCACTTGACTTTGTTTTGAGTGAGCGAGGACCATTAGAATGTTAGCAGCTCCTTGAAGGCAGGGGCAATTTTTTGCCTTTCTTTGTGTCCTTTGTATTAGTAGCAGTGCCTAGCACATAGTAAAAACTTCATAAATGCTTATTGACCTGACTTGACCCAGACTTGGGATATGTTTACAAATATTTCAAGACCTGCTGGCTACTTGCCTAGATTCTGTTGACTGTGAATTTCTAGATGCCTCTACTGATACTCTACACATATTGCAGCTACTCTCTATGGTACCTACATTTTTCCCCCTCCCTCTTCCTTTTTAGTTAAAAGCAATTTTGATTAGATTCATAACCATCCTTACCATGTTGTTTTGAGGAAAGCTCTTTATAAACCTTTGAGTGCTAAACAAATATTAATAAATTTTATTATTTGGTAAATTAGATTATGTTTTTTAAATTGTGCAATGGGTTCACTAATCTCAACCTGTTACCCTGCACCAAAGGCCATATTTTTAATATCATGGTTATAACACTGATGAATAAAAATCCTGGAACACCATCATCCCAACAAACTTTAAACTGCAGGCAACCCATATAATCATAGAAAGATATAGAGTAGGCACAATTAGGCTGTAGTATTTAGCATACAGGAATTGCTGAAAGTACTGGAATAGGGGTACTTAGCCTTCCTTGTATTATACCCAGTTATGCAATTGTGGACCTGGTTTAGTCCTGCAGAGTCTACCTCTTCTTAGAATAATTGGCCTCCCCATTCTCACATTCTTTGGCCTGTCAACAAACTCCCATCCTGACATCTCTAAGACAGTTTTACTTATGACGCAGGTTATGACTTGTGTCTCCCCAAAGCATGGAGCGTGTACTGTATGAATTGGTTACAGAAGAGGTGGTTTATTATGTGCAGAGAGAAATGCTAAACAAAGGAAGGGTCATTATGAGCTTTAACAGAACAGGCAGAATTTAGTAACTTAACTTATAACTACTTTGTAATCTGCTGGAAATCTTATGAGGACATAAAGCAATTTGAAAGACTTCTTCGTAGTCATTTTATATTCACTTAAGTTCAATCCAATCAACTCTCTTCTTAAAACTGGCCGCTTCTGACAGTGACTATTCTCATCAAGTCCACTAGTCATTGCTGAGAACTCTTCTGTTGCCACCCTTCACTTCCTGCCTGCAGATGATGCCTTCAGACCTTTCAGAACTCACAATGTCACTTGAATACCATGGGATCTTCATTCTTCTAAGATCAGGAAAGCATAAGCATAAAAAAAAAAAAAGCAAATGATCTTATAGAGGCAAAGTGATAGAAAGGACAATCGCCCAATGGACAGAGCACTGGAGTCCTAAGAGCACCTACCTCTCACAGTTGTTGAAAAAATATTTGTAAAGTGCTTCATAAAATGCCTGGCACATACTAGGCACTTATTTAATAAATGTTTTCCTTTCCTTTCTTTCTCCTTCCCTTCCTACCCTCTCAAGGTATAGATGGAACCAGTTCACATAAACTTCAGTGATGGAAAGGGGAAGAAGCTCAAAGAGTCTAGTAGTTTGTTTTTGTAAATCCCTTGAATTATCATTGCTTTTGGTTCACTTAGGGAACTCTTCATCATCACACAGTACAACTCCTCAACAATGAGTCATACATGGCCAAAAGCTAACCCCAACACCTTAAGCAGCCACCTGAATTATTGGAACCAGGTAGGGAATATCTGGGTAGATTCCAAAGAATGGCCCTCACAGTTCGGTTCAATCACTAGAAGCATATTACCAATAATAAGTCATATGCAAGAAGTGACATTAAAAGCATCATCATAGAACCAAGAAAGGAAATTGGCATGTTGTATAGTGAAAGAAAAGATAGTTTATGTGTTATGTTGGTATGTGGAAAATAATAAAAAGTCCTCAGGAAGGCTTCTATGACATTGTGCAGATGATGTATGGAGGATTTATTGGAGGACATGGGCAAAAGTTACATTGGATAATAAGGTATGAATAAACTGCAATATCTGCCTGAAAAAGGAGCACCTATACTGAAAAAATTTGGGATCCATTAAAATCTCCAATTACCAGTTTTTAAAGACTGTCTCCCTATAACACTCTCAGGACAGAAGTACATGAGCTACCTGTGGGCTCAATTCCATTATTAGTCATCATGGGAACTTTGACTTTCACTGGGCTGGTTTATTTCTCCTGCTTCTAAAAGCTTACCTAGTGAAGACAATGGTTGACCATAGCTCACTGCAGCTCAGAACTCCCAAACTCATGAGATCTACCAACTTTACCTTCCCTGTTAGATATTATTCCAGGTGTGCACCCTCATTCTTATTATTAGGTAAGATTCAATTCTATTGTAAAAAATAAAACAAAGCAAAACAAACAAAAACTAATGAAGTAATTCCATCCTAAATTTCTGAGATACCTAAAGTCACCACAAGATGTCCCTAATCTCTCTTTTAACAATCCCAATTTCTTTCCTTTGTTAAAGGGAATTACTGAAAATAATAGATAGTATTTTATAGACTCAAATATAAATAGACTTTCCCCCCAGATCTAGCTTACATTAAATCTTAGTTTGGTTTCTAATCATGTTTCCAGTAGTATAGATTATTTTCATATTTCCCCCCAAATACAACTCTAGTGAATAATTAATTACTATTTAATTGTTTGAGAACAAATATCTTGAAAAATAAATGAAGCTTTCATTCAGTTGAAAGTTTAGATCATTTTCACATCTCTGTCCACCATATACCAATAGTTGTTGACTATTAAGAGATCTTTTTAAAAAAAAAAATGAGACTTCTATCCTGGGGCAGCTTGTATTTGGACATCATTCACTGATAATCATCTAGCTCCAGAAATTCAGCAAATTTACAAGCAGAAGGAGCACTAGGTTTGGATCAAAAGCCCCACTGTGCAGCCAGAAGTTACTTCCTGGGTGACCTTAGGTAAATCATTTAACTTTGGGTCTCAGTTTCCATAGGCACAAAATGGCTGAATTGGGCTAGATGCAGCATAAAGTGAAAAGAATTCTGAATTTGGAGTCCAGCCTCTGTCACTTACTAACTCTCTGGACCTCAGTTTCCTTTATAAAATAAGCATCCTGCGATGTTTTAGTCAGTAACCAAATGTAGATTAAGCATCTACAAAGCACTGACAAAAAAGAAAGCTAAAAGATAATCCCTGATCTCTAGGAGCTTACTACCATCTAATGTATCCCAAAACTACTCATCTAATGTACCCCAGAACTACCTATCCCTTTGAATCAAATTGTTACCTGATGTCAAAAAAAAAAAAGCAGATGCCATTCTATAAGTCATTTATTAGCCTTCAAGAAGTGGAAATCCTAGGAATTCAACGAACAGTTACTAGCATCTGCTCTATTCCAGACACTGTGCTAGGCACTGGAGACACAATGAAAAAATTAAAGTTTGCCCTCAAGGAGCTTATATATATATAAGAAATGGCACATAAGTAAATAAATACAAAATGTTATTGCTGTTCATTCATTGTTGGGTTTTTTTCCAGTTGGATCAGACTCTTTGTTACCCAATATGGGGTTTTCTTGGCAAAGATATTACAGTGGTTTGCCATTATCTTCTCCAACTCATTTGACAGAGGAAACTGAGGCAAACAGGGTTCAGTGACTTGCCCAGAGTCACACAACCAGTAAGTGTGTGAGGCCTGATTTGAACTCATGAAGATGATGAGTCTTCTGCCAAGCACTCTAAGTAATACGGCAGAATTTCAAGAGTGAGAAAGCAGTGACATTTTCTAAAACTGTCTGCTGACCTTCTAATATACTAGATTTTCTTTGTTAGCATATAATCATTTTCATGAGGTGGCTAATCTTCATTCATAAGCCTCCTTGCCATTCAAACCAATTTGTTACAACAAGGCTGTTTGTGAAATATTTGCCTTTATTAGCTGGCTTGTTACTAAGGCAACTACTCTGTCTGCATGTGAAGAATTCTCATTTCTGATAATAAAAGAATAGGGTACCAACTTGCTGTGAACTCCCACTGTATCCCTCCTCTTTCTCGCCTGTGCCCAGGAATGTATCAAATCTCTTGACTATTTCGTGCAAATGGCTGTTCGTGATTTTTGTTTGCTGAAGTATCTCTGGACAGGAAACCATGGAAAAAACTCAAGTTGTTCTAACATGATGCTTTCCATTTGACTCCCTCTGAGTAAGGATCAGAGAGCTCTTCCTGTAATTGATTAGAAACAAAGAACCCAGACAGACATTTCCTTAAAAATCTCTTCACAGAACAAGGATTTGATGGAGCTTCTCCATAAAATGAAGATTATGGAAAATCCTACGTGCTCTCAGAAGAGAACCAGCTTTTCTCTGTGGTAGGATAGGGACTATAGACCCATGATTTCATTGATAGAGGCAGCTTTGTGGCATTGTGGAGAGAGCATTGGACCTAGAAACAGGAAGATATGATCAAATTCTGCCTTAAAAGCTTACCAGCTGGATGATTTGAGTCATTTAAACTCTGTCTATATTCATTTCTTCAGCTGGAAAATGGGCATGAAAATAGCACAAGCTTCCTTGGGTTGTTAAGAAGACAACATGAGATAAAACTGGTAAAGTGCTTTGCAAACACTAAAGTACTATATAAATACTAGTTGTTATACAGGTAAGTGCCACATAAGGAGACTTCCCCTACCCTCTACCAAATCACTGGCAGTTTAAGTGACTTTCCTAGTCACTTAGCCAGTATGTGTCAGAAGCATTACTTGAATTCAGGTCTTTCTGGATCCAAAGTTAGCTCTCTCCCTACCACATCAGGCTGCCTCATTAATCTTAAATCTAGGTGCACTTCCCTGACATTTTCTTTGTATCTGTTAATAAACAAAATCAGAATTTTCAGCCTGAAACAAGACGCTCATGTGCTTATCCCCCTTCCCTCTGAATTGAGGAGGTAAGAGTACCAGTTTACAATATATATAATCAAGACTTATCAGCAGGGAATTGTGGATAGACCATGAGACTTAAGGTCAGAAAGACAGTTCATATCCCACCTCAGAAATTCAATTGCTGTGTGATCCTAAACAAATCCCTTAAGTTTTAGGAGCCTCAGTTTCTTGGTCTGTCAAATGGAAATAATAGCACCTACCTCATAAAGTTATCGTGAGATTCAAATGAGATAATATATGTATCATGGCCATTAGAGGACACCGAAAAAATGAAGATACTCGAGACGAACGCCCCCTGATGTGGAAGAAATCTCTTAAGTTTCCCTCTGAAGAGCTCTGCCCTGTCCTTGAAAATGGTCAAACTGGTAGACTAGTGAATCAATGTGCTGATATGACTCATGAATCCTCCCATCCTAAGCCACTGTATGAGTCCAAAGAAACACAGTTGGACAGCAACACAGAAAGGAATCGTAGGAAAGTTAAATGGGCAGTCACTGGCATAAGAGTTTGTCAGTGCTGAACTCTAGAACAGAGAGGTTTTGACTGCATCATGAGGGAGGCATTTGGCAGGTGCTAAATTGTGGGAACCAGTCAAGACTTAATTCAGAGTCAGTCATCCTTCATCTCCTTCTTCAAAGAAAATGAAGCCTGGTATCTTCCTTAAAATGTATTTGCTTATCTTTCTTTAAAATTATACTTTGTCTCTTAAGCCAATAATCACAACAAACAGGTATTTACCACTCACATTGCTAATCTAATAATACATTAAATCTGCACGTATTATTTGGAAATTAATCTAGGAGAAAGTGTTTGAGAGGCTACCTCATATGAGGGGAAATACGAAAATTTTGTATTTTGTCAGCACAATATCTCTTGCTGAGGGCCCAAAGCTATAGCAGTGAATTATTGATATATTTTTGTAACTTTTCAGGACAGAGAGATTAATTAACTTGAAGTTCCCTTAGGAATTAAGTTAGAATCAATGACTAAAGCTCCTACTATGAGCCTGACTAGTACTAAAATGAAGCCTCTGACATTCTTTTCTTTGGATTGGTTCAAAAGGTAAGCCTCTCCCAAAGGAGATGAGCTAAGGAAGTGCAGAGATGCAGTTACACTCAGGGAGAAAAGCAGGCTGGCCTAAAACCAAGGTTAGGACAAGAGTAACTGTTAGCCATGTTAACCTATTTCTGTTCAATATGGTACACATCACTGCTAGATATGTAAAGTTCTTTGCAAATGTTTAAGTGTTATATAAGAACAAGCCATTACTTATATTACATTCTATTGTTAGAGTGTTTGTAACTTTCATATAATCAGTTTGGCCAATGACAAAATAATGGCATTTACCATCCCTTTTATCCTTGTGTGATTGTCCAGAGTCTACTAAGACCTCAGTCCATGGACCGAAAGACATTGCCCTAATAATGATATTCTACAAGTTCAGAATGCATTGTATTAGCATTATGAATCAGCAAATGCAACATTTGAAAAAACTGATTGAATGTTACCATAATCTCTGGAAGAACTATAAAAAATCATCAGCCTGGTAAATGAGACCTGACAAGGTCTATGAGATGCCTGAAATTAAATTCCAATGGGTTGGAAGCTGGTTGCATTTCCAGAGACAGGTAAACCTGACTCTTTGTGAGCTGTACTAGAATTCTTCATGGAAAGATCATCTAAGATAGAGATTATCAGTCCAGATCCTGAACGATGAATGAATGAATGAAAACATATTATTAAGTACTTACTATGGTGAAACACTATAATAAGAACTAGGGATATGAATAAGAAAAGCCTTTTTTTCCCCAAGGAACTCATATTATAACTAGGGAAGAACACATATGAAATAAAGTTCAACTGCAGGGCAGGCAGAAATACCCTGGATGTCCTAAAGGTACACCAGAGTGTCATGGGCAAGGTCCAGATAACCTCAGGCTATGTCAGTAAATCAGATGACAGTTCTGAAGGGTTTACGGGACATAGGGACAGAGAATATGGAAAGGTTGAGAGTTGGTGATTCCCACCGTGTCATCCAAACCATCTGAGTTGTCTAGCAGTATGGCTGGATTCTGGGAGGTCCTGGTCAGAGGGAAGAAGGGGAAAACAAGGACAGACAACATTTCTCTAAGTGTCAGATTATCCCACCCTATTAGAGTCTTCTTGGATGCCTTCTAGGATGGTAGGAAGGAGTGCAAGATGGGGCAGGGGGGAGTGGGGAGAGGGAGATAAAGAAGGGGGCATGAAAGCATCCTGCTTACAAAGTCTGCCACATAAGCAATATTCTTTCAAAGTCACCTATGCAGTATACTCCTTTTTTTTTCCCACCGTGAATAATACATGTATCATTTTAGCATCCTTATAAATGCTTTAGATCAGAAAGCTGGCAATGGCCCCAGATGCAGTGGGAGACCTCAGCCTTTTTTAAGTTAGGGTCTTTCCCAGGTCTCAGTTTGTATGAGGCAACACTCATTCAGTGATTAAAGGCTAGTTAAGACTTGAGGCAAAAGATGGTCTAGTTTGCTTTTCCAAAACAATCAATCTAGGAAAGGGAAGAGACTCAGGGTTTCTGGCCAGAATAGAAACAATTGCTA
This sequence comes from Potorous gilbertii, assembly GCA_028658325.1. Taxonomy (NCBI): domain Eukaryota; kingdom Metazoa; phylum Chordata; class Mammalia; order Diprotodontia; family Potoroidae; genus Potorous; species Potorous gilbertii. Next base: position 559,135,713 of record CM053770.1, read on the forward strand.
TTTACACTCACTCTGAGCCATCAAAGTCAAACAATAAGCTAGTGAGGCTAGGACTGGGGGCTGTTATTGGCCATCCAGAGTACTTTGGATTTAAAGGCATAGGCAAGTAGATCCATTTAAATCCTAAAAGGATGTGTAGTATAATTAAGTCAAACTCGATCACTCAAGTTTTCAACTAGATCTATGAGCTCATCAATTTTTACATTCTTTCCTATGATGCTGATGGCCAAACTTCTTGAGAAAGCCATCTACAATACGTACATCTATTTCCTCTCCTCTTACTGTCTTTTTAACTCTACAATTTAAACCTCAGAGATAGGACAAAGGGAGGGAAAGGGAGGAACTGAGGGGAAGGGAGCTCTGTGATAAGCTAAAGGAACTTCAGCATTCGAGGTCATGAAAGTGGAACACTTGTGGGTGATAGCAAGATTAAGTTTAATGTTTAATCTGAGTGGCTGAGGTAGAATAGAGGAACAGGTCATCACAACTGGGTAGATTAAAATACTGAGAGGTTTAGGTATTTTAAGGATCATCAACAAGAAACTTGAAGCACTCAGAGACGAGATCAGGAGTTAGGGCAACTCACTGAGAAAAGACTCAGTGCTCAATTCTCAAAGACTGAGAATGCTCAAGGTGTTTGTTAGTCAATAACATTCACCACATTATCTGGATTAGGCAATAATTTTGGAGAGAGCAAAATTCAAAGGAGGGAAGATTGCTGAATGACTGTAGCAGGAGTCTGATAGTAGTAATGGAGAAGAGGAAGTCATATGATCATAAATGTTCACAATATTTATCTTAGTGTCACAGAGAATGCCCTTTGTAGCTAGATGATGCAGTTGATAAAGTGTTAGACTTGGAGTATGAAAGATCCGAATTCAAATCCCATCTCAGACATTTCCTTAGCTGGTCAAAGCAACCTCAGTTTCCTTATCTTTCAACTAAGGGTAATCATAGCAGCTACCTCCCAGGGTTGTTGTGAGGACTAAATGAGATAACGTGTAGAAGGTGCTCTGCAAACTTTAAAGTGCTATATAAATGCGAGTTGTTGACTATTACTATTACTGGCTCCTCCGCTAGCATGAGAAGATGGATGTAAAAAGTACTGAAAATAATGGTAAAAAAAAAAAATCAGTATTATCTAGGGGGAACCTGGTCTAAGAGAGACCTAGAGGATGGAAAGAGCATAAAAGAGGTCCAAAATGAAGAGAAGTTTGTTATTTATAGAATGGTAGTTCTGAGTGCACATTGGAATGACAGGCAAATATGGAGTGGAACATTGAAGAGGTAGGGTTAAAGTGTATAAGGATGCAGGACCAAGAAGCAGAGGATAGAGAGAGAGATATATTCTTTGGTTGACTAGGAATCAATACCAGAAGGATAAGGAAATAAGAGGGTGTTTGGTAACCAATGAGGAATAAATTCAGACTCCTCTGTGATGGGAAGAGTTCTGTTGATCACGGTATTTGAGTAGAATATAGAACAAAGACATACTGAATTTAAGGGTAGTACTGGGGCATCCAAGTAAAGATATGCAACATGCATTTAGATGTGCAATTAGATCTTAGGAGAAAGGATAGAGAGAGCTAGAGATTTGGGAGCCAATGACTTTGTAGTCATGGGAGTATATGAGATCTACAAGGGAGAAAGCACATTAAAAGAAGAGGCTGAAGACAGTAACAATGATAGCCAGCATTTAGGTTTGTATTTTACACATTTGATCATTTGATCTCCTCAACAATCCTGTGAAACTGTGCTATCATTATCCTCATTGTTACATATGAGGAAATGGGCTCTGAGGTTAAGCAACTTGCCCAAGTTCACCTAAGTTATGTGTCTGAGAATGATTTGAACTGAAGTTTTCCTAATTTGAGTTCAATACTCCATTCCCACCTAGCTGTCTTTAGAGGTACCCACACAGAGTGCTGGAGGAAGAATGGCAGAGAGCAACAGAATAATCAGAAAACATCTCAGAAGCGAAGGAACAAGAGAATATTCAGGAGGAAATTGCTGATAGACTGCAAAGTCCAGCAAACAGGTCAGAGAGGCTGAGGACTGAAAAGGGAACATTCGGCAATGAGGGAGTCATTAATGAACTTCAAGGTTTTAATGTCAGTATAGTTTACCTAGAGTTTGGGAAAGCTTTTGATAAAGTATTTCTTGCTATTGCTATTCTTGTGGAAAGATAGATTAGAAAAGAATGTAATTAGATGATTCAGAATTAGTCGGAGGGCAGGGCTCAAAGAGTAGCTGTTATTATTTCAACAACAAATTAGCGAGAGGTCTCTAGTGGAGTACTTCCGAGGCTCTGTGCTTGGCCCTCTGCCATTTCACATTTTTATCAGTGTCTTGGATAAAGATATATAGATAGCATGCTTATTACATTTGTAAACAGTGTAAAGAGATAGTCAACATAGGAGATAATAGAGTTCTTGACCAACTAAATAAAGCACTGGCCTGAATCTATTAAGTTGAAATCCCACAGGGGATAAATGTAAAGTCTTACACTTGGATGAAAAAAAATAGCAACTCCACCTAGAATATGCAAAGGTTGTTCTGAAAATGATCTCGGCAGTTTAGTCAGCTACCAGCTTAATGAGTCGGCAGTGTGACAGAAAATCAAAAAGCTAACACAATCTTGACCTGCATTGAGAGGTATAGTTTCTAAGAAGTGTGTTTGTCCTTCGTTGCTGAAGAAGACCATGCCATCAGAGAAGTAATGACATGACTTGCACTTGACTTTGTTTTGAGTGAAGAAGGGCTGTGCAGGTCACCAGCCTCACTTCTCCTCCAGAGCCACCTGAATCCAGTGACCAGATATTCATTAGGATGACTGGAGATGACTCAGGATGAAGCAATTGGGGTTAAGTGATTTGCCCAAGGTCACACAGCTAGTGAGTGTCAAGTGTCTGAGGTGAAATTGGAACTCAGGTCCTCCTGACTTCTGCACTGGTGCTCTATCCACTGCACCACCTAGCTGCCCCTAGGAAGAGGTACTTGGTGGTCCCACTGTACACTTCCCTTGCTAGACCTCATTTGGAAAACTGGGTTTAGTTCTTGGGTACTGCAGTTTAAGAAGGACAATGCTCAGATTAGGGCAAACAAGTCAAGTCTATGTCATGTGAGGACTGAATGAAGAAGCTGGGTTTTAGCCAAGAAAAGACAGAGAGGCCACCATAGCTGTCTTCCGGAATTTGAAAGGCTGTTGTATGGAGGAGAGATTAGATTTGTTCTGCTTGATCCCAGATACTTAATGTTAGGCAAAACTCCTTAACAATTAGGGTTGTTCCAATTTTAGGAAAAGAAATTGAACAAGCCATCAATGAACTTCCTAAGAAAAAATCCCCAGGGCCAGATAGATTCACTAGCAGATTCTATTAAGCATTTAAAGAACTATACAAATTATTTGGAAAAATAAATGGAGTCCTACCAAATTTCTTTTGGGACACAAATATGGTGCTGATGCCCAAAGCAGGAAGGGTCAAAACAGAGAAAGGAAATTATAGAGCAATTTCCCTAATGAATATTTACGCAAAAATTTTAAATAAAATACTAGCAGAGAGATTAGAGCAATATATCACAAGGATCATACACTATAACCAGATGAGATTTACACCAGGAACGTAGGGCTGGTTCAATATTAGGAAAACTATCAGCATAATTAACCACATCAGTAACAAAACCAATAGAAACCATATATCTCAATAGATGCAGAAAAAGCCTCTGACAAAATACAATACTCATTCCTATTAAAAACACTAGAAAGCATAGGAATAAATGGAGCTTACCTTAAAATGATAAATAATATTTATCTAAAATTACCAGCAAGCATTGCCTACAATAAGGATAAGCCAGACACCTTCCCAATACAAACAGGGGTGAAGCAAGCACCTCTATTATTTAATATTATAATAGAAATGTTAGCTATATCAACAAGAAAAAAGTAATTGAAGGAATTAGAATAGGCAATGAGGAAATGATCACGCTAAATGATAGGATGTTATACTTAGAAAATCCTACAGAATCAACTAAAAACCATTTAAAATTATTAACAACTTCAGCAAAGTTGCAGGATACAAAATAAGCCCATATAAACAATCAGCATTTCTATCTATTACCAACAAAATCCAGCAGCAAAAGATAGGAAGAGAAATTCCATTCAAAATAATTGGAGACAATATAGAATACTTGGTAGTCTATCTACCATATAGGAACTATACGAACACAACTACAAAACACTTTCCACATAAATAAAATCAGATCTAAACAACTGAAAAAATATCAATTGCCTATGGGTAGACCAAGCCAATATAATAAAAATTACAATTCTACCTAATCCATCTATTCAGTGCCATACCAATCAAACTATCAAAAAATTATTTTGCAGAGCTAGAAAAAAATAATAAAATTCATTTAGAAGAATAAAAGGTCAAGGATATCAAAGGAATCAAAGAAAAAAGAAGGAAGGCAAATTCAAACTGTATTATAAAGAAATAATTATCAAAACAATCTGGTACTGGCTAAGAAATAGAGTGATGGATAAGTGGAATAGATTGGCTATAAATTACATTACAGTACATGACCATAGTAATCTGGTATATGGCAAACTGAAAGAGCCAAGCTTTTGAAACAAAAATTCATTATTTTGCAAAAACTGCTGAGAAAACAAGAAAAACAGTACGGTAGAAACTAGGTATAATTCAACATCTAACACAGTATACAAAGATAAGATCAAAAAGGATACATGATTTACACATGAAGGGTGATGCCATAAGCAAATTAGGAGAGCATGGAATAGTTTATCTGTCAGATTTAGGGAGAATGGAGGAATTTAAGACCAAATAAGAGAAAGAGAGCATTACAAAATGTAAAAAAAGATAATTTTGATTATATAAAATTAAAAAGCTTTTGTACAAAGCCAATATAAATAAAATTAAAAGAAAAGCAAAAAACTGGGAAAAAATTTTGCAATAAGAATCTCTGATTTCTCAAATATAAAAAGAATTGAATCTAATTTGTAAGAATATAAATCATTCCCCAATTGATAAATGGTCAAAGGATATGAATAGGCAGTTTTCAAATAAAGAAATTAAAGCTATCTATAGCCAAATGAAAAAATGGTCTAAATCACTGTTGATTAGACAAATGCACATTACAACAACTCTGAGGTACCACATCACATCTATCAGATTGGCTAACAACATAAAACAGAAAAATGGTAACTGTTGGAGAAGATGTGGGAAAATTGGAACACTAATGCACTGTGGGTAGAATTGTGAACTTATCCAACCATTCTGGAGAGCAATTTGGAATTATGCCCAAAGGGCTATAAAAATGTGCATACCTTTTGACCCAGCAATACTTCACTTCTAGATCTGTATCCCAAAGAGATCATACAAATGGGAAAAGGATCTATATGTACAAAAATATTTATAGCAGCTCTTTTTGTGGTGGCAAATAATTGGAAATTGATGGAATGCCCATCAGTTGGGAAATGGCTGAACAAGTTGTGGTATGGGAATGTAACGGAATACTATTGGGCTATAAAAAAAAGATGAGAAGGCAGACTTCCGGAAAACCTGGAAAGACTTATATTAACTGAGGTTGAGTGAAGTGAGCAGAACTAGGAGAATATTTTACACAGTAACAGCAATACTGTTTGATGAAGAGCTCTGAATGAATTATATCTTCTCAGAAATACAATGATTCAAGAAAATCCCAAAGGATTAATGATGAAAGAACTGTTAGTTTGAATGCAGCTTGAAGCATGCTTTTTTCACTTTCATTCTTTTTCTTTTATTGGAGTCTTCTTGTACAAAGTGACTAATATGGAAATGTTTTAAGTTATTCCATATGTATAATTGATATCTGATTGCCTACTGTCTCAGGAAAGGAGGAGAGGGAGGGATAGAATTCAGAACTCAAAACTTTAAAAAAGAAGAAAATATTTTAAAAAATTGTTTTAACATGTAATTGAGAATAAAACATTTCTAAAAAAAAATCAGAGTTGTTTAAAAGTGCAATGAGATACCTAGAAAGGTTCCCACTTCCTTGGAGATTTTCAAACAGTGGCTAAATGACCACATCAGGTATATTACAGTGTGAGCCAGCCTTATTCTCTCCCTTTCCTAGTATATAACTTCTCACAGAATCTCAGAGCTATGACTCTAGAAGTCATCTATATAGTGCATCCTGTGATTGAACAGAACCCTGACAAATAGTCATACAGTTTGCCTAAAAAATTCTCATGGAGGAAGAATCCACTACTTCCCAAGACAGCTGCTGGGTTCTAGTCTAGCCCATAATTATCCGCTAGGTCACCTTATGGACATAAAACACATCATTGTATTAAGTACTAAGCAAAAGTACTGAGTCAGTGTTAAACTTTTCAATGTACCTTCAAAATGACTTATAGGCCACAGCAGTGGTGTCAAACTCAAACAGAAACAGAACCTGGTGACTGTAAACATGCAGTCAATAGATGCAGAAAACCACAAATTAACATTATTTGTGTTGTACTATGTTTTTACTTATTTTGATAAATATTTCTCAATTTTATTTTAATCTGGTTCAGGCTGAGTTAGGGAATGGCACCTCCTCAGCACAAATTTTACTGTCTAAAGACCTGGAGCTTTGCATTGCCCTTGTCTCCAACCCATGGGAGGCCTTGACTGTAAAGACTATCTTTCAAACTTACTTTGGGTACAAATGTCTTGTGCATATGCTCTCCCTCATTTTCCCTCCATTGGAGGACATTAATTTACCACAAAGAAGTTTTTACCAACAAACAGGAATCAAAATTGGTAGAATTCTGTTTATCTTAATGAAAAACCCTGTGAAACTATAGAAATTCAGCAATACATTTCACTTTTGGGTAATTCTTCTAATCAGTCAGGCAAGATTCTTCACTCTCATACATATATAGTCTTGATTCCTGTCTTGGTATCTTTGTCAGTGAAGTTACCCTGTATGGGAAAAGTCTTTCCTTGTCCCCACCAATCTAAATCCTTCCTATCCAGCAAGACTCAGCTTGAATCTCACCTTGTCAGTGGTGCTTCTCTAACTACAGCATTCCACATTGACTTCTACCACCTTTGAAATCCAACTGTAGGGGAGTCAGTACCACAATATAGTTTTATTTCCACAATGAGAGACAGTTAAGGGTACATTGCACATCATTAGTCCTAAAAATAGTGCAAGAACAAAACAAATATATCTTGACTGAATATATGTAATTGCTCCAATCATGTCACATTTCCAAAAAAATCATATAGTGGTCATTTTACACGTAAATTGTGTGGTTGTTAATTCCTTTTTGAGTAAATTCTCTGTCTGGAGAATTTTGCGACTGAGAGGTCATACAGAATATATCTGGATTTGGTATAAAATGTATTTTCAAGTAAATTTACCTCCTGTTTTTGTGAAATGCTTACTAACCAGCACAAGTCAGTTAAGAAGGGTAATTTCTTTTAAGTTATAAGGACTCAATGAATAGGTGGAATAATCAAGATGCCTACAGCAACCCCACCTTAACTGGCTCTTTCAAGAATAGAAATTAAGCAATGAAATTTAACAGAAATGAAACATAAAATATTAATGACCAAAGAAAGGAAATACAATATGCCACCATGACATTTTGTCCAGTGTTAAGAAACTTTGAGGTTTTATTTTTTTTTAAGTTTCAAATGTCCATTCACACCACAGCAATGCCAATATGAAAAATGTGTATTTACTTTATACAACACTTTGTCATTTATGCCCCAATTTTCAGTTATAAAATGCTGATACTGCCTAGATGATAGATGGTATTTTAAACAAAAATGGATTTGAGTTGGTGGAAGTTATGTAAAAAGGGGCTTTGAACAAGTAACAAGCCTGAGTTCCACAGAGCTTTTCTGAAGAGCAATTATTTTAAATCATCTGTGTTCTCTACTCCTGAATAGAAGTAGGAAAGGCAATCAACTCAAGCTTAATCTTACACTCTACATTCCATTTCAAAGTATTTCCTCTACATTCAGTTTTTAGAACCTGCTTTGGAACTTAACAGAAATGAAAAAATCAGAGTGCACCACTATGGAAACTAATATTAATCCACTTCTAACAACGCTACACAAATGGTTCCAATTTGGCAAAAAACCACCCTTACTTTGTTGAGTTTTAATCATCTGATTATTCTAAAATATCCACCAAAACCATATTTCTACCAGTTACAACTATGGTAAAGCAGCACATAGCATAGAAAATTTGCCAGTGCTATTACCCTGTATGGGAAAAGCCAATGACGCTAGTTTTTAAAAAGCAGCCTATTCAAAGTAAGCATTAATAAGATGTGTGCACATTTCTTAAATTTTCAATCCTTAATGCCTTATTTTTGAATTTTAAAAAAACTTTAATTTTGCCAGCATCATTTCAAATATCCTCCATCATACCTTTACAGAGGTTTGATTCCGTAAGATTTTAAAAACATTAAATGGCATATAAAAATTCTAATCCTGCTCCTCTCCCCCCCACCTTTTTGAAATTGAATCTTTTAATAGCATTAACCAAGGTATATTTTAATTTTCTCTGCCCACCTGACATTACTGGGCTTCTTCCCATCAAAATAACCCTGAAATTTTGTGAAAACTAGCCAAATAAATCTGAAATTTTGGTGCCTTTAGACATTTTAAACATAGCTGGATACTTTAGTGTATTCCTAATTAAGTCATGAAATTTTGATTACAAGGAATCCATCTACAACTATATATAATTTTCATATTATGCCAATTTTTAAATAACAGAAAGGACACCATCAAAAATGGCACCTGTGACAGAAGTTACAACTAGGAGCCAAGGAAAGAATAGGCTGCAGTATTCCAATACTCTTTCATCATGACATGGAACATCTTGGGTTCTCAAAGGATAAGCCAGCAAAGCATACACTCGGGAAGATCCTACTAGATTTAGTCCCCAAAACAGTCTGTTGTCTAAGGATAGAATGCAGGTTACAAAGTGACAAAACATTTGTCCATAGAAACTCATTAATCAAAAAAATAAATTTTAATGGGCTGTGGTCCTGTGCAATCATGGTGGAGTGCTACAAAAGGAGGCAGAGCATAAGGACTATTATCTATCCATCAGACAGCTGAAACAGTGAGTCGCAATAGTCTTGGGAAGCCCAAGATTCTTTAAAAGCACTTCGTATTTAATGAAGTTGAAACATTACATTCATTTTAAAGGTGAACCAAGAATAAGACTTACCAGTGGTTTCTACAACATTCAAATGCAACTTTCTTGAAATTAATACCAGTAAAATGTGGCAGAATACATTTGTATTTGAGAAATAACATTCTATAATCATTCTTCTAATTCCTCATTAAGAGGTTAGATTCCTCATCATGGACTTTTTTTCCCCTACCTGCAGTCTGAGATACTGTATAATCCAAAAGTTAAACTCTCAAGCAGTTAGTTAATGGTGTTAAATATTCCTCACACTGTTATATGTCACAAAGAAAATGAAATTAAAATTCAAGAACAAGAAACAAATGAGTCATAGCACTTTGATTTTCCAAGCATTTTGCTTCCAAAGCAGATTTTTAAAGGACAATAACCAACTAAATGTAATTAAGTTTATTCCAATTGTGCTAACAAAATTAACTGCACAATTTATTTTTATTAACTCATTTCTTTCTAATACACTAAAGTGATTGGCATATTCTCAGTTTCAACAAACTAAACTGTTTTCTTGAACATTTTTATCTGAAATTTACCCTAAGGTTAAGTTTGCTAATATTTTTTGACTATGCTGCTAAATAACATTTTTTTAAAGGGAAGCAAATTGGGTTAATTATATGGCACTATACCTTTGAAGATAAACAGAAAATTCTTCTGGTAATCCAATGACTTACAGAACTTGGAAATAAAGTGTTGACATGTTTGATTTGCATGTAATTATAGATGTATTTCTCTGTGCTGCATAAACACCACAAATAATACAACAAATGTGATTTGGCCCCTAGAATCATGAAGGACAGTACTGTGGTATGACCAACAAGGTATAAGGAATAGGGGTAATTAAAGAATATATTAGATGAACTCAAATTATCTTAATGGATTTTTACTCCTTTGATAAAATTTAACCATTTTTTCATTCTTCACATTCTCATCCTGAACTGGTACATAAGAGATGACCTTTTTACTTTTATTTTTTAAACTATGTTCTGGGATATAAAGAAGATTTTAATGTGTTATATAAATAATATACTAGTAATGCAGTATATAGACAAACAGACCTCTCTGGAAAAAAAAAATACAAGTGTTGTGTATCAGACCACTGAGGTTGTACTTTCAGGATTTACTCGAATAAGTCTAGATGCATTCCTCAAGTCTTGGAGTTGCTTGGCAGGTTTTCCTACCCCTTGCTCAAACCTTTTTTCCACCACAGGGAGGACTGTTTCATATAGAAAGGATGCATTCTGTCTGATAAAGGCTTTCTTTTCTGGGTCCTGTTCACATCGGAGACTGTAATCCACATGTTGAACTGCAACCAAAATTATTTCCACAAGACTCTCTAGAAGCACCATATGCAGCTCTGGAAAATACAATTTCAGAGCTTCTTCCAAGAAGCCCATAGTTTGTTTAGTGAAGGCCACTACTGTGTAGCTTAGGTTCACCCAGCAGTCATCCCCTGTGTACTGTTCAAAATTGCTCACCCCACAGCTTTTCATCTCCTCTTTGAGCTTCCCCAAGGCCTCTGGAGTCATCAGGTTCATCCTCCTCCACATTTCCTCAGAGTTTCGGTGCTTGGTGGCCTCAATTATGATTTCTTTATAACTGTGCAAAGCTCCTTGGATATCCTTCACCAAGAGTGCATGGATGATGAAAGTAAGGTCTAACCCAATATCACCCAACTGCTGGCAGTGCTCCTTAGCCACCTTTACACACTCGGCTGCTGTAGACAAGCTCTCTTTGCTGTCAAACACCTGCTTGCTAAAAGCATCCACAAACATGCCCATGGCTGAACGGGCCCAGACAATAAAGGCAGAGTAGCAACCGCTGTTGGTGCCGGCAAAATCAGTTTCAAACTCCCTAGCAGTCTCAAGGAGGCTGGTGAAGAATACATGACATAACTTGTGAATGTAGAGTAAAGTGGCACCTTCAATTCGAAGCTGTCTAATGGCAGTGTGCACAGCTGCTGCCCTATTTCTCAAAAACAGTTCACAAGCCTTGGTACATTGGCCAAGTCGTATTAACTGAGAAACTGCCCTTCGAGTAGCCTTAGGACCGCCTCGGAGAGAACGATCGGGGGAAAGTTCAAAGACTAGCACTTCAGTGAGTTGCCTGACTCGCTCATCCACTTTGGCCCTCAGCTCCTTTACAGGAGGTGGGCACGGCTTGCCATCCAGATAGTGGTTTAACTTATCCAACAAGTCCACCGCCCCTTCAAAGTCCCTCTGGGCAATACAAACATCCAGGTCCTCCGGCAACTCCTGGATCCATTCCATCGATAAGTCCACTCTCTCCTCGACCTCGGGAGAAGTAGGCTCCTCCTCCTCCTCATCATCCTCAAATGGGTTGGTGGCCTGCGAAGAGACATGGGGTGGACCCCGCGGGGCGGCGGCCTCCTCCTGCTCCCTCCGCCTTTTCTCGCTGAGGGCCCGCTTGGTTTCCTCCAGCACTTCCAGCCACTCCCTTTTGATCTTGGCATTCTCCGCCTGAAAGATGCGGCTCTCGGGGAACATCAGCAGCTTGAACATGTCCTTCATGGGCGGGTTATCCTTGACGTTCACCACCGCCAGACGGTCCAGCGGGTAGAGGGCATTGTAGCGGTACATGCCCCGGCGCTGGGGCAGCCAGGTGGCCACCAGCAGGCAGTCGTTCATGAGAAAACCATGCACCCGCTGCAGCTGGGCCATGTGGTCCGCCTCGTACTCCACCAGGTCCCCGTTGTAGACCAGGTACTGCCCGGGGGTCTCCAGCAGGTGCCTGCAGCCCTCCACCTTCTCCAGCAGGGTGGTCAGCGTGCGCTGCTTGCCCTCCTCGCCCGCGCTCTGGCTGTCCCGGGCGGCGCCCCCGCGGCCCGGGAAGAAGCCGGCCGGGCCTCGGAGGTGGTCTCGGCCTCCGCCGCCGCCGGCGCCGCCCTCCTCGGGCCCGGCGGCGGCTCCCGCGGCGGCGGCGGCGGCGGCGGCGGCGGGGAGCAGGGTGAGCGGGATGCTCTCGAGGCTGCTCTTCTGCTCCGTCAGCAGGTGGCTGAGCTGGTACATCTCGCTCTCCAGGTAGGAGATCTCGCGCGCCGTCTCGATGAACTGCCGGTAGTTCTGGTACACATTGCGCTTCAGGTTCTGGGCCGTTTCCTCGGCCAGCGCCTGGATCCGCTGCCGGTGCTCCTGCAGGTCCCGGTCCCCGTCCGACTGCTGCGACAGCTGCTTCACGTACAGCCGCGCCTCGAAACCGCTCGATTCCAGCTGCCGCCGCAGCCGGCTCGCCCCGCTGTCCGACATCGCCATGGCCATCGCTTCCCCGCTGTCACTGTCACGGTCTCCGCGGCCGCCGAGACCCACCCAACTCCGACGGAGTTCAGGGACCGGGGAGACGGGCGGAAGCGAAGTGAATGCGCCTGCGCGGGAGGAGGCGGCCGGCGCTTGCTGCCAATCACGACGCATGCGCGCCGAGGGCGGAATTAAGGGGTGTCAGGAAGATGAAGCCACCAGACTACTGCGCCTGTGCAAAAAAAAAAAAAAAAAAAACAGAAAAAAAAACCCAACAACACTTAAGACTAAGAGAGGAAGAAAAGGAGGAGGCGGCGACTGGGAAACGCCCTCCGGTAGTCCCTGCTCTGACGACTCAGTCCTTCCCGGAGATACCGGAAGTTGATGTTTTCTCGCTCTCGCGAGACCAGCTTCCGTTTCCGACCCGCCGATTCTAAACACGGGCGGACGTCCCTCTGCGGGAGCCCGGCTTACTGGTCCGTGAGTTTGCATCTTTCGGTGTGGCCCCGGCCCCTCCCTCCGGGCTCCTTTCCGCTCTCCCGGCCGGGATGGAAGAGGACTTTGTGCTGGCCCTGAAACTGCAGCAGGAATGGAACACGGAGGTCCCGGCGTTCGTCCCGCCCTCCAAGGAGCCCAAGTCGCTGGTGGACGAGGCTTGGGAGCTCGTGGACCCCAACCCGGACCCCCGAGCGCTGTTCGTGCGGTTCAATGAGCTGTACTTCTGGGGGCGGCTGGAGGCGGTGGAGGTCAAGTGGAGCTTTCGGATGACGCTGTAAGTCCATCCCTGCCGAGCCTGGGGGCCGTGGGGGGGGGGTCACCTCGGCCCGGGCCCCAGCGCGGACCTGGGCCTGCTTGTGTGCCCGGCCCAGATTTCTTCTTGGGGTGATAAAGCCAAAAACGAGTCCTGCCGTCTCGTGCTTTTGTCTCTCCCTCCGTCCTGCGTACTTTTGGATGCGGAGCCCTGGGCCCGAACTTCTGGGGAATTTCGTGGTCTCGAACCTGCCTGCCCTGAAGCAGAATCTGACTGAGAAGATAGTATCTTATCGCCCTCCGTCCTCTGCGGGGCTTGAACCCAGTCCCAGTAGCCTTAGTGTTACAGATGCTCCCCAAGAGTTATGTTTTAATGGATGTGGAGTCTCTTACTGCAGCACAGCCCCCCAAACTTGGATAGGTATAAGCGCCAGGGATCCTTTCCTCCTTCCGACTCCCCCTCCCCGCTTCCACCCACCCCACCCCCGCCTCCAGCACTCAAAAGTCACCACCGGTGGGTGATCCACTCTCTGCCGCCGAGGTTGGATTTAGATTTTGAATGGACTTCAGAAGTCATCTGATCCAATTTAGAATCACAGGACTTGAATTTAGTTACTAACTCTGCCCCTTGATATATGCTTGACCTTGGGTGAGTCACTTAATCCTTCCTAGGACTCAGTTTTTTCATGTATTTATTGAAGGAGTTTGAATCTTCCATCCGTGCCTTACTTTCCTTTGAGACTCATGCACATCCTTCTCAAAAAGTATTCCACAGGAAAGCAGTCAACTTGTCAACAGCTATTAAATGACCACTATAGGCTGGGCCCTGGGCTGGGTACTGGGCATACAAATATAATTAATTAAACAATCACTTTTTGCAAGCAGCAAGTTGCTGCTCCTAGGAAGGGGTAGACAACAAGGACGTACAAGTATAAAAAAAAAAAGAGAGAATAAATACAAGGTATTTTGAATTGCACCCTCAGGGAAGAGATTCTATGAAGCTGAGTTGAGGATGGGTTGCATTTCAGGCTTGGGGAACAGTGAAGGAAAGACAGAGGTGGAAAATGGAGTGTGTGAGAAATAGGGAAGGCCAGTTTGCTGGATCTCAGAGTAATGGAGGGAGAATAATGTCCAGTAAACCTAGAAAGATACCTTGGGGTCAGGTTGTGAAGGGCACTGAAAGTCAAGAAGAAGAGTTTTTATTTGATTCCAGAGAAAACAGGAAACCACTGGAGGTTAATTAGAAGGGAAGAATTAGTCATATTTATGATTAAGAAAAATCACTTTGGACAGTACTGCCCTAAAGTAGAAACCCAGGCATCCTGGCTCATCCTGCTTCGCCTGACCCTCTTCATACCTGAGGCATGCTGGTGAAATCTTTCTCTTAAGCCTACTCTGTCACTTTAATTTGATGCTTGCTGAGTGAGATATGAGACAAGCTCATAGTCATGTTTTCAAAGTGAAGAATAACTCGAAAGTCAAATGAAGGCTTTGCCCACGGTTTTATGATCTCTGCTTTCCCAGACAAGTTCTTCCTTGTGACATTGTATTTTAGCTTGTTAAAATACAGCATCAAATGGTAAAACCAGAGGCCTCAAATGGGAATATCTCGGTGTGAGTTCCTTAAGTTTGTGACCAGAGTCCTTTGATTCTCCTCTTGTGGTTGTTGTGTTGGATGAGATGTCATCAAGAAATGCAAAGGCAGAAGATTGTTGGTGCTCAATCTATGGAAGATGACTATTCAAAGGGCTTCTGATAGATAGCCTTTAAAAAGAGGCAGAACTTGGTAATTTAAGTAGTTTTTAAGTTCTTGTAAGGAATTTCCTGTCCTCATTTTTACCTTATAACCATCTGGAAGGGATCAAATTTTGAGGAATAGAAAGTGTTCCCCCCTCTTTCCCTCAAAAAAATACTAGCTTACCAGAATGCTAGGATGCCTTTGTATTGGTAACGGCCATATACCTAATTGCTGTTTTACTTTGTTTTGGCTCTTTAATGCCTGTTCTCTCTTTTTATCTTGCTGGGTTTGTAAATCAAGTTTTGGGACTATAAATTCAGCTGTAATTTCTTTTGAGCTTCCTCTTGTAATTTAAGAATAGTGCTAAGAGGCATTATAAAAAAAAAAAATCTGGGAATTGTAGCCTGGACTGAAAGTGCAGAGAGATTTGAATCTGGATGATCAATTAGGAAGGGGGCCTTTGCAATAATCAAGTGAGAAGTGATTTAGGCTTGAACTTGGGTGGTTGCTGTATCAAGAAAGGGTCTGATAAAACATATCAGGTGTGATCTAGGTTGTGGAAGGAGAAACAGGTTTGGCAACTGATTGATTATGTGGCTAGAGAGGAAATGAAGATAAGGCCAAGGTTATGAACCTGGACAGTTGTAAGAATGATGGTGCCTTTGGCAGATATGGGGAAGTTTGGAAGAAGCAGAATCGAATTAGGGACAGAGTAATGAGTTCTGTTTTAGACATGTTGAGTTTGAGGTATCTCAGATTGTCCATAGGCATTGGGTTGTGTGGTTGAAACTCCAGGGAGACAATTGATCTGGATCTCTGTATCTTCCAAATTACCAATATAGAGTTGATAGTTAAACCTTTGAGAGCTGTAGAGGTAACCAAAAAAAGAATGTGTAGAGAGAAAAGAAAGGTCTAGGAGACCCACAGTTAAGAGGCATAATTTGGATGATTAATAAGAAAATGAGAAAGAGCTTTTATACACAGAGGAGAACCAGGAGAAAGTAGTGTCACAGAAAAGGAAAGGAGAAAGCATCCAAAAAGTGCCCTTTTATGTGAGAAAAATTTCACATTCTGCTTTTCCTGTCCTCCTCCCACTGTATCCCCCTTTCTCACTACCACCCACCCTCTTTTTTTTAATCATCTCAATGTATTGGATTTAGACTTATGCCGTCTGTAAATTTTAACTACCCTAATAATGGTAAAGTTCTTAAGAGTTATGTGTATCATCTTCCCATATAGCAATGTAAACTTTTATTGTGTCTTATGTGATTTCTTTTTAATATTTACCATTTTATTCTCCTCTTGAGTCTTGTGTTTGAATATCAGATTTTCTATTTATCCCTATTGTTTTAATCAGGAATGCTTGAAAGCTCTCTATTTCATTAAATGTCCTTCCCCCACCCCCCAACCCCCAGAAGGATTATACTCAGTTTTGCTGGGTAGGTTATTCTTGATTGTCTCACTGACATTCAGTTGGGTGCTCCAAAATTTGATTTGAGGAGTTATTTTAAAGTTGTTTGGAGGGGAATGTTGGGAGAGTTCATTTGGGTGGCAGCTTCTGGTTCACCATCTTGTATGTTTGTTTGTCCTTCTAAGATGTTTATTGTAATGAACAGGTTGTAGGGTTTTATTTTCTTATCAGTTCTGCCGCTCTTGGTTTATTAGATTGTCTATTCCATTTATATTTAAGGTTGTGAAAATTAGGTTTATGTTTTACTCCATTTCTGTATGTTGCTTTATTTTGAAATATTTTGTTCTCTTTTTAAGTTCTCTTTAAGTTAGGACCCTGTCCCTCGCATTAATTTTACTTAAGCCATTTTTATGCAACCCTTTCTCTTCAAAATGATAATCCTAAAGTCTGACCATATTATCACTTTTCTACTCAAGAAATTTCTTCTGCTCCTTATTGCCACCATAATAAAATACAGACTCCTCTTTTCCTCATTTAAAACCCTTCACTGTCTGATTCAAGTCTGTCTTTCCAGGCTGATTACACATTAGGCCTATTCAAGGATTCTCCGACTCCATCTCTGAGGGCTCTGAGCTTGGTAGATGAGCTTTACCTTATTTGGAGGCCAGTAACAGAAGGAGACCTTTACTTCACTCCCCCTCGCCTGGTCTTTATCCTTTAGAATATAAACTCCTTAAAGTGAAAGGACTGTCTTGTTTGCCTGTATGTGTATCTCTAATACTTAGCACTACTCCTACCTTAAATAAGCTCTTAAATACTTTTTCACTCATTCATCATATTCCTTCCCCTATCTTTTACTCTTTTCCTTAGGCTCCACTGTCCCCTATTTCTGGTATGCTTTCCCTCTTCATCTCTGCCTCTTAGAACACCTAGCTCCCTCAAGGCTCTCAGCTCAAGTGCCACCTTTAATAATAAATCTCAGATTGCTTTGTATTTATTTTGTACATATTTCTGTGTACATGTTGTTTTCCTCCAGTGGAATATAAGCTCCTTGAGACTTGAGGTTTTTCCCCCCATATTCCCACCCATACAATTCCTGGCTTATATGGTAAACACTTAAATAATGCTTAAATAATTTATTCATTCTAGAACTATAATGGGACTTTGTAGGACCAGGAACTGTTGCCTTATTTTTTCTTTCATGGATTGTCATGGCAAAGAATCTATCACCAAATGGCTAATCTACTGGAAAGAAACAAATTCAGACCTAGGCTCCTCCTCAGAAAACTGACATCAGCAATCTGTTCCCTTGACTGTGCTGAAACCCTTTCTATCATGGTAGAAACTGTCACACACTTCAAGACCTAGGGTCACCTCCCCACTACAGTGAGGTGTTGAGTAGAACTTATAATAAGAAACTGTTGTGAATTCAGGAATGCTTTAAAATTTGTTTCAAATTTCATAAGAACATCTACATAAATTTTAAATACTAATAAAACATGTGTATGAGACATTCCACAAAAGAAATGTTTATTTATGAGCTTAAGGACAATCTACAATAAATAAGTCTATGACCCCCCCTGTTGGGAACTATCTATCTTGACCAGTTCCCTTTTACCAGGTAAAGAAGCTGAGGCCAATGAAAGCAAATTCTGCTTCCTGCATTGTAGCCCAGCCTTTAAGAAAAATAATATATGTTTATCTTATTTGTGCTGTATGTCTTTTTAGGTTATGATGTTTCCTTTGAAGGAACCATATCTTTTTATATGTACATTCAAAGGGAAAAAAACTATTAACATAATTTCAGCTCTCTTATTGGGACCTCATGTGCTCTTAGATTTTTTTAATTTCCTTTGAAGTTTTACCTTCTAATAGGACCCCAAGTTTCAATGACTCTGTCACTGACGTTTGTCCTTGTTTTATATAGTCTTCTCCATCCTTTCCAGGAAGAAGAGAGCTATAGTAGGTGAGGAGATAGCAGAACATCATCAGTGATTCTCTGTGATAGTAATAGAGGGTATAGAGCAGGCTTGCTGCCTGTAGCAGCAGTCATTCTCAGTCTGGCGTTCACAGAAACCAGTTTTGGAATCCTGCTTCCTTCCCATCTTAATAGATAGTCAAGTAAGGGAAGTATCATGGTGAAGGATGGGTGAGGTGTTTGTAGTGAGCAGTGACCCCATGAGTCTCCAGTCCCAGTCACATGTGAGTCTGTGAAGCTCTTACCAGCTAGTGTCTGTTCAGCCATTACTCTGCTAACCAAAATCTAGTGTTAACTGGCATTTACCTAGCTTTGTGAAATTCGTAAGGTCCTTTATACAGCCATTGCATTGGAGCCCGACAACAGCTTTGTAAGATTTGTACTGCATACGTTACGGTTATTTGAGTTTTGCAGCTGAGGATTCTGAGGCTCAGAGAGGCTCCATAACTTCTCTGTCCCAAATGGAGTTTTCGTTCATTTTTTTCTTGCCTCCAGGTCCAACATTCTATCCAGTATGCAACACTGCCTCTCCAGAAGTAACAACAGAATCAGAAAGAATATTTAATTGGAGAAGAAAAGGAAACAGAACAAATTAGAAATAATTTTTCAGTCTTTAGCATCTTCTGGCTAGTACAGCATCCCGCAGGAATTCAGAATTTCAGTTCACTTGCCATCTAGCTAGCCCTATCTGACTCTCAAAGTGACCAGATGTAGAACTGGAAAGGACCTTTAGATAATCTAGCCCAGCCCTCTTACTTTGCAGAAACTAAAGATGGGAAGAGCAGGGTAATGCCCAGATGACACAGGTAATAAGTAGCCACGATTCAAACCGGGGTCCTTTGACTATAAATTCATTTCTTTTCTTATTGACCCATGATGCCAGTCATGAAAATTTCCATAAAATGAATCATTTCCTACATCACTGTTTTCCCACAGGCTTGATGATAGGGTTTGGGTGAGCAGCACAAGCAAGCAGTTTAGCTCTCGTAATAGAATCATTCAAATCTAGGATAAGGTATGCACAACTAAGAATAGATTTGGTATACTCTGGTGAGAAGCCTTGTATCAGAATTCTCTGTATATGACAAAAAAAGGTATGTTCCTTTTCTGTTTATATTTTTGTGAATTTCTAGTAAGTATAACTAAAACTTGGATGACTGCCTTTTTCACTTGTCTTTTTTAGATGTGCTGGAGTTTGCAAGTATGAGGGAAAGGGTGGAATGTGTTCCATCTGCCTCAGTGAACCTCTTTTAAAATTGAGACCGAGAAAAGATCTTATAGAGGTAGGTATTCACAAATAACTCCTGCCTCTTACTTCAGTAATTAAATATTAGAACTAAAGGGACTTGGGAGACAGAGTTTTATTTCCTCATTTTATGGATGAGTGTCTTAGGTGGGCCTCAGCAGCTGTCCAGAACTCAGGTAGTGGAACAATTTAAACTCGTAACCCAACACAGGGAGTATAAAAGAAAGTGATTTGGCTTTTAAGGACATAATTGACAGATTCAAGGCAAGCATCCCTTGGTAGTTAGTGCTGGCTCTGGTTTTACACAGGTTTGTGGAGCACTGACTTGCCCCAGTCAACCTTTCTCAGGAACATGCTTAAAAAGCAGGCTGGTTCAGCAGCATAAGAGGACTGCCCTCATTTGAAGAGCCTAAGAATTCCCACTCTCTTCTTGTTTGGATCCCCAGATGTTTGATGCTTGCTATCCTGAGGGTCACTCTGGCAATTGCCAAAGTAGGGTCTTGGTTCAGAATGTTTTTTCCTCCCCAGCTTTCTTTAGTTATCTCTCCCCACCCACCCCACCCCCCCTTTCCCTGAATTTTGTACATGGCAGGTAGCATTTCCATATACACCAGAGAATAGAGAAAAGAGATTTATGTATGAAATCATGAATCTCTTATATACGACTTGCATTTGAGCTATTTGGTTGGTTACTCAACTTGCAAGGTAGATCTGTTCTGGAATGCAGAAGACTTCTTACATTGTAGTGATTGTGTTAAATGGCTCAAAACTTGTGCTGTAAGATTATGCTATTATAAACTTCGAATGAGTTCAGCTGACATGAAATTTTGAAGAGTTAATTCCTGAAAATTTTTATTCTAGGAAGCATTTCTCTATACTCATCCCAACAACTAGGGCATCTCCACCCTGTCTCCCTTCTCTCTCTGTTCCTGTCCCTAATCAAATTGCAACCATTTGCTTGTTCATGAGGCTGAGGATCCCTAATGGTCACGAGCAGAATTAGGTCAATTTGGCCACACTGTTAAATGTTAAGTACCTGTACTGACGCTTCTGAGATGGAAAATGTACGTACTGTCTTAATTACACTACCAACAGCTTGATGATGACTAGGACAAAAACCAGCAATATTTTTTTCCAAGATGGAGAAGATCTATATACATAGGCCCAGACTACTTTAAAAGTCAATGACCTCATAGATTATCTAGTTCAACCCCAGTATTTTTTAGTTGAAAAACTAAATAGCATGTTTAAAAGTAGGAAGAAGTGTGTTTGGGTTTTCTTCATAAAAAGTAAGGGAGGGTTGTCAATTGATAAAGTAGGAGGATAGTGACCTCAGGTAAACATTTGCGGTTGGGCGAAGGGGAGAATGTTAAAAACAAAACAAGAAGGTGGCAGCAAAAACATAATCCAACACAGAGCTTCCATCTTTAAAGACAAGCTAAACCGTAGGCAGCCGAAAAACAGGAAACGCAGCAGTCTTCTGCTGAGTCAGCTAAAGGTTGAGGTTAACAAAATGTTCTCTTTAAAGTGCTAGCAGAAACAGGCTTATGGGCTACACTGTGATGAGCTCAGTACTGTCAGAAAAGCCCGTGTTCAATATAGCAGATTATAGACATGAAGTTTCTTGATAGTGCTTTGGTCTGTAAGGGACTATGAATTCATTGGTATGAATGCTCCTTTTACCTTAGGAAAGACAATATTTGTGCGCCTCTTAGCTAGGCCAGCCCTAAAATAACAGAAATACTTTCTGTCCCAGATTCCCGTACTTTTTTCTGGCTTGGTTAGACCTGCATAGCCTTTGAGACTCAAGGTCATTTACATACAAGAAACTGGATTTGGAGTAGGGTGAAAGTCATGAACCATTTTAAATAAATATTAAGTCAGTTTACTTCAAATCTAGAAACGTGTGTGTGTGTTTTTAAAAATAAACTTAACATGGTTAACAAGATACTGACAAAACTTTTATTTACTTTGGAAGTTTAGAGTGAATCTCAAATTTGTGACCTATTAGTATTAAATAAGGTTTGTTTTATATGTGATAAATACTGCTTAACAACCTAATAAAAAATTTTGCTCAGCCTTTGTATAGTTGACGAATAGTTGTTCCACTATACACATCTCAGTGCCTTCACATGGGCTTTCACCAACATGTGAAATGCTCTTCCTCCTCACCTTTGCCTCTTAGAATCCCTAGTACACCTCAAAACCCAGTTCAGGTGCCATCTTTCCATGAAGCCTTTCTCCTCTTTCCCCTACCTCCCCCTGCCCCCCAGTTATTACATATAGTCTCTATCCTTTTTATTCATATTTTTTCTGTGTACTTGTTGTCTCCCTGCTAGAAGCTCCTTGAGAAGAAATTTTCATTTTCTTCTTTGTGTCCCCAATACCTGGCTTATAGTAGCTACTTACTAAATGCCTGTTCATTGATAATATAGAAACTCATTAATGTTATAGAAACTCATAATATTGATAGTAATTATAGCAATAACAATTCTAAGTAGAAGTCTAGTAGTCACAACGCCTCTTAGAATTAACCTTCACATAAACTTGAAAAAATTTTGAAAAGTACATTATTATTATAAGACTTCATTCATCTTATCAAGCTGGTTTATTTATAATTAAGAAAAGTTATATTTGAAACTGCTCAAGGAAGGAAAGATACCAAAGATATGGAAAAAAATCTCAACTTTATTTCTACCCCTAAAGAAAGTGACCTCTATATGCTTAGTCCCATCTGTATACAATTGTTTGGAGAGATTTCTAGACACAAATTGAAGGCATACACAGTAGAGGTGTATTAGTAGGGAACAAGGCTTTTGCAAGGGATACACCTATGATTTCATCATTTACTAAAAGATGTAAAGCATTTAAGATCCCATTCTCATTTATTGATTATAGAAAAATATTTGACTTACAACAACAAATGCTGCCTTACAGTTGCTTTTATAACAAGGTGTCTCCCATCCATACATCAGGATCATTCAGTATTCTTTGAAGGATTTAAGAACCGAAGTAGCACTATTCACTTACCCTCTGGTAATAAATATCAGGCAAAGTATAAAGCAGGGGGAGATGTGTGCTCAACAAAATTATTCACCATAGTGACGAGATGTAATGCAGAGTCCTGGTTGAGGAGGGATTCCCTCTAAATGGTGAGATCTCAGAGATGTCCCTGCCTATAGATGAAATGTCGGTGATCACAGCAAACCTCAAGGTTTGAAGATCTATAATTGCTCAAAGGAATTTGTTCTGTTTGTCCACAAAGGTAGAATCAAACAAATGAGAGTGTCTGTTGCTCAGATTTCAGCAGGTGTCTGAACGGTCACTCGATAGAGCTTGTCCAGCAGTATGGTGCGTCTGAGACAGTGTATAGATGGAATATAAACTGGGCCCAGAGCTGAGAAAAGGGAGGACAATGGACTTGGATTGCTTTTAGGAAATTGCAAAGCACATTTATTGACCTCAAGCTTCCCATAAAAGCAAAGGCATGCCTTTTCTATACAAACATCTTATTGGTGGTGGTGGTGAGTGGCAATGAGATGTGGAATGCCACTGGCTCAGAAGAACTAAAAATGGATGTCACTTACAGGGCAGTGGAAAGGTAGGAGCATGAGCAGGCTGCAGCATAAGACTAGTCAGAATCCAGAGAAGAACAGGAGTAAAAGATGTCATCAAAGAATTGTGTGGCACAGAGAGAATATGAGCAAGTGATGGATGGCTAGTGTGCTTGATTGGGGTGTGCACAATGTCAGGAGAAAGCCAAAACCTCTAGCGTTGGAGATCATATTGAGTGAATCTACAGTGATATTATAGCATTAGGGCTTTTGTACATTTTGTTTTCCTTCTGTTCATTACCTTCCTTCCCTTCCTCCAAAGAAGGAAAATTAAAGCATAAGCATCGGCTTAGTTTAACAATTTAATTGTTTTCATAAAAGTTAATTTGATTTGCTTTTATCCTGTTTCAGACACTGTTACATGAAATGATACATGCATATTTATTTGTCACTAACAATGATAAAGATCGGGAAAGTCACGGGCCAGAGTTTTGTAAACATATGCATCGCATCAATTACCTGACTGGAGCCAACATAACAGTAAGTACCCCATATTTGGGAAATTCTGTGTTTGTATTTATTTAGGCATCTCATTAATAAAATTCAAGGTGCTGGGTAGAGGGAAGATGTTCTTGTCTATTTACAGACCAAAAAATTGAATCATAGAGAAGTTGTCATTTGTCCAGGACTGTGCAGTTGAATCGGTGGCAGAGCCAGAAATAAGTCGCAGGACTTCTGTCTTCCATTTCTAGATGAATGCCATGTATTTTACTCTACACAGTTTTCTTCACGGAATAAATGTACATTTTTGTGTTAATTGTATTCTCATGTATTTATACAGACCTCAGGTGAAAAGTGAAAGAAAATATTTTCAAAACAATTACATTTATTGACTTCCAGTGGCTATTAGAATACTTTGATGGAGAACAAAACATGCCAAGAATTTACCTTCTGCGCAATTAGATGTCTTAGTTTTAATCAGTTCCGTAATCAGGAAAAGTGGCTGATGTTGAAAATACTTTTTGAAAGACCTGTTCAGTCATATAATGTTCTATCCCAGGTGCTCTTTAGGAAATAGGAACTGGAGACCAACTCTCTGGTGATTTAGGTTAAGGTAGAGTGGTGTGATTTCCCTGCTGGCATTAAAAGCAGGACTTGTTCTGCCCTGATAGAAGCTCTGGTGGTGTTCAGCTGATGAGTCCTGACTGAACCAGATTTCTATGAAGAGATGCGCACACGCATGCATGCACACACACACACACACACATACACACCTCTTATGAAACGAAAATAGGAAGAACTTCTTCCTCGTGGCACTAAATCTCTGATCCTCTGGTCCAGCCTTATTTTGATGATTTATTTTATGGAAGTAAGAGAGGGCAGTCTTGAGCTCTCCACCAACATGCTTTTGGTACTTTCTTCATCTCAAGTTCCATCATGTTTAGTGCAGTATGAATTAAATTAATGCTTGCTGAATAAATGCGGTTTGCTTTTGGAAGGATGAATGGTCACAGTGTTTGAGTGGGCAGGAATAAGGGACCAGGAACAAAGACTGCTACAAAATAGAGGGTTTGTTTTTTTTTAATTCAGCTTTCCTCCCCACTATTAGCTTATTGTTGATCAAAAATTAGGGAATTAGTTCTTCTAAGCAAAACCACAAACAACTAGACACCAATTTTTTTTTTCCATTTCCGCACCTACTATCTTGTTACATGGAGGGGAGCAAAAAGAATACTTACTGTAGAAAATTGTGTACTACAGTGATTTCTCCATTAGAAACATTAAGTCACTTAGTACTTTTTGTTAGAATAGTATTTTCTGTGCTGTGATTTTATCTCTGATAATATAGCATCCAATTTAATATTGTCACCCTTATTTTGATGGTACATGAACTTTTCTTACCTTAGGTTTTGATAATTTTCCATCTGACTGCTGAAAGCAATAGAATTCAAACGTATTTATATTATATTTCAGATTGAGTTCCATGAGAGCAGGGGAGATTGTGTTCTAATCCAAACTTTGTCTCTATTTCTTATCCCATATACCCAGCACAATAATGTAATACATGTTTGTTGAGATTGAAATTTCACATTTCCTTAAATTTATTCAGCTCAGAATTCCTCTGTTTATGATTAAAATTCATCTTTTGATAGAAGTGAAACTCATGCTTTCTGTCCAAAATTAGAACCTTTCCAGAAGCCCAGGGGAAACTAAGAAGATGAAATATTACCCTTAGAATTTTGGAGTTGAAAGGAATTTAGATGTTCTTTACTTTAGCTTTTCTCATTTCACGGAAGATGATGAAGAAACCAGCACTCGGAGAAAGGTGAAATACTGTCAGACCGGCATCACGGGCTGTTGGGAGTGTCAGTGCTCTTTCCATTATACTGTGCTGCCTTTTAGCCTCTAATGTAATTTTGTAAAGTACAGTAAGGTTGCCCATTTTAAGTGATTTTGCAGAGTTGTTATTGTTAAGGTGATGAATAAACGCTAACATGTTTTCTTTGAATGCAGATATACCACAATTTTCACGATGAGGTAGATGCATATCGTCAACACTGGTGGCGTTGCAATGGGCCCTGCCAGAATAGAAAACCCTACTATGGCTACGTGAAACGGGCAATGAACAGAGCACCCTCAGCTGCTGACTTTTGGTGGGCTGAGCACCAGAGAACTTGTGGAGGCACATACATAAAGGTCAAAGAGCCAGAGGGCTATTCAAAAACAGGCAAGAAAACAACAGGTCCAGAAAAGCAGCCAAACTCTGGCAAAGAAAGTAAAGCTAAAGGTACCTTGGCTTACGTTCTTCTACCTTTCTCCACGGTATGAAAATAATAGCTACCAAGCAGTAAACTTGAAGGTTTGCCAAACTCTTTACTTGGGTTGTCCCAGCTGATCCTCACAACACTGAGGTAGGTGCTTTCCCCATTTTGCAGAAGAAGAAACAGAGGCCCTGAGTTAGGATTTGAATTCTGGTCTGACTGATTTCAAATTTACCACTCTACTGTGCCCCCTGCGCCTCTGTGAGGTAAAGTTAGTTTCATTCATATTATTTATTGGTATTCAGATAGATTTTAACTTAATTTTAATATGAATTTGAAATTAAAAAATACTTTAAACTTCTGACAGAAGACTAGTTTTCATGAAATCATGTTAGGGGAATCTGGATTTTAGTTTACTTAAGTGAGCAAAAGTGAAAATATTTCCCATTTACATTTGCTTTGGATACCCCTCCCTATCATGCCTTTCATTGAACAGTACTCACAGTTATGAAGAAACAGAAGACTAAAGGATTATCAAAACAAAAGCAGTAATTCAAGTAGCAGGGCTCCACTATGATGCCTGACTTATACCCTGCCTATTGTCAGATTGTGCCCCGATGATTTCTGTTGATTTTTAAGAGCTTTTGCCTTTATTTGTGTCCATATCACTAGTGCTTGGCACATGGTGAGACTTTAGTAGGTGCTTGACTACTTGCTACCTGTCTTAGGTGGAAAAACATTTATTAAACACTTACTGTTCGTTAGGTGCTGTACTAAGTGTTGGGCAAGCAAGCCCTGCCCTCAGGGACTGTACTTTCTGATGAGGGGAAACACCTCTTAAGGAGGAGCTAGAAAGTAAGGGGTGTCATGAAAGACACCTGTTTATGTATTGTCTGCCCTGTTAGAATAGAAACTCTTTGCAGGCAGGAACTGTTTTTGCCTTTCTTTGAATCCCTGGTATGATGCTGGCACAGTGTAAGTGCTTAACAAATACCTGTAGGCTGATTGGAAGGGAGCTGAGAGGCCATCAGTCTAACACTCAACTCTCAGATGAGGGACCTGAGGATCCAGGATGATGAAGAGTCTTGCCCAAAGTCATTAAGAGTTATAGTCAAAGGCATGATTTGAACCCAGGTCCTTTGCCTTCATAGCCATTTGCTTTTTCCACTGGTACCACTTGCCTTCTTAGTTTATTGGGAGCCACCTGATAAATGTGAGAGTATTGTGGGCAACCAAAATACACACTACAAAAGCTTCAATTCAGTTTTTACAGATGTCTTACTTTGATGGTAATACTGACCTCCCCTTGCCCTATGCCAGAAGTCTCTTCTGGCAGGCAGAGGAGTGACTGCAAAAGGGCATTACCCTCCCTACCTCAGCCCCTTGGGGCTCTCAGTGTGCCAGTGCCACAAGACTTGCAAATTCTTGTAAGACTGTGCTGTTCCTACACACATTTTTTTTAATGGCTTTCTATAGCCTTCTTGAATAGAAGGCAGTAATTTAGAGGATAGGGTGGTCCACAAACTACTTCACTGCCCTCGCCCTAAACTTCTGAGAGCACTAATATGAAAGCCTTTAAATCAGGCTTTTCCCTACTAAGGATGGAGGTAGAACTGTATTTCTGGAATTTACTTTTTCTTTGAAGATTTGCTCTGCCAAGGAAGTGCTTAGATAGAATATATAAAGGATATTTTGACAAATATTATATAGGATTCATATATAGTGTCTATTTCCTATGTAAAAATTACTATCTTATTCTTTCATTCTTGATGTTTTCTAGCCATCTGTCTTTTTTCTTCACTTTATTTTTGATCATGGTGGATTTCTAACTTAATTCCACAGAGAAATTAGATCCTAAAGAATGGTAAAATTTAAAAAACATTAACCTAAAAAACTGCTTTTAAAGAAATTTGCTTTTCCGTCATTGTTAGCGTCTTACTGTCTAGCGCCACTTCATTATCACAACATAACTTCTGCGTTCTGAAGTCTCCTTTAGCTTAAAGGTGTTCCTGACTTTAAGTGAATGGAAAAATCTCCTAATTAATCACCTTCTTTTGCAGGTAAACCAAAGGAAGCGGGGAGCCAGCTCTTGACTCCTTTCAGTGGAAAAGGCTATCTCCTGGGAGGAACAAGCAGTGTGTCATCACTTGGGAAACCCAGCGACCCACATGCCATTAACAAAACCCAAGAACTGCCTGATCCAAACTATCCGCTGGTTGCCACAAGACCTAAGCCTAAAACTGAGTTGAAATCAAGTTCATCTCAGGGAATTAACAGCTCTCAAGATAAATTACCAAATAAGAGACCCAAAGTCGAAAACAAAACTGATTTTGCCAATTTTTTTATCAAGAAAAAGCATGTGAACAGCGTACGTACAAATGGTAATGACTCAAAAGGCAGTTCGTTCCCTGTCACCTCATCTCAGAATTCCAGTAGTTTACTTAGTCATAAAAAAGCAGTCAGCTGCCCTGTTTGCCAGACCCAGGTTTTGGAGGCAGAAATTAATGAACACTTGGATTCCTGCCTTACGTGAGGAACCGCTGCCAAAGCCAAGAGTTGCAAATGTCTTTGGAAAACTAATTTGTCTTAGTAGCAAAAGTTCATAAGTGTATCCTGCTAAATAATCAAGAAGTTAAAGAGTAATAATAAAATATATATCTATATATGGTTGGATTATAAAATTGAGAGGGCTCTTTCTGCAAGCTCCAAAGTTGATTCTGTTCTCTTATCACAATTTAGTATTTACTGGTTCTATAGAGATGTCCCAGAAGTTTTTAAATTATTTTGAAACAACCCTATAAAGTGGTGCTAAATTTATATATTTCATAAGGCACAGTTCACAGTTTTTTAACTGAGTTTTAGTATTTTGTAATTTTGACACTTAGGAATAAAAAGGATTTCAAAATATTATACTTAAGGTAGTGATTTGTTTTTCAGACATTTAAATGTATTATTGGTGTGTCTTCATCAAAACTGCCATTTCAAAGTTGAAAACATATATTACAAACACACACGCACACACACACATGCTGAGTCCATGGAAAAGGATGAGGCACAAGCAGTGCATCCTCAGTTGGGAAATTCAGCAACCCACGTGCCATTAATAAAACACAAGGACTGCTTAATCAAAACTGCCCACTGATTGCTACAAGATCCAATCATAAAACAGATAAAATCAAATTCATCTTAGGGAATTAACAGCACTAAAGAAAAAATTAGCAAATAAGAGACCCAAAGCCAAACTATAATGTTGAGATGCTACTTAAAGAGCTGAGAATGGTTTTCAGAGTTGCAAACATGGGGGACAAAACAGTTTAAAGCACTTTTTTGAACATCTAACTATAACCTTCAAGAATAAAAAAAAATAATAGGGTTTTTTGAAAACATTTTAGTTCTTCATTAATATTTTGTGAAGACTTAGAGCAAGATAAGTAGATTTCAGGCTTAACTGAGGTTCAGCCAACTTAATTGCACTTACCATATTGCTGAATAATTTAAAAGCCATTATAAATTTGCTAATTACCAAATTTAGTTAAGTATGTTGGAGTTACATATGCATAACAAAGGACTGATCTGTGTGTACCCTCAGTAGAAAATTGTACAGATAAAATAGTTGTAACCTTTAAAGCAGAATTTTTTGGAGTATAGTATACAGTTCTGTCAATTTTCTTGAAGAAAAAGTTCTGAAGTTGTAATGACGAAACGATAATTTTCTAATTCATTTTACTTTAAGAATAAAATCTAATTATGGAGAAATGTTGCTGTTCGGACAGAAGTATCAGAATCCATGAGTATGTTAACCACCACAAAAGTCCTTCAAAGCCTCATTGTGATGTGATGACCTTGAGGCTTTGAAGCCTATGCAAGCACAGAACAGAACCTTAATAGGTTTTAACTAAAAGAAGATCTAGGTAGTACACCAGATAGTGCTGCACCTTGAGTGAGGAAGACCTGAATTCAAATGTGGCCTCAGATACCAGCTCTGTGATTCTGAACCAAGTCACTTAGCCTCTGTGCCCCAATTTCCTCACTTGTAAAATGAAAATAATAGCACCTACTTCCCAGGGTTAGGAGAACAAAAATAATATTGTAGAGTGCTATGTAAATCTTAAAATGCTCTATAAAGCTATTATATAAATGTCAGTTATCTTCAGTCACATCAGCAGATCTCTTCATCTTCCATCTCATTTTCACCGTCTCAGTCTTCAGTCTTCCTGTTTTCAATCTCTCAAGTCTTCGATCTCAGTCGCTCACTTTCAGTCTTGGGATCAAATATAAACTGTTTGCCATTTAAAGCCCTTCAAACCTGGTCCCAAGGTTTTTTTCCAGTATTAGACATTTCTCCTCTTCACAGGCCCCATGACCAAACTGATTTCTCACATGAGGAACTCCATCAGTTCCTGATTCCTGACAGGAGAGGCAGCTGTAGCTTAGTGAGTAAGAGATCCAGCCTGGGAACCAGGCAGACCTGGGTGTAAGTGCTACATCTGATACCTACTGGCTCTGTGACCCACGCAAAGTCTCAAGTTGCAAAGAAGTTGCTGACCTGCCTTGTTAGAGGGAAGTCTCCTCACCTGCTTGTTCTCTGTACTGATGAAAACTTACTCTTCTGTCCCTTTTTCAGTCTCTCTGGTGGGATCATTATTTCCTGCCTCCTAAATGTGACTGTCCCTTCAGCTGTTCCTGGATCCCTTATCTGCTGCCTTGAATTCCGTTCTCATCTCCATTTGACTTCCAAATCTGCTCCTGTAATTTCTCTCCTGGGCACTAGGTGGTCGGTGGATAGAGCACTGGACCTGGAATCAGGGAGACCTAAGTTTACACCTCTTCAGATTTTAGCTTTGTGACCTTGGACAAGTCACGCAACTATTTGACTCAGTTTCTTCATCTGTAAAATGAAGTGGAGAAGGAAATGGCAAGTCCCTTCAGCACCTTCGCTAAGGATGTGACCCCACATGGGGTCACAGAGTCAAACATGACACAACTAACGAAAAAATTTCTTGAATTCCAGTCCCATATTTCTAACTTGCTGCTAGACATCTCCAGTTGGATGTCTTGTTGATATTTCAGACTCAGCAGTATTCTCAGCTCCCCTACCTGAACTCTTCCTTGGTCTATACTTCATCATCCCTCAGCTGGACTTTTGTAATTACTTACTTGGTCTCCTTTCATCTTTTCTCCTTCCATTGTTACATAGTTTTTCAGTCATATTCAACTCTTTTTGACCCCATTTGGAGTTTTCTTGGCAAAGATACTATAATAGTTTGCCATTTCCTTCTCCAGCTCATTTTACCTATGAGGAAACTGAGCAAACAGGGTTAAGTGACTTGCCTAGGGTCACATAGCTAGTAAGTGTGGGAGGCCAGATTTGAACTCTGGAAAAGGAATCTTCCTTCCTCTAGGCTCAGCGATCTACCCATTGTGCCACCAAGCTGTCTTCTTCCCCCCTGCACTCTATCCTTTAAATAGCTGACAAAATAAACTTTTCTCTGGCACAGATCTGACCACATTACCCCCATCCTCGAATACCTTTAAGAGTTACCCTGTTTTCTCTAGGAATAGAATACAAACTCTTACCACTCCAAGTTCACTGCAATCTTTCCCTAATCTATCTTTGCGTCAATCTCTCACATTATGCCATTTTCTATACTCTCTGGAATACTAGCCCACTGGGTTTTTTTCAAACCTTCAGGTAATACCACCTCTGTCTTGCCTTCCTGATTCTCAAATTTCCTTGTATTCTACTTCTTTGTACACATAACAATGCTAGAAGGCAGCAAGTGTCAATTTTTGAACCTTGAGCACATTGTACAAAGTGGGTGCTTTTTTTGTGTTGAACTGAACTGGAGAGGAGACCTCAGGAACCACAAGGAAGTTAGCTTTTGCTAACTGTTTTTGCTAGCCTTCATAAAAAAGCTCATCTACCCTGACAGGTGGTGCTAGTTGCCTGGTGAGCTGTTTACTGTGAAAAGATTCCAGTGGTTTCATGTAATTTTTAGATAAAAACTATGGATCAGTTTTTTTAAGCTATTAGGGATTGAGCTGCAATAATTCAGATTTTAAAACATGTTTTTTAATTACATTTAATTAATAAGTAAAGAAAGGGAAGAAAAAGTGGTTTAAAATACTTTTTAATGAAAAGAAATTAAACCATCCATTGTGAATATTTCACATACTTAATTTCTTTTCTACTTATACACAAATATTCCCTTTCAAAGAAGTGTCATTTTAGCGGTACCACCTATATTTTGGCTACTTCAAGGGTACAAAGATTAATAAAAAGTAATTGACACTTTTGCTGCTTAATATATTCTTTAAAAGCGTTCTTACTGTCACATAATCTATTTTTTCCTCTGATCTAGTTTGTACAGTGACAGTGATAAAGTAATTAAGATAGAAATTTTAGATCCATTTTCCTATTCCTAAAATATGGAAATTGGCACCAAGGGGATTTTTTAAATTTCCATACATATATGTAATTGAATGAATGTAGCCCTACTGCTTTCTTCAAAGATCACTTGAGTACTATACATGAAACCTTCTTCTATCTTCCCAGTTGAAAGTTTTCTATCCTCAAAGTTCCCTACAGCACTTGGGCTGGATCCTTCCTTAACCCCTACTCTACCTGAACTGTATTTATGTACAAATCCTATTCCCTGTAACAGAATTCCTAGAGGGCAGAGATTGTGGTGTTTTTTTTGTTGTTTTTCTCTTGGTATTTCCCAGAGCTTAGCACAGTGGTTTGCGCGTAGTTAAGTATTTATTGTACTGAATTGTGGATGGAGCATTTCCTATAAGAAGTTGCAGCAGGTCACTCAAAGAATGGGACAGCCCTAGTGGCTAATGGATCCATGAATAATCTCAGTTGAAAAATCAGCCCCATGAGGTATCATATATGGTGATAGCAGCAAAACTGAGTTTGTTCAGGATGCAGTGGGTTGATATCTATGTCATTTAGTTGTGGTTTGGGTAGAGATAACTTACCTATAGCCCTTTCCCCTCACCCCTTAAAGGCTGTATTTTGGGGGGCCAGAAGCAGGGGCTATAAAAGAGGGTACATTGAATAGAATGCTGGGCCTGTAGTCAGGATGACCTGAGTTCAAATGCAGTCTTATGAGCTGTGTGACATTGGGGAAACCTGTTTCCTCATCTGTAAAATGGGGCTAATAACAGGGCCGACTTTCCGGGATTGTTATGAGGATCAAGTGAAGTATTTGGAAAGCACATAGCATAGCGCCTGTCACATGCTAATCACTATATAAATGTTAATTATTATTAAAACCTACCTACCTGTAAGTAAAGAGGATTTTGTTACTCTTTTTAGATTGTAGTTTCAGGGATCCGTGGCCATAACAATCTCTAGTTTCAAGTATTAGATAATATTTTCCAAGCTTATGACTTGCAAACATCTCTACCATACTTGCACAGTGAGATAAGGGGGTGACATGATGAGATTTTTATTACAGTTGGGCGAAACAATATCACTAAAGTTATCCAGTGAGCTTAATGTTGGCAAAATGCCTTGTTTGTTACCCTATAAAGCTAGTGGTCACTGTTCAGCGAGTGGACTATGACAGTGTAATAATGCTGTGTGTGCCTCAAACAGCCCCCACTGAGGCTTGAGGATTTGGAGGAGTGCACAAACTGGATGTGTGCCTGTCTCAACTGACCCCATAGAGACATAGTGTTGCCTACCCTTCTTGCCCATTCCTTCGAGAAGGGTGAGGAGGGGAAGCTATAGAAGTTGGTGCTCCCATGATCATAACCCTCTGAGAAGAATAAAATAAAATAATCGCTTATTATGATCCTGTTCCTGTCTTCCTGGATAAGGGTGAACCTGTGCTAGTATCTCCACCTGTCTTATACTACCTAAACAATATCTAATCCTTGGTTAGAGCTTTTACTGCTGTCTGATTAGAGCATTGATGCTATCTTTGCGGTGGAAATGCAATCCATAAATATTTGGAAAATGAAAGGACTGGACACATTAATGGCATTCATATTCATGGGGCTTCAGCTACATGTGTCATCACCATTAAAGAGTCACAGATATTTTGTCCACTCTAATCCTGCATTTTAATGTAGCTATTAAAGGCCTGGAGGTGTTGGAGGTCACACCTGTGTCAACAACCCTGAATTAGGCCTACCAAAATGTGTAAGCTCCAGTTTAACACTAGGTGGTGCACTTAGGAAGCTATTTTTTTCTTAAGAAATAAAAGCAAAACTTCATCAAATGGATGGGGTGGGCGGAGGAGAGACCTGGCCAAGAATTGGAAAAAAGAATAACCAGTTACGATCCCATAGAATGTACAGGTCACAATCTCAAGTCCTAGGAAGGGAGAAGTAAACCGAGATGTGTGTTTGTCCAAAGAGATGAGGGAAAAGCTGCTAACACCTTCCTATCCGGATGCTTGATCTTTTCACCTTTCTGCTAAAATGAAGGTACTCCATTTTCTAATGATGCAAGACAATGATAAAGCACAGTAGGAAATCTACACTAGATGAGAGTTGGACTTTCTTCCTATTTTCACATTATAGTACTTCTCCTTGAAAACATTTTTTTCCATTTGTTTACCGAATCTTGTTTAGGTTAAACTAAGAGTCCCCTTAGTGCTGGGATTTTCCTTCTCTATTCCCATATCATTTATTTACACAGTGGAGTGTCAAACATCTTGTAAATTCTAAAATAGTGTTAATTAAAAGAAAACATGTCATCCATCCCAGGCCCTCAAAGTAATTCCAAAATATTGGATCCTTTTCATATTGTTTAAAGTAAACCCTATTCTTAATGGAGATGTTTCACCTACCACAAAAAAGCAATATTGGAGAAGAAGCATGAGGTAGCTGGATAGGGTACTGACACTGAAGTCAAGGTCTTGACTCATCCCCTAACTATATAGCTCCTACTTGATTATCTAACCATGGACAAAACATTTAACTTCTCTGTGCCTCAGTTTACTCACCTATAAAATGGGGGTGGGGAGGGACTTGAGGACTTCAGGTTCCTTCCAGCTCTGTGATAGAATTCTACCCAAAAGATATTATCACAAGTTTATATAAATACAGATGGCTGATTTTTTACCTAATGTTACACAGGAAAGATCTTTTTGTTCAATGCTTACTCCGTTGCTACTGCCCACAAAGTGGTCTAAAGTAGGAATAAGAATGTAATTCCATCTTCCGTAGCTCTTTTCTCTAAGAACACCACAACTGCGGCCTTAAATCTTGTCCAACCATGCCCCTTGTATTCCTTCCCCATTCAATAGGTATTGCAGCCATTCTGCATGGTATTACATTAATCCTATGAGGGAATTTTTGTTGGGCTCTTACTATCTGTTCTGAACTATACTGGGCTAAGTGAGCATGAGGCTGTGGCAAGAATACTGGATTAGGACTCTGGGAACATCTTCTGAGTCCCAAACATTCTGTTAACTATGTGACCTTGGAAAAATCACAACTTCTCTGGGCCTCAGTTTCTTCACTTGCAAAATGAGAAAATTAAATTACATTATCATCTCCAAGATTCCTTTCATCTCTACTAAGTCTCTGATCCTGTATAGATATGCCTTCAAGAAGCCACAATATTAGAAACATAATTCAGTGCTTCAATGTATCCCACAATACTTAATTTCACTCGGTCTCTTTCTAGAGACCCACCACACTCTACCCTAAGCTTAGACTGCCTTGAAGTGAGGAAGACAAGATTTCATATCCTCTAATTCAGACTGTGTAATCTTGGACAAACGGGCAGATCGGTGGCGTAGTGATGGAGTGCTCAGCCTAGAGTAAAGAAGACTCATTTTCCTGAATTCAAACCTCAGACACTTAGTAGCTGTATGACCTCTGGCTTATCACTTATGTTTGACTCAGCTTCCTCATCTGTAAATTGAGCTGGAGAAGGAAATGGCAAACCACTCTAATATCTTTGCCAAGAAAACCCCAAATGGGGGTCACACATTACAAAACCTTGGACAAATCACTGAATCTTAGCCTCCAGGCAACTCCTAAGTGTTTACATTCCTTGTGTGCTGCCCTTCATTAGCAGAGTTTGCCCTGATACAAGTTCTAGATAATGAAACCACAAGTCTGAACACATATATTTATAATCCACCTATCAGGTACTTGTTATATACTGAATGTACGTACATAACACAAACACACACGCACGCATGCACGCACCCCACCTCCCGCCTAGAGAGACAGTTACCTAGGGTTGGGGAGGCTGGCTGGTTTTATAGAGTTTTTAAATGTCCGGTAATTTTTTATATTTACAAAGCTGTTATACAGTAAGAATTTGCCTTCCAAAAGCTGCTTCCAAACAATGATTCAATGGATTGCATGGGCTTCACAACTATGATATAAAATAAACCACCTCCCATTTTTTCAAACTAAAATGCCTTAACAGGGAAGCTAAATGACCAGCTGATCAACTGACAATTCGACAACAATGCCAGAAATTGTTAAAGTTTGTATCTGTGCTCTTTCTAGATTTTTAGTTCAGATCCCTCCAAATTATACTAAATTTCATAAGCACTGCAGGGGAATTATCACTTGTCAACCGTATGATGTTTATGAAGTTGTCTAAAATTTCAAAAAAAGATCAAATACACAACAAAGAATACATGTGCTAGAGGCTATGCATCATCTAAGTGTTTTCCCTTTAAATCATTCCAATGCAGTGAAAAACTACCAACTTGACTTCACCTCTAAGTCTGCTGAAATAAAACGCTTATCACTGATCAGAGAAGCAACGTACGCCCAATTCCTATCTCTGTGCCTTTTTAGGAATACCAAATACAAAATTATCTGGGTCATAACCATAATAAGGACTACCTCTACTCTATCTTAACAGGCATTTGTTAATCTATGTAACACACATGCTAATCTCTGGAGATACAAAGAGAGGTCACAGTGCCCAATCAAAAGGAGATAGAATTCTAAGGAGGGAGGCAACATGCAAACAATGATGTACAAACAGAAAAATTTACGGTAATCTCAGAGTGATGGCACTAGCAATAAGGAAACCAGGAGAGACTTCTTGCAGAAGATGAAACTGTAGTTAAAGTTTGCAATAGTCAGAAGGTAGAGACAAGGAGGGAAAGAATGCCAGGCATGAGTGGACAGCCAATGAAAATTCAGAGTTGTGAGATGGAATTTGAGGAACAAGAAGACTCATGTCACTGGATCTTGAGTTAAGTGGAAGGGAATAAAGTGTACTAAGAATGGAAAGGTTGGAAGGGGCTAGGTAATGAAGGGCTTTAAAAGCCAGAGGATTTTGCAGTTGATCCTGGAGGTAATAGGAAGCCACTGGAATTTATGGAATAGAGGGATGACATGATCAGATCTGCACTTTAGTTAAGATCACTTTGAGGTAAATGAGAGGGGATATGGGAAAAAATGAAACATCAATGCACTGTTGGTGGAGTAGAGAATAATTTGGAATTATGCCCAGAGGGCTATGAAATCATACATATCACTAGCAATACCACTACTAGGTTTGTATCCTAAAAGAGATTTTAAAAAAAAGGACCTGCATGTACAAAAATATTTATAGCAACTCTTTTCTGGGACCAAGAATTAGAAGTTGAGGGCATACTCATCAACTGGGGAATGACTAAAAAAGTATGTGGTATGTGATTATGATGGAATACTGTTGTGCCATAAAAAATGAGGAGAAAGATGCTCTCGGAAAAAGCTGGAAAGACTTGCATGGGCTGATGCAAAGTGAAATGTACTTTGTACAAAGTAACAGCAATATTCTAAGATGATCAGGGGTGAACAACTTGGCTATTCTCAGCAATACAACAAGCCAAGACAACTCTGAAGGACTTAGGATGAAAAATGCAATGGTGTCTGAATAGAGACAGAAGCACCCTTTTTTTACTTTATTTTTCCTGATTTTTTTTTGGTCTATTCTTTCACAACATGACTACTTTGGATATGTTTTGTATGACTACACGTGTATAACATCTATGTCGAATTGCCTGCCTTCTCAATGGGTGGGGGAGGAGGAAATTTGGAACTTTGTTTTAAAACTTAAAATTTGTTTTTACATGTAGCTGGAGAAAAATAAAATACTAAATGAAAAAAATTTTTAAAATAAAAAAGGTCACTTTGATATCTCAGTGGGGAGAGACTTGAATTGGGGAGACCAATAGGATGGTACTCTAACAGTTGAGATGAAGGCTTGCAATAGGGTGGTGGCAGTATCAAAGGAAAGGAAGTTGCGTATTGAGAGATGTATTGATAAAATGTGCCAACAGGCTGGATAGGGGTGGGAAGTGTATAAAGCTTAGGTGACTGGAAGGATGGTAGTGCCCTCTCTAGTAACAGAAATTTGGAAGAAAGGGATTGGGGAAAAGATACATGACTTCAATATTGGGCATGATTAGTTTAAGATGTCCATGAGGTCCATTTTACAGTTGGGGAAATTGAGGCAAAGGTTAAATGACTTGCCCAGGATCACACTGCTAGTCTCTGGAGCTGAATTTGAATTCTAGTCTTCCTGACTCCAGACACACCACTTAATCCACTGTATTACCTGGCTGACATCTTTCCTGTACTTAGACCCAATAGTAAAGTTCTCTCATTGATCTAAGCCAGAAATTAAATAGTTTAAAAGAAAAACATCTTCCTCAGAAAACATTAGGGTTGAATTCTTGAACACCTATTTTGGCCTACTGTTACAGTAGCATTAAGTTCCTATGCCAGACTATGATTTCTGTAAGTTATGTGCCTAGAGGTGTGAAAAAGATGCTATTTATAATAAAACAATTGAGAGAGTCCAGAAAACCTGCCTTGACCTTTTTCAATTCTTCCTTTTTTGACAGAGGAGTGATGTATACCCAAGAAAGATGAGTTCTTAGGAAATTTAGTGCTTGAAGGGACCTCTAGTTCACTTAATTCATAAAGTAGAAAAATGAGGCCCAAAATGACATGGGCATTCTGTAACAGAAGTCAAAGATATGGCTGGCCTTAGTACTTAAATCTATCTTGCAAGAATAAAATCAGAAAAAAAAAATGATTTCCATGTCTTACCTAATGCTGATGTGAGAGACCCTTAAGGGTTAACCTTTAGACTCAAATATCAATGACAGCACACTAAGTTGCAAGAATTGCACATTTTTCTTGTACACAGAAACTGTTATAAACCAGTTATTGCTTCTAAATTTCTGGAAGATGTCTTGAGGCTCTAGCTTACAGCTACAGTTTAACATCTGTTTATGACATTGTTTGTGTGAGGAGTAATGGAAAGTTCAGTTACATCCTTTAACCAGTTGTGATCATTTCTGGTTTCAATTTAGGTATAAGATAATCTTCGGAACCACAGCGAAATGAGCACTGATGTGTTTAGAAAGCTCATTGTAATGAAGCCAAATCTTCCAACTCAGGCTGCCAGCAATGTTGCCCAAGAAAGAAATGACAAGGAATGGTTTGATAGCTTGTCTCTCAAAATTCCCTTTACTCCTAATGCTGCAATTAAGCCTAACAAGCTTCATTTCAGTATTACCAAAAATGTTCATGGCTGTACATATTGGTGAAAAAATACATTAAAAGTCTCACCTTTTTTTTTTTTAACGAGCAGCAGTTAAAGGCTTCAAAAAGCTACCACCAACTTTGAATCATCATTTTAAATGGGAAAAACTACAAAGGAGTTTTAAAGAAATCAAGTGAGAATGAAGTGATATGTAGCATATAGCACAGGACCCCAAGTTTTTTTTTCTCTGTAGTGCATACTGGCACCAGAGGAACAAGTGTGTCTCCTTTTCCCTTTAAATACTTTAGGAAGCAGCCCCCATTAATTTGAATAAACCAACCCAGCAGATCCCACTGGAAAACAGACTAGGATTCTCTTCAAGCCTTTAGCCCCAAGTGGGTGACTTGGGAAATAAGATTGCAGGAAAGTAAGTCATTCTGAACCACCACAGAATGGAGGGAGGCGGGCTCCTCTGAACTCTCAGGTGCAGAACCAATATAATAAAAAAAACAAGAGGCTTGTGTTTTTTGAGCTATGACACAAGCTGCCAGGAATTGTGTAACAGGTGTACTAGTCCTCTGGGAAAGGGAACAGAAGTCACCACTCAGGAGCACAGGAAAACTACAAGTGGCCTGGGCTGGGGAATGAACTACAACGTGGAACAGGATCTACGATGGACACCTACTGTGAGGGAAGAACTTTTAGAGTTATGGGCTGGAATCTTCTGAAGGGTACCAATGCAACAGACCACATAGGTCTCTAATGGAAGGGTTGCTCAGGGGCGTTATTATTTCCTAAGATCTTTGTGATATGTGTTCTGTTTCCCTTAACTTAGAAAGTTATTGATGTTTTGAGTCTTGTGAATCTGTCTCTGTATTTCTAAAGGCAGCTGTGGGGAGGAGGGCATTCAATATTCAAGTTCCCAGGTTACCAATTACCTAATGAGAGCAATAAGCCAGTACTGAGAGGTTCTTCAAAATGTACCCTAGGTCCTTTAGATCAGGAGGAATCTCTGTTACAAGGGTTTTTACACAGTATCAAAGTCTGGCAAGGACTCAGTCCTTCAGGAGTCCACAACATAATAAACTGATACCTCAAGTAAAGAAAATAAAATTTCAAAATATAGTTTGGCCAGGCCACTTAACTCTTACTTGGTAGTATGTAAGTGGATCTGAAGTAGTTTTATTTTAAATAGTGTGCTACGGAACACCAAGAAACAAATGTTTTAAAAAATATTACCTAGTAATTATA
The DNA here is from genome assembly GCA_028658325.1 of Potorous gilbertii. Taxonomy (NCBI): domain Eukaryota; kingdom Metazoa; phylum Chordata; class Mammalia; order Diprotodontia; family Potoroidae; genus Potorous; species Potorous gilbertii. Next base: position 559,176,347 of record CM053770.1, read on the forward strand.
AAAATTTTGTGAGGAAGCCAAGGATAATTTTGCTTTCAAGAAAAAACAAACATTTAAGTAGCCAAACATTATGCCTATAGAATCTCTTTCCTTCAAACATAAAGCTTCAAAACATTATCCCATGGGGTGAGTTTATACTAATCTACTACATTTTAAACTATTTCCTGTTATCCAACCTTCAAATATGAAAAATAAAAAAAACCCACTACAGACTGGATTTACAAAGAGTAGGACTAGTAATACAGCTAAGCTCCTACGGGCATTAGGGCAATATTCGGTCAATACCAGGGCCTATTCTACACATCACCAAGAGGTGCACTGGCAACAAAGCCCTTAGTGTGACACCGACTTTCAAAAACAACAAAACGACTTCTGACAATAAACCAACATACAGTTTTCCAAGAACCTTTATACATCTGTTTAATGAGATCAGCTTTACAAGCAACTTGTGAGCTCTTTCATAATGAAACACTGCTTTTTAAATTACATCACTCTATAGGCAGTTTGTAAATGAGTCCTGAAATTCTTTGCCTGTTATAAAGGTCTGTGTTTTACAGCTGGTTAATGTCATGAATAAAAATAGCATTATGAAGTTTGTCTTTAACCAGGATTAAACACAAACAGGTCATGAAAATGTTTTAAAAAGTCCTATCTGGTGACAGGTTTACTGTCCCACTGCTATGAAATTCTAAGAAGATAGTGAAAATATGGCTGCCCTGAATTGTTGATGTTTTTTCCTAATAATTTATAAAAATGATGAAACAGACTTAAAAAAAATACACCATTGTGTTCAATCTGTCTGGCAAACACTACACAGAGATCAGAATTTGGTACTTTGCATAACTGCAGAAGTATACATTTGAATTACAAAGGGGCTCACAAATTAAAAGCCTTTTCTGTACACATGTCTAAAAATAAAATTCAAACATACCTCCCATCAAAATACTATAACTCCTGGTAAACCTAAAAAAAAGTAGCGCTTTTTAATTGTGGCTTAATGCAATGCACTGCACTGCAGACCAGACCAGACAGCAAAAAAAATTTGCACTCCTGATCAGCCTGGCAGAGGCACTTACAGAGGAGGTGTTGGGTCAAATTTATGAAAAGAGGAGCGGGTAGAGGAATAAAATGGAACACATTTGGTAAAAACAACAATAACTCTGAGTACAAGCTAGACTTCTTCCTGCAAGTTCTCCTAAGTGAGATCACAATACTGAATGTTTACCCCCACCCCACTCCCTACTCCCCACTGTCAGTTTCACTAAACAATTAATTTTTTTCATGTTTTACATGAACAATAGCAATCTTTTAATAAAAATTACTGAGCTTTCCATAGAAAAGGTTTCTAATTGAATACAAACTATACAGATGCTAAAATTGTCATAAATTGAAATATATACAGAAATATTTCTGTACACTCACATTGTTTTGGCAAAGGAAATCAAGGAGAGAGCTAGAAAACTTAAGTGGGCAGGTGTGTACCCCTAATTTATGTGAGTGGATATGGCCCTGTGGACTTTGCTAACAAGCATAGGAAAACACTGAAGTCCAAGACACTCATTTCAATTCATTCTTTAAACAGAAGTTTAGGGAGGTCTTCTGTGATTTAGTAACATTCCCTCTCTTTCTGAAACATAAAAAATAACATCAAAACATAAAAACCAAACACTTCAACTTTCTTACTAAATGCCTATTTTTTCAGTACTGATCAAAGGCCAGTGTTATGTTTGGGGAATGCTTCAACAGAACAAGAATCCAACAATTCATTGCACATTAAGCCTGTAATGATGCATTTCAGTCTCAATGTATACATAATTTGCCCTTGATACTATATAACAGAATCAAGGTGCTACTGATCTGCAGATCAGATGGGGCATTTAATGGGAAAGCATGGCTAAGTTTATAAGTTTTAGGAATGGAGACATCCTTTAAACACAGAGGAAATTTCAGGGTGTATCTGAAAGTCTAAGAAAGCCCTTTACTATCTTAGGAACTTGATGCTGTGTCCCCAAAGCCAAGGACAACCTGGATATAGCCTCAAGCTCAGTGCCAGTCACTTTGTGATTATTATTTTTAAATTTTAACTTGAAAGATAAAAGCCCTTCCCACTCTGGATCTAACTTGTAAAACATGAACTAAAATAAAATAACTGATAATAGAATAGTGATTTTTTTCCTGTTAAATTTAATTAAGGACAAAGTAAAAAAATACAGTAGCAATCTTTAAGAGTTCAAATTAGTTTAAGATATGACTACAAAAGAATCCGATTTTTAGCTGGTAAGTAAAGTGCTCCTTTTCTGACTTTAAATGTAAAGAAAATTAAAGTGATCTTCAGTTACTGGCAACTATCATTAAATTAGGTCTTTTAGGGCAAAGGATAACAATATTCAGAGGTTTACAAAAATAGATTGATGCTACTTTGGAGAATAATACTGTAATTTTTACTCAATTTTGATAAACTGTACCTGGTCATACAAAAATTACCCCAAATTCAAATTTGACCATATAAAAAAGGGAGAGATGAATTGGATTCAGCTGGATGATAGGTCTGGCAAAATATAATAATGAAAAAATTCTATGTAGGGCACTTATTTTATGTCCAGATGTATATGTCATTTTTAATTGCTTATATTCTTCAAATAAGCAGTCACAGGTTTGGAGTCAGTCACACAGTACAATGCCATAGCAGTCAAAATCTTCCTTTTGATGCAACACAAAAATGTTGTTTTGGTTTCCATATTAAAATGTTGATTTGTTGTCTATTTTCCTTTATCCCGTTTATTCAAATTCACAAGTTAATAAACAGCATCAATGTAGTTGTGTCGCTGGATCAAAGACTCTATAAAACATCTTTCCCAATTGAATCAGAAGGTTTATTAAGTTCAACCCTCACACCTTTTTCACCTGCAGGGGAGGGGAAAGAAAGCATCTCAGTTAAAAAAAAAAAAAAAGCAACCATGTATTACACCTGACTCCAGGGAATTACTTCTCTGCATTTAATTCCTGTTACATGATGACAAAACCCTAACTTTGCAATCATCAACTAAAAAGCGTTATTCCTTCTTCAGAATGTTATCTCCAGCACAGGGCAGCTAGGCAGTGCCGTGGATAGAGCACCAGTGCAGGAGTCAGGAGGACCTGAGTTCCAATCTCACCTAAGACATTTGACATTCACTAGCTGTGTGACCTTGGGAAAGTCATCTAACCCCAAATGCCTCATCCTGGGTCATCTCCAGTCATCCTGATGAATATCTGGTCGGTCCCTGGATTCAGATGGCTCCGGAGAAGAAGTGAGGCTGGTGACCTGCACAGCCCACCCTCACTCAAAACAAAGTGCAAGTCATGTCATTATTTCTCTAATGGCATGGTCTTCTTCAGCCACAAGGGTCAAACACACATCTCCAGCACAATTAAATTCAGTGAATACAATGCTAGGCTTCCTGAATGAACCTTTAAGATTCCTGTAGTGTCCAAAGCCCTGGCTTTGTAATTAGATAGCCTAGCTTCAAATCACAGTTCTGTCACCTACTCTGAGTGATGGGGGGCAAGTAACTGCTCTTGGACTCAGCTTCTTCATATGATGAGTCAGAGGGGATGACTAAGTATCCTTCTAATTTTAAATCTATGACCCTCTGGGGGGAAAAATCAGTCCACTTAGTGATTCTAATGTCTGCCTTTTTGAATGAATGTGAGCTAGTAAGATGTACTTCATAGCAAAACTTCTACAACTAACAACCTGAGTAAAATATAAAAGAGGCAGGAAGATCAGAAATGCTAAATATTGATCAATATGAAAATCACTAGAGGTTCATTCTAGGATTCAGTTTCTCATATTCCAAGAGGACAGGCTTTTGGAGTATTCTCTGAAGTTAGAATGTAATGATCCACTAAAATATACACAAGCAGGCAAAGAAGCCACGGGTAGAATCACGGATGTAAGAGAAACCCAGAACTAGGGACTGGGCTGAAAGAAATGTATCTTCATAATCTAATAATTGTTTTTTGTGTACCTCTAATAAACACAAAATCGAAAGGTTAAATTGAAATGCTGAAAGCACAAAGTGGACTATTCTGAATAGCTAAAGACCTCATTACTAGAGACATGAGAATTCCACTTTTAAATAAGAGGATGTAAAACTTCAGGAAAATAAGGAATATTTTTCTCTGACCTCAGTTCAGTCTATTTTTGGAAATTATTGAGAAGAAAGTGATGCTAAGATTTTAATACCAATCCAAAGTGATTATTACCTGTTAGATATTTTACTTTAGCTCGTGCCCTCTCATCTGCATCAAAATACCACACTGTAATTGCGTACCTAGAAGAAAATTTAAAACAAAGGAAAAATGTGAGGATTAAATGAGAGAATGGATATGAAAGTACATTGAAACTATGCAGTAACAGACAAACGTGAGGCAGGGGGAGAGGTGTTCCACCTCAGCAATGTTATATTTAAAATATAATTCTATTATAACTATCTTAGTATTTTATCTAAGAATAAATTATTAGTACAATAAACACTCACTTATACAACAACTTGATTCACTGAAGAACATAACTGAGAAGTAGGATATAAGCAAATATCCTCTGAATAGCCAAAATAAATGACATTAAATCCATGTATTAATGCTCATATGCTTACTTATAGAAGAAGACCCTCAAGGTCTCACTTATTAGATGTATAATTTGAATAAACTTGGTTATCTGATATAAATATTAATTATTAATTGACAAACTGATTAACAGCAACAAATTACCAGAGTTAAGGGAGGTAGGGATGGCTATCATTAAGAGAAGTGACACTGATATTATTAAACTACCTCTATGAGGAAGACAGAAACACCATAAAAAATAGGCCCAAAAACTCAAAAAGCACACAGAGTGAGACCATTTAACATGAGGAAAACTGCTGCTGTATCTTGACAACTCCTGAGACCATTACTACATTAAAACACAGTACAACAATGAGTGACAGTCCCAAGTAATGAAATAAAATTTAATGCTAAACTATAAAAAAAGATTTTCAACAAAATAATTCAAATAAAGATCTGCCATTTTAAGAGGCAAACTTTATCTTTTGTAGATCACCTCTTTTTCAACAATGTATAAACTAAAAGTCACTATATTCCAGATGCAAAAGAAGGTATACAATTTAGAAATGAAAAGTAACAAACTGGAAAGATAAAAACAAAATCAGAACTGGAGTAAGGACTATTTAGTTTTTGTATCCCCAGCTCAAAGTGCAATGCCTGCAGACAAGTATTTAATAAATACTGAACTCAATTTTCTTACTTAAAATTAAGGAGATTATCTGGTAGCTTCAAACCACTGGTCATGGGTAGCAAAAAACAATAACCGAGAAAACTGATACTAATAAATACTATAAAACTAGCCCACGTAAACATTTACTACTACATACAGAACACCGTGCTAGCCACTGGGAAAGATATGAAACTGAGATAAGATACAGTCCATATGCTCATGAAACTTATATAACAGAAGGTTATGACATATATAAATAATATAAAATACATTAAATGAAAAATTCAAATAATAAAATATTGTATGAAGGATGCAAAAAGAAAGTAATGGGAAAAGGGAAGGCTTCAAAAAGAGGTGATAGTTCATCAGGGCTTTAAAGAAGTGGTGTTAAAGTGAACCATTAAATAGTACAAAGGATCCTGGTAGACACATATTGACTTAGAAAGCCAAATATTAACTATTTTTTAAAATTATATTTTCCAATTACATTTCAATCTGATTCAAGTACATTCATGTTTGACACTTCTACTCTAAAGGATGGGTAGGAATTTAAAAGGGATGGGGCAGGGGAATCGACATAAAGAACCATGTCAGCAAAGGGACAGAAGTAGGAAAACCTGGGGCATGTATAAGAGTAAGGAATCTAGTTTGGGTGAAATAAAGAGTACAGAGTGAAGAGCATAAGTCAATATTGAAAAGGTGAGTAAGTAGACTGTGCAGGCCTTGAACTCTGGAAGACCCAAATCTAGTATACAACAAAAATTACAAAGTTGAAAGAGAATTAAGCAATTATCCAATTCTAACGTTTCATTTAACTAAAGTAGAGATATGTTCGGTGACTTGTCCAACACCACACAGTGAATTAATACCATGACTGGGACCAGGACCTAGGGCTCGGGGTCCTTGGCAGTCTTTCCTTCCACTATACCACTGTGACTCCTAGTGTTGATTTTTCCATTCTACAGTCTGACTTTGGTAATATATGAGGAAGCTACAGGATCCGAAAAAGTCATTTAGTCCCACCTCCTCATTTTATAGATGATGAAGCTAGTATGACCTTGGCATGTCACCTTCCTTGCTGGAAGTTCCCTATATCAATAAAATTAGAAGTTTTATGCCAGAGGAGGGATTTGAACTCAAGTCAAAAGATCCAGGGCTCTTTCCACTATACTACACCCTGACTCTCTACTCAAAACTATTAATCTCCCTTTGCTATTCTATTTTCTTAAACTACCTTACAAAAATCTTAGCTAACCAAACACCAATTAAAATGGTCTACCGGCACAGTGGAAAGATCTCTGGATTTGGATGTGTTCAAAATGCAGCTTTGCCATTAAATGCCTTCATGCCTTTGGATACTTGTCTGATAAACTTAAACCTCTCTAGGCCTCCTTTACCTTACCGTGAAATGAGGTTAGACTGGCTAACCTCGAAGGCCTCTTCCAGCAAAACCTCTGATTCTCCTCTTTGTCCAAAGTTGCAACTAGAATCCAACCTCTTTTATGGAGGCTTTTCTGATCAGCCCCGATAGAAGTGACATCTCTCAGGAGTAAGATGCAATGTCCTCTATGTAATCACAACACTTGTCCTCATGACTTATTTAAGGATCATCTAATACCTTATATTTTTAGTTATCTTTTAACATGTATACATTTTCTCTCCAATGAAGCTGCAATAGACTGATGTTTCCCAACACTGACCCCCATGACACATGGTGCTTAGCCCTCTACTCATTGCAAAGTTTGGTATTAAAGAGACCAAGTGTTTGGTACAGAACAAGGGCAATGTACCAGGGATGAAAGCAGACAGAATAAAGATAGAAAGGTCTCACTGACTCTCTAAGTCCTCATCAATGGCAAATGCTAAGGCCTGACAGTGAAGCCTTATGCTGTAATAATGTCACTTCTGTACACTATTTCCATTATTTCTATTGCAGCTAGTACTCTGATCTTATTGTAAGTTGCACGAAGAAACCAAAGTCTGGGGTGTTATAAGATTCCTAACCTTCTACAGTTACCATTAATTCTAAGTTGGCTAAACCAAATATTTTCTTAATATAATTATTCCCTTTAAAATAATTTTCACATAACAATGAATTGCCACTTTTTAATAAATTAATTTTTGATGCCAATATCTTAACTTTTTAAAGTATAACATAGGCACTTGCAGTGCGATGCAAAGACTGCACACCACTAACAGTCAGACATGAGTTTCAGGCTTATGTCTGCCACTTGCCAGCCCATGTGGTCAAACTGTTTCACTTTTCAGGTTTCTTCATCTATAAAATGAGGGAGTTGGACTAGATGATCCTGAAGATCCTCTGTAGCTCTAATATTTTATTTACTGGTTGTGACTAAAAGGTAGTTAATATTCCACACCTCTCTTCTCCACATAGGAGCTTAATAAATGCTAGTTTTTAATAGATACTAGTTGCCATAACTGCACACAGGCTAAATGCCATGAGTGAGGACCCCTAGAATTCTTCCACCTCCTATGGGCAGTCATCCTTATCCCTCTAGCTGCCAGTTCTTTTTCTCCTCTTCCTGAAATTACTTTCATTATATTTTATGTACATATTGCATGTACTTAAGTGTGTAGATGTTATTTCCTCTTATAGAATAAAAGTACCTTCAAAGATGGTACTGTTTAATTTTCATATTTATAACGCTGACATCTGTCATGGTAACAAAGCACACTGCAAGCAGGAGCTGGCTGGTTGATAAGCACTACCATAGGAAAAGCAGAAGAGAAAAGCTTTCTGGAAAAAAGGAACAGAATGCAGTAGATACCCAGAGCTTTCCATCTTATTTTAAAATTTTTATGATTTCTCCCTCATCCCCACACCTGCCCTTGCTCCTCTCCATCTTGATCTTTGCTTTTCCCTCCTTTTATTTCTAGTCTCATCTTGACTTTTTCTTTCCCAGTTTCCACCATTCCTTTTTTATCTTCCTCTTTTAACTCTGCTGCTTCTTCCTTACTCCACTCTTCCACCCAAGAAGAAAGGATGACAAGCCAGTGGATGAAATACAAGGAGGAAACCACATGGCAAGGGACAGAGGGATGCAGGAGAGGAGAGCCTGCAATCCCCATTTCTTCTTCACCTAAATCACATTATTTTCTTTAATCAACCAACGAGCAGATGTGCAAAGACATACATGCAGTGAAACAGAGGATACTAAAGACAAAATGTGATTGGGAAAATTTGCGTAAGTATATGTAATATTTGGGAAAGTATACATAATATTGACTATTTACTTGAGCAATTTAAGTCACCTTTAATAATCAAAAATCTTTATAAGAGCCCTAAGGTCCACAACGTGCTTTCTTTTCCCTCAAAGGAAGCTTTATAAAAACCTGTGCCATGATTTTCTTAAAAGGAATATTACCTTGTAGCAAATGCTGGTTGCACTTCATGAGGGTTGCGTCGGTCAGACCAGAAAAAGAGCAGTCTATCGAATTTGGGTTCAATATCAGCAAACTGGGCTTTGCCTTCTGGAAAAATTCGAAGAATACCTCCACTTACCTAGAAAAAATTATTCAATATAATTAAAGTAAGTCAATATTACCAATGATTGATTTAAAAAATTTTACAGGTCGTATGCTCTCTGTACTGTACAAAAGTAGCCCGTGCTGGCTACCAAGACTGACTGATACTGATCCAAACGATACAAAAAGTTTTATTTCAATAGCAATCATTCAAGGACCTACTTCTACTTGCTGAGCTCTCAAACTATAGAGATCTCTTTCTAGAAAATTACCCTCTTTTATACATTCCACTAGACTTTCAATTCAGTAAGCATTTAAGTCATTACTGTCTGCAGCTCTCTTGTACGTGTTCCATCTCCATGATGCTGAACTCTGAAATACGTCTCAAGTCACCACATCCTCTTCTTCTTCCACCTCTCCTCTTACTCACTCCACTTAAATTCTGCAGTCCCTCCATGTCTATCATTTCCTATGCTGCCTTGACTTTCCTACCTTCATAATCTTGATCCTATGGTTAATTAGTTCATTCTGCCACTCATTTAAGTCCCTACTAAAAGTGGAAAAGGCTTTAGCTCTGAAGTCAGACTCAAGACAATAAGCATTTATTAAGCACTTACTCTGGCAGGTAATGTGTTAAGTACTGGGGTTACAAAGAACAGTCCCTGCCGTCAAGGAGTTCACAGCCTAATGGGGAAGATAACATGCAAACAACTATATACATATAAGATATATACAGAGCAAATCAAACCAATTTGTAGTCAAAACCAATAAACAGATTATTTCAAATCCCACCTCTAAAGCTTACTCTTTGTGTGAAGTTCTTTAATTTCTTTGGGCCTCAGTTTCCTCAACTGTATAATTGGGTAGAATGGCCTAACAGGTCTCCTTCAGCTCAAGATCCTATCATTCTGTTATGCTGGGGGACTGATCCAACTATGTTCTGCCTATATATCATTAAATCTCTTATCATCTCTGCCTTCTACATCATAATCCCTTGCAACTTAATACTAGTGGAGAAAAACCACACAATCATGCCAACCACTGTCATCTCCACCTCTTTTGGTTTGCACTCAAGAGCTCTACATGTTCATCAGTATTCTCTGTTAATCTACAGAGGAGGTAGCCTTCCTCCTTGAACCCATCCCCTCTCATCTCCTCCATGAGCTTGCCCTTTGATCATTTCCTTCTTCTCCATCCTTTTCAAGTTCATCCTATACACAATGTCCTTCTCCATTGGTTACAAATATACCCAGGTTTCTCTGGAAACAAACAAAAGAAACCACTTAACCTTGCAGTTCTTTCAAGCTATTATTTCTACTCTGGTCCCTTTCCCAAATTCTTGGCTTTTATACTAGCTCCATTTTCCTTACCTTCTACTCACTTTTCAATTCCTTGTACTCATCATTTCCAACCCCTCAGTTCTCAGAAACTGAGGCAGACAGAGTTAAATGACTTGCCCAGGGTCACACAACTAGTAAGTGTTTGAGGCCACATTTGAACAAGTTGTCAGGAGAAATCAAAGCTATCAATAATAGTCATATGAAAAAATGCTAAATCACTATTGATCAGAGAAATGCAAATTAAAACAACTTTGAGATACTATCTCACACTTATCAGATTAGCTAACATGATAGAAAAGGAAAATACCTGCTTAAAGAGGTGAGAATACTGGGACACTAATGTACTGTTGGTAGAATTCTGAACTAGTCTAACTGTTCTAGAGAACAATGTGGACCTATGCCCAAAGGACTACAAAACTGTTACATACCCTTTGACCTAGCAATACCCAGCAACACCAAAAAGATCAAAGAAAAGGGAAAAGGACCTATTTGTACAAAAATATTTATAGCAGTTATTTTGTGGTGACAATGAATTAGAAATCAAAGGGATGCCCATCAACTGGGGAATGGCTGAACAAATTGTGGTATATGACTGTGATGGAATACTACCAAGGTTTCAGAAAAATTTGAGAAGTCTTATACAAACTCATGCCAAGTGGAGTGAGCAGAACCAGAACAACACGTAAACAGTAACAACTATATTGTAAGGATGATCAACTGTGAAAGACTTAGTTACTCTGATCAAGAACATGATCTAAGACATCTACAAAGAACCCATGATGAAAAATGCCATCCACCTTCAGAGAGAAAATTGATACACTCTGAATGTAGACTGAGGCATCCTTTTTCTTTAAACTTTATTTTTATTTGTTCGTATTTTCTTTTGTAACATGGTCAATATGGAAATATGTTTTATATGACTTCACATGTATAATCAATATCAAATTGCTTCCCTTCTCAAGAAAAGGGGAGAGGTGTAGCAGAAGGAGAGAATTTGGGACTCGATTTTTAAAAAAATACTTGTAATAAAAACTTTTTAGATATAATTGGAAAATATCAAATGAAATAAAAATAACTTAAAAATATTTTAAAGTCAGCATACTAAGTCTTTTGGAGTTGTGTTTTTGTTTTTAAATCTAGTGAGCTACCTGCCCTTTGAGGGGTTCTCTGATAAGAAGTAACCACTTCCTGAAACTTCTAGCAGAGTCACATAGAGGTCTGTTTAAACATCATTTAAATTTAAATGAAAAGCAAAATCAATATATAAACAGTACAGTTTTTTAAATCATTAAGAGAAGGTAAACATATATAAAAAGACAGTCTTTATAAGATCTATTATACATGGCCAAATTATAAATCATGTTAAATTATGAAAAGGCAACAACTTGCCTCTTCCCTTTCCTCCAAAAAAGATCAAGTCTGTGAAACAGAGGTAAATATGACAAATAACTCTTAAAACAAAAAAAGTTTTCTTAAAAACAAAAATAAATAACCCCACAAAAATCATGTGTGTATTTATATACATTTTTTCCTTTTAGAAAGCCTCTCAAGAGTTCATAAAAATAGTTCTCATAACTTATTTTTAGAAAAATTTAAAGGAAGTTGTAAACATAACAAAGGTAACTTTTGGGGAAAGTTATTTAATTTTGGATGAATGCTGACTGTTGAGTTTCTTTAACAACTACTGGGAATAAATGAAGCCATTGTGTGAAGTGTGCCAAGTACTATGATAAAAAATAAGCTTTTTAACAACACACATACACCCACATACACATTCTCTGCTATGGTAAGATTATAGCTTAAGAAATCTGATTAGGATCTAGTCTAAATAACTATGGTTATGAAAAAAAGTATTACACTCAAAATCAAGTTGCATACCTTGGCATCCCAGTCTTTATTAAGATAATATATACATGTTACACATCTTCCATCTCCATTTGGATTATCAACATGTCGCACATAACCTGTTCCATTGCCTGGATAACAAGCAACCATAGCCTGTGGGGGAAGAAAAAAAATCAATATATGATTAAAGGGAGAGACATCAGTTAACCTTTAAAATGGAGTTACTCAAATGTGGCTATTATGGACTATTTCTAAATTTCTCTAATCTATACCATATTTCAGAAGTACAAAAAACTCCTATAATCTGAAGTGATTTTAGTCTAATATTTGGGAAAACAGAAATACCACAATGGATTAGAACAACACCCAATTCAGATACAGTATTCTGACTAAGTGGAACCAAGGGATATTTTGTAAGAGGGCATATAGTAGTTGGCTTTCATATGTCAAACATGAACTCATTCAATTCAAATGATACTTGAAGAAGGCTCACCTGTGTTTTAAACCTAGTTTTAAAACTTGAACAATCATATAAATAAAATAATCACAAAGAACACAGCAATAAAATGGGAAATAAAAATATCAAATGTAATTAATAATAACACTTTCTAAAATAAAGAACTGATACAAACATGTAAGATTAACACCCAGATTACATCTGAAAAGTGGGCAAAGCAGAGGAACAAATAGTTTAAATACAAGAAAATGTACACAGTACATCACATGGAAAATGTATGGCCTCAGTTAACAATTAAAGAAATGTAAATTAAAATTATTTCAAGGTATACCTATGCTCTACTGGTGGCTATATAAACCTGTCCATTTTTTCTAGGGAGCAATCTGGTGATATGCAATGAACTATAAAACCATTTCTACCCTGATTCAGTAATTCCATTTTGGGAACTACATCTCAAGGAAATAACCAGAAAGGAGGATGAGGGGAAGGTGACTTGTAGAAAACATTCATAGAATGCTACTTATAACAAAAAAAACTAGAAACAAGCCCCAAAACAGAACACTAATTTGGCAACAGAGTAATATTATACAAAAAAGCATTTTTGACAACTAATTTGCTCACAGAACATTTATCTGTTTTGAAATATGCTAGTTTCTGGAAGAGCCAACCACAGACCTTTTGCGGGGGCAAAATTAAAGAAATGAAAGCTATTTTCATACCCCAAATTATCACTTTTAATGTCGTTGACATATATACAACTATATACTTAACATTAAAGGAACTGTTACCATCAATATTTAATCAACATCATGCAAACACAATTTAGAGAAATGCCATTATATAATTGTTTTAAAAACAGGGAACTACATGTTATAAATGATATATCAAAATGTGCATAAAATAAATTCATTTACTTCAACGTAAGTATTATGTGGAAATGTTAAGGGGGATGTAGATATGAATTAAGACATAATGCTTTAATGTTGTATGTTTTGTTTTCCACCCACTTTAATATTCTACTTTGGTCATTTTCTCCTCTATAACCTTGTTTCCTATCTTCCCTGTTTGTATTAAATTGTAATGACAGGTACCTTAACAGTACTACAAGTAGTACTCAAGAACATCAAAGGAGAAAGGAAATTGCTCCCTTGCAGCCTGAAACAAAGATTTCACAAGGTAGGGATGGCAATCAGGAGGGGACAAAAGAAGAATAACATGAAAAGGTACAGAAAGTATGTGATGTGTCTGGGAAACAGTAAATAGTCTAGTTCAGCTATAGCATAAAGTATATAAAAAAGAGGGGCAGAAAATAAGGCAGCAAAGATAAGTCAGATAACAAAAGGCCTTTGATGTCAAGCTACGGAGTAAAAAACTTAAAACTACTGATAATGAAGGGCCAAGGAAGGCTTGTTTTTGTTGCTTTTTGGTTAGTTTAAATAGGGACTGCATGTAGTTAAGAACAATGTTTTTGGAAACTAAATTTGACAGCAGCATACAGGTAATCAAGAGCTGAACTAGAAAGGTAAGAATGGAAAGAAAGAGAAGTGAAAGATTCTGAAGGCAAAACTGATGGGGAATGCTGAGTTTGGAAACATGCTGAGCTCAAGGGGCTGGTGAGTGAGTTAAAAAAATCATTAGATAGGGGGTTAATCTATAATTTCATTGTTGTAGGGACTCTTGGAGAAGAATTTCCTTTACAATACAGTTCAATACTTTCAGAGAGCACTAGAGGTCAAATGACTTGCCCAGAGTCACAGAGACAATATTAGATGCATAATCTGACACCAAGTATTCGAGGCTTCAAAGGTGGCTATCCATTAATACTCCACACTGAGTAGATCAAAGGCATTAATACAAAGTATAAATCTATTTCAAGGATATAAATCCTTATTCTTAAAAAAAAAAAAAGATGGCTTAAGTTACCTTCATTCTCCTATTTGCCCATATTTGGTCTAATGCCAGGGGCCTGTGGTCTTCTAGATCCTTGGGTACGGCCTTGTGACTGAGTCCAAGTTTTACAGAACAATCCTTTTATTAAGGAGATTTGTTTCATGAAGTCTGGATTCAAAGGACAGTACTTGAGGACCTAGAGAGTCACCTGTGGTCTTAAGGCTGCAGATTCCCTACCCCAGGTCTTATCTTTCACTCACTTCTCTCCCTAACTCCTGTTTCTCATATCCAATCAGCTAAGAAGTTCAGCTGGCTCTACCTTTGCCAAACCTCTTACATTCACATCATTTCATCTTTTTTTTTCATTTTGTATCCACAATACCCTGAACAGTGCAAATGCTTCATAAATATTTACTGAATGGAAGGAATTCTCTATCAATCTGAAATGGGCCTCTTATAAGACAAGGAAATTTTCCAAGATCAAATTCTTACCTCAAAAGAACATTTCTTAATGCAAAGTTCCACAAGCCTAATCACCAAAATTAAAATGTTTTTCATAACTAATATTTTATGCTACTTCACCAGAAATACTTTTAGGAAACCTGTATTTATGATCAAGTAGCAAAGATTTTCCAAGAGCACAATTAGCTGGAGTGTTGATTTCATGTTATCTAACAGAACCAGTCAGATCCGTAAGCAGCCTATAAAAGATTGCTCACATATCATTATTTAACTTTAATCAATTATAAAAGACATCATGTGAAAGCATCCATGATAAGTTACAGATGATAACTAGAGAGCCAGCATTGTCAATAGCTTTCTACTTATCAAATATATCTGCTGAACTGACTTTTATGCCTACTGGGCTTCTTGTGCCCAACTCAGTCATAAAATTAGCTCATACCTGTATGGTGTTTTAAGGCTAACCAACACAACAACTCTGCTGTCTAAAACAAGGAAACTGGCTAATATTCTCACTGCAGTTGGTCCTACACAGACCATATCTCAAGTGGAGAATTAATAAGAAGAGTAGTCTGGAGGAGAAGGGTTTGGAAGCCATGTCATATGAGGAATAGTTAAAAGAAATCAGTATGTTCAGGCTGAAAAAGAAGTGTAGAGAGAAAAATTACCAGTCTACTCAAACATGTGGAGGGACTAGTCATGAAGGAGAAAGCAGCATTGTTCAGAAGACACAACAAGGATCAATTGGTAGAAGTTCAAGGCAATACGTTTGAGAAGGACTGAAGTTAAAGGCAAGGAAAAATTTCCTCACAACTAGAGTTGACAAAAAATGGAACGGACTCACTCATGAGATAGTGGAAATACAGAATTATAGAGTCTTACAATTCATATGGGTACACTTAACAAGGCGACTAAAGATGAAGAGAGCCAGGATATAAACCAGTTCATCAGACTTTCAAAAACGCTGCATTTTCCACTGGGTCTCAACAGCCTCTAGTTATCAGTGCTAATGGATGTCAACTTGGCAGGAATGCTACAGAAATGATTTCCTGCACTGGATGGAAGGCTGGACTAGAAATCTTCTCGTATCCTAATTCAACAAACACTAAGAACTGTAAAAGTGGAACTAAATTCTATTCACTAAGACTGGGACTAAGAAATGGGCTTAGCTTATCCCATGAGATTTAAGTCAGACATAACGGAGAATTACATGATTTTAAGAATGATTAAATACCAAGAAAAGTTACAATAACTCCATCTTCTGGGAATGTTTAGAAGCAAGAAAAGGGGTGATGATGGTGGTGATGGTGGTGGTGGTGGTGGTAGAGGTTAAACTATCTCTTTGTTATCTTTCTGAAGAACAGGGAAATGACTGATACCCTTTATGGAAAGTGTTTATCTGTCTTAAAGAGAAAGAAACTACCACATTGGAGGAATCTTGCATGTATTCTCATACTATTTACAAAGAACTTTAATTTTAAATATTCAGATGGCTTAAGAACACAACACACATATGTAAGGAAAACAATTCAAATGCTATTTTCTTCCTTTTTTATAATAAAATAAAAAATTTAAATACAGTTTAAAAGATTTTATCAATTGATAGAAAACAAAATTAATTTGTGTTTTCCTATAAGAATTTGCACTATGAAGAAATTAATTTCTGGCTTTGAAAAGCATTTGTTCATTACGAAGTTGAACCAGTAAACACTTCCTCCCACCCCCACCCCTATTGTTAAACACCAGAGTCAAAGGTGAGGATAACCTTTATCACATTATTACCTTAATGAAGAAAATGAGGGAAAAGGTCTACTAAGATTAACATTATGATATATTATCTAGTTTTTCTCCTTACCCTTGTAAGCATGCAATAATATGTGCTTTGAAAATGTTAATCTTTTCTGTTTATGTTTTGGGGTAGGGTAAAGATTCTCCCACACCTATTAAACCACATGTAACTCAAATTTTAGAGGGCTATTCCAAGGGGCTCTGCATTAAACCCATTATCTACATTCATAAAAGTGCTGACTTAACGGCTATCAAAACTAAAATGCTAGAAAAACAATCATTCTAACTTAGAAACTATCCCTTTTTTAACTGTACTTCCCTTAACTCTCATGGTAATAAACTTGATTTTAATGCAATTTAAATAATTAGAAAAATGTTTATTTGAAGAAATAAAATGCCTTCCTTGAAAATTATACATGCCATATTTTTCAAACAACTCCTTTCAAACTGCTGCAACCTGAAGCCTGCATACCAGAAGTATTGTCAAAATAAAAACCTGGAGCTCTGAACTATTTTATCTCTTGGTAAAATCTTCAAAACAATAGGGAGGAGAGGGGTTCTCAGGATATGACATGAATGAATTTCTGTACCTTTTACCCACAGAATAATCACTTGCCAGAAGCAACTTGTTCTTTAGTTTTCACTTGAATTTACTATATATTATTTCATTATTTTAAACAACTAGACCCTGTGGTGGTCACTCACTTGAGTGAGAAGCAAATGGTATGATATCCCATCACTTCCATGAAGCCAAAAAAAGTCCTTTAAGTGTACATTCCACATTAAATCTGAAGATACTTATTCATTACAAGTTAGTTCAGGAAAGTCCTTGTAAAATCTATACATGTTAATTCAATGGAAAGCTGTGTTATTCTAAGTAGCAGTGAACTCATTTTTATCTAGTGTTTTTACCCTTTACAATTTTACAGATGAGGAACCTGAAACTTGGAGAAGGATCTTACATGCCACTGGTTTTCTAGCTGTAATCAGACAACCTTGGTGTGAATTATCGCTGTTATTGACTACCTGTATGGCTTTGTGCAAGGCTTTAAGAGTTTAGATTCACTGATCCCAAAAAGTTCTTCCAGCTCTAAATCTATGACCCTAGATAACCCTACCATAAAATAATAATTACGTAACAAGTATGCAGGACTTCCAAGTTTGCAAACCACCTAACATTTCACGTGATCCTCAAAACAACCGTATGAGGTACATGCTATCATAAATTATCTCTATTTTACAGATGAAGAAATTCAGGCTGAGAGATGAAATTACCTGTCCCAGGTCACGTGTCTGAAGCAGGATTTGAATTCAAGTTCATCATGCTATCACATAAAAACCTACTATTCCCAGGAGACCTCATCTGAAAATCTGCCTATCAAGTGCACAAGATAATTAGCAAATGAAAATAAGAAAATCTATAAATGTCACCTGGCTAAAGATAAATGAACATTACTTGATATTCATGGCATATAACACTGGAACTAAAAGTACAATGGAGTCCATGTCAGAAGATCTGGATTCAAATTCCTGTACTAGTGAAATAGAGGAAAGATCTCAGGAGCAAAAACTGTTGATGCATGTTTTAATCATGTCAGAAACTGATTTCCCTGTGATAATATGATGCATATGAAGTATGCCCTCGGGCAAATTCCTTTTCTCTTAGTCTCCTCATTTGAAATATGAACAGGCTGAACTAGCTATCTGTGGTCTCTTCTACCTCTAGTCCTATCATCTTATGATCTTATAAACCTATAAAAACTGAGAAGAAAATCAACAAGTTAAACAACAAATGGGATATATTGTTTTTAGTAGAAAACAAGCTCGGTGAGTCAATAGCGTGACAGGGTGACCAAAAGTTAACGTCATCTTTGGCTGCACTGAAAGGCACAGCTTTGATAACCCTGCCGCACTCCAGCCTGGCTGGAGCATTTCTAGAGTTCTTTGTTCAGTTCTGGACATGACAGTTTAAAGAGAACATCGATAAGGTGAAAAGATCCCAGAGAAGGAAAACTAAGATAATGAATAACCTTAAGTACATGTCATATCAGGATAAAGTGAAGGAATGGAAGATGTGTAGATTAGAAAAGATTCAGGAGAGTACAACTGTCTTTAAATATCTGAAGTGCTACCATGAGGATGAGAAATTAAATTTGTTCTTTTGGGTCCAAGAAGGCAGAAAACTAGAAGCATCTAGTGAAAAGTTACAAAAGGCAAATTTTGGCTTGACATAAGGAAAATTTTTCTAACACAGCAATCCAAAAAAGTAGTGAGTTGTCTCATTCATTTGGAAATATTCAGGGCACAGGGTAGATGACCAAGTATTGTCAGGTATGTTTAGGGGGAGGGGGAAAAATTCCTTTTTTTATAGTATAAATTGAACTAGATGACCTGAAGGTTCCTTCCAATTCAAAAATTTTGTGATTCTGAGAAATCCAAAATTTTTTTCACTTACATTCCTCTCAGTAGGTGACTAATACACTTAACTTTTTAACACAGGTTTACAAAAGTATCATTTTACATCAGAATTCAAAAGGATCAACTACTTATACAATAATTACATTTCCTTCAAATTTCTTTTATAATAACTTACTCATTTTTGAAATTACAAGAACATTATTAACATCTCAACTTCAACCCTGGCATTTTCAAGAGCACCAATCAAAATTTGTAATGATGCCTTGTTTATTTTTTAGCACTGGCACAAATGGATGTGACTTGCCTTCACATATACTATAATAATAAATGGAATATATGGGGTCAAATTCCAGCTCTGCCACATATGTAATTGTATGACCTTGGACAATCTCTTCCCCTCCAGGAACCAGTTTCCTTTTCTGTAAAATGACAGTGTTGGATTAAAATCCTGCTTAAAGCACCTGGAAGCCTAAATCACATGTGATAGGAGTTTGCTGATCGAGTGGAAGTTAGTGAGAGTGGTCAGGGCAGAGAAGAGAGAGTGCAAGCCAGCAGGCACAGCAAGGCTCATTCAAGAGTGTTTGTACAAAGGCTCCCTTGCACTGCTCCCCACCCCATCCCTCACACTCCCACCCCCCATGGGGTTGGGGGAAAGGCTTGGGAATGCCTTTGTCCCCAGAAGTGCTAACGTGTATTGATTTCTTGGCTACGATGATGGATTTGGCTTTCTAGTGCTGGGATTTGGTTTTCTGGTGTCTAAATAAATGTTTTTCTTCTGCCTTCTATATGCAGTCTTTTATACTTTGTGATTCAGAACTAACCACCATATTCACAGGCCTGGGCGATACAGACATTAATATTGTATTCTGAAAGCTTACACAGTCAGAGGTTATTTACCTCTCTACAGAATAGTTTTTTCTTATGGCCCACTGTCCTTTCTATTTTCACTGCTTAGGACTCTGATCACCCTTTCTTCTGATAAATAACTACTTCTGAAACTTACTATTTCTACTGTTAAGTAGATAGGTTGTGATGTGGATAGATCACTGAGACCAGCTCAAAAAGACTCAAAGTCAACCCTAACTTTGGCTGCTTACTAGCTCTGTGACCTTGGGCAAGTCATGTAACTTGTCTACCCCCAAAATGAGGATAACACTACCCTACCTACTAGCTGTGGCATCCTGGGCAACTCATTTAACTTCTGCTTGCCTCGGACAGGTGCGCTTCTATATGCCTCTAAAATGAGGATAACAAGAGCATCTACCCTGCCCCCCCAGGGTTGTAGGGAGCATCAAATGAGATAATAATGGTAAAGCACATGCCTGGCATTTGGTAGGCACTTAATAAATGTTTGTTTCCCTCTTTCCTTTGCCTGCTATTTCTGCCACATATCTTATCTTCTGAACTAGTAAGGCATAGCTTTTAAAACCATTGCTAGTAAATAAGAACATTCCCTTCCAGTTAGGTAATGAACCAGTCATATTATAAAATATACAATCTTTAGATATTTCATTATTGCTTACTGCTCAGGGTTTTGTTTTTTTTTCTTTTTAACTTCCGGGTTCAGTGTTATTCTAAGCATGTGTATTTATCAGAAGTATTACCTTCAAATAAGTGAAACATTACCAAATAAAAATTAAATGACATGATTTAACACAATATTTTATAGGAAATCAAAAAAATTATTCTTGTTGAAAAGGGAGGGGAGAAGGGAGAAATAAAAGTATTAAGAAAAAAGTTAACTTCCAAGTCATGTGATCCACAAGATGGGCACACTAGGTACTGTCATGATTCAAATGGCCTGTCAAACCTATCCACAATAATGAATAAGCACAAAGGTAAAACAATCACAGCTGACTTGTAGTCTTGTACCTAATAACCCTAACAAGGTAACAAACTTATAAACTAACAGAAGAGAAAGCTAATCCCTAAATTTATTCAGAACTGCATAGCAGACCACAGACTTGGAACCCAGATCCACACTCAGTAAATCCCTCACTGCTCCCACTGCCATCTCTGCAGCCTAACCTTAAGGTCACCTTTCTGAGGCAATGAGCAAAAGAACCTACATCCCCCTTCCCTCACCAGGGAGCAGAGGTATGGTTAAGTGGTAGCTTGCTGCCAGCTTGTTTGTGGGACTTCACAAGACCTGACAGAAAGTGAACTGACATCCAGTTGAAGTCAATCTTGTCTCTCCAAGAAGTCACTTGAGGCAGAGACAGAGGATGGTGAAAAATCAATTCCCCAGCATGGAAGGAAGCTTAGATAGATAGAAAGGATCCACACCTCAAAGGAGGAGTCAAGGAAGTAAGCAATGGAGGAATATATGAAAAAAGGCTGAAATTACCAAAGATTTCAAGAGGAAGAACACTCAATAGCTTAAAGTACAAATAAACCAAAAGGGAAGATATTAATAAGAAAAGGGAATATGGTTTCTAGATCATTGACATCTGTGAATAAATGAATAAAATAAAATAAAAGCAAAAATGAATCAAATCTGATGAGGCAGGACCCTAAAGATTCCCAAGTGAGAAGAGAATCAGAGAAAGATGTCCCCAAAGTGGTTCAGAAAAAGAAATAAGATTCGTGAAAGGAGAATGTATGACTTGCATAGAATAATTGGCAGAATAAAAAAAAAACAACTTGAATCTATGGTAGCAATCTCGCCAAAGAAATGAGAGCTTAACTGATTGGTGTTAATACAAATACGAGGAAATCAAAGACAATTTGGAAGAAGAATAACAAGCAATAATATCAAAAGAAAATATGATTTCCCTAACAAACAAAACACACCAATCTTGAAGATAGTGCACAGAAACATCTTAGATTATATAAGGCTCCCAAAAAGAACCAAAGAAGTCCAAAAACTTGAATACCATAATGCAAAAAATAATACAAGAAAACTGCCCAAAACTTCTGAAGAAAGGAAAGTGCCAATCAAAAGAATCTACAAACACATTAAAAAGACTGCCTCCAGGAAAACAACAATATTAACAACACTATCTCCCTGACATTACATAGCTAAAATTTTAAATTCCAACAGCAAACAAATTCTGTAAACAACCAGGAGAAAAACCTTTAAATATAAAGGAAAAGAATTATGAATAATGTAAGACAATCTCCACCCACCAAAAAGAATGATTCTGAAGAGTAAAGGAGCTCCAAATGCAACCCAAAGTGACATACCCTGCATGATCCTAATTGTCACTAAAAAAAATCTATCTCTTCAGCAAAATACAGGCATTTGAAGCACTGCTATAAAGAAAATAAGACTTAAAGAGATTATTTGTTCTGCAAGAATAAGAAGAGCAGGAAACAAAAGATCTATCTACAAGTTGATTTCTAAACCATTCAATTTCTTGGGGGAAAAAACTGGAGGGCCTTATCATGCCAATCTCTTAAGGAAGTTGGGCTAATGATAATTAGAAAATATATGGGAAATGACAAGGAGAATAAAGAGAATCATCAGAATTTGAGCACATAGAGCTTTAAAATGTACAAAGTTCAGGAAGATTTAATGTACCTTTGGCCAAGATGACTGCCAGGATGGTAACTAGAACACCCAATTCCCATAAAATCAAAACTATCAAAATCCTGAAGATTATATTAAACCAAACGAAAATCAAAAAAATCAAATGCAAAACTACAATAAATGACTTGTTCCATCTCACAACTATAAGAGGTCAGATAGGTCAGTAGGAAGGCAAGAGGAAAGAGAGCTATCAACAAGACAGCATCCAGTGTAGGGTAGCCTCCCCAGGAGATCAGAGGCTGTCCAGAGTGCAGCCTGTAAGACTGTGTATGGAGGCAGCAGAAGTGGAGGGCTCCCTCCAAAAGTCCCTAAGGTGGGAACCTTAGAACTCACCTCTACATGCAATCATCTGTCAGGTCTTCTTGATTGTACTTCCTCATCATCTCTCATTTCCATGTCCTTCTCTATTCACAACACAACCACACTAGTTTAAGTCCTAAAACACTTCTTGCCTGGACATTTTCAATAGACTTCTGTTATCTAATCTCTCCGCTCCTTTCTAATACATCCTCCACACAATTACCAAAAAGGTATTTGTAAAGAACAAACATTTAGAAACCAGATTAGCTTATGCATTTCCATTTTTTAAAGACTATGTTTGAAGAGAGAAAGTACAGTTATCCCTTCCATCCTTTGGGGGTTAGAGGCTTAGCGCCCCTCGCAATCTGGAAAATACACAATTTTTGACCCTTTCCTTCATATTAGAGAAGTCTGAATTATTATGGCATTAAAAGATAAAATGTGGATATTACACAATACTATACACATATTTTACACATTTGAACGTGCAACATGTTGCCTGTTGCTTCTGAAAATTCCCATTTCTTACGCTGACCTAGCAATACTGTTATGGAAAGTCACAATGCGGAAGGGAAAACAACTTTATGTACTCCATTTTTTCTCCCTTCCCTCTGTAATGGCAAGTTGTCTTCCTTTTCTGTACCCAGGAAGGTATTAACCAATAGCTAGGAGCTGTTTAACTCATGTATGACCCTTAGGCAGGTAAATGTTTAACAATTGGAGTGGGGTTGGAGCACCTATACAGGACACATTTTAAGTGAAAGCTGAATTAACATTTTCTCCAACACTTTAAGTCTAGACAATCAACAAAACAATAAACCAAACCCTGAATTATAGTGTTTGCCATTTTTCAAGGTGTAAATGCCACAATGAAAATTTAGCAACCAGCTCCCTCAAACTAGCTCCAGTATATCCTTTATGTGACCCCAAGTGCCTGTCTTGGACTTAGGAACTACCTGTTCTTCTTCCTTTGACCGAGCCAACAAAAGGTGTCTCAATTTTGGTACTTAAGAATACCTTCCAGACATCTGGATGTTCCTCCCCCTTTTCACTGAACTATCCAGAACACTTTAATTCATTCCTGGTTTTTCCAATTGTTAGTGTCCTCTTTCCACAGAGTCATCTTTTTCTCTTCTCTGTTCTTTTCTTAATTTTTTTCTATTCAATTTTATCTTCAGTCCCAGATTCTCTCCCCCTGCCTCCTGCCCTTCCTTACCCGTTTAAAAGGCAAGGAAAACAAAACCCATTACAAATATGTAGTCATGCAAAAAAAAAAAAAATCTCACATTAGTCATATCAAAATAAAGAAGAAGGAAGGAGGGAAGGTGGGAAGGAAGGTGGGAAGGAAGATAGAAAGAAAGAAAGAAAGAAAGAAAGAAAGAAAGAAAGAAAGAAAGAAAGAAAGAAAGAAAGAAAAAGAAAGGAAGGAAGGAAGGAAGGAAGGAAGAAAACATGCTTCAATCTACACTTTGAATCTATTAGCTCTTTATCTAGAGGTGGATCGCATGTTTCATCATGAGTTCTTTGGAGTTGTTGGTCATTGTGTTGAACAGTTCTTAAGTTTTTCAAAGTTGATAATTTTTACAATATTGGTTGTTACTGTGAAGACTGTTCTCTGCTCACTTCACTTTACATCAGTTCATACAAGTATTCCAAGATTTTCTGAAACTCTCTCCCTTTCATCATTTCTTATAGTATAATGATATTCCATCACATTTAGATACTATAACTTGTTCAGCCATGCCTCAACTGATGGGCATCCCCCTTCAGTTTCCAATTGTTTGTCATGACAAAAAAAAGGGCTGAAAAGCCTAACATTTTAACACCAATATATTCTTCTGTTTGATATCATGTGGCTAGGAATCACAGGGCATCACAATCTCAGAAGAATTAAAATAACAATTAATGAAGAATAAAAAAGAAACCAAAGGATATTCAGTGACTTACAAAGGAGAAGTGAACCAAAAATCCCATTATATCAAAGACATATATAAAAAGTAAAGAGGTGAACTGATTCTGTAGTGAGACTGTCCAAGCAGCACACTGGCACCTCCAAGACAGTTTCAGAAACAGAAAAACTTTTTTTTTTTTTTGCATGTTTAGAAGAGGATCTTTGGGGAAATATAGACAAGAATTATACAGGATGAAAAGAGTCATGGAAGGCCTGGAGTGGAGCCGACTGAATACCCTACACCAATCAAATTATGAAGCCAAAGGACATAAAAACAAAAGCAATGATCTACAATTTGAATTTCTACAGATTTAATAAAGCTTTTGAAGGAAAAACTATGTACCTTCATTCTTTTTCATTCTAGGGAGTTGGAGTCTTCTCACACTAAAGCTAATTGGGGAATTCCTCAGAAAAGACTGCCACTATGGTTGTGTTGAATAAAATTTGGATGAAATTGGATAAAATATAATTGGATAAAATTTCAGTAATAGAAATTTAACCAAATTTTTCTTTGTGACTTTATGATGAAAATTGCTTAATCTTTCACTCTAACAAGAATTGCCACCTTACTTATAATTAGAATGAATGAAAAAAGCATTTATGTTAAGGATTTACATGCTACCTTCTTCACATGAGAACAGCTAAATTTTTGGTCTATCAAATTTTAATTCTAATTTCTCTTATCTAAAGTATTAAAATGAAGTGCATAAACAAAGTATGTTGGGCTCAAGAAATAAGCTAAAATTAAACAATCCAAGATTATTAGAATTGGATTTAGGGTTAGGCACATAAAGATCTGAAAGAATGGAAGATGATTATAAAACTCTTATTAATGTTCTTGATTTCTGACAGTCAGTTTATTAAATTCCCTAATACAAGATAAATGAGAGGCTAGGAGAATATCTGCAATGTAAACTGTTTTCACCCAAACCTACAGCACTGTGTATGCTGCTGCTTATACAGAGGGAAAGCTGACTCCTGACTGAATGAGAAATTGCAGAGCACAAAGCTGAATACCTGCATATGGAACTGGTTCTAAACTTACTTCCTGGAGAAACACTGTATAAAGGAAACTTCAAGGAGGGGGAAGAGAAAGACTTTAGAATGGCAAGCGCAGATGAGAAGCGAGCTCCACCGTATCTCTGCTGAGAATGAAGATTATTCTTTTTCTCCTGGCTTGAGCCGAGATCTCACTTCAGCTCATTTACTTTTGTCCATTCTTTAGTACACTTCAATTTGTGCATGTGCCCCATTACTTTACGTTGTTTGCTTGGATATATGTATTCACTCACAATTCACTATCTGTGATTGTCTTTTATGCAACCCAGCATTTGGTGGGAAAAGAGCGAGGTTGTCAAAAGTGTAAGTTAAGACCAACCCTCTCCCCGCCAGGAATGACCAGGTAAGCAGCTTTCCCTCTCAGCTGAGAAATAAAACCTTAGATCAGAAACATGTAAAAAAGGGGAGGGGAGGGGGGCAATAGATAGATAATCAACAGACAATTCTAGTCCAATACCCGTGTTGGAGATAAACTATTGGGGAGCCTGCCCAGCCCCTCCCCACAACTAGCTTACTGGCAAATATGGCACTTGGCTTTACTCCTCAGAGACAAGGCAAACCTCAGATCATATACATCCATCAGCCAGGTTGGGTTTGTGGATGGCATGGATGCACATCAATATATTTACACAGTCCATGTGGACGTATATATTACTGTAGCAAATGTAAAGATACATATTTTCTCTTTTTATATGGATAAGAATTGTCTCAGTTAAACAAAATAATGATTCTAATAGGAAATTTTCCTGTGATGATTGGTGAGTGATTCACCTCAGAAAAGCCCCAGTCTTACTATTACATTTTACTTCTTAACTCCCCAGCTAATTACTTAACAGTCGCCATTCACATGGGGCTCCCCTCTCCCCTCATACTAATCACATCAACTCTGCCAAGGCTTCTGGAGGAAGTGAGTCAATCTGCTACTTCCTTAAGGCTCAATTCACTATTCCTCCAACTTGTAGGTTCCCTGCATGTTTAAACCACCCCTGTTTGCATGTAAGCTTCTTAAAGGCAAGGATTATTTTCATTATTTTTTTATTTGCATCCCAAGGGCTTAGCATGTAAATCCTTAACATAAATGCTTTTTCATTCATTCTAATTGCAGGTAAGACTGCAATTCTTGTTAAGAGTGAAGGATTAAGAAATCTTCACCATAAACTCACAAAGAAAAAATTGGTTAAATTTCTACTAATAAAAGGGTCATTATTAAAAAGATCCAATACAACCATAGTGAAAATCTTTTCTGAGGAATTCTGAAAGTCAGAATCAACAGGACTTGGCTAGTGATTATTTATGTGGGGAGGTGAGGGAGGGAAAGGAGGTGGTCAAAAATGATGCAGAGGTTTCAAAGCCTGACCAACTATGAAAATTGCTGTAATAGCAACAGAAATAGAAAAGTATGGGTAAGTTGCAGATTCGAGGAATATGGTCTATTTTAGATAAGCTGACCTTAAAGTGTTAGTGGAACATCGAAGTGAAGATTACTGAGGAGGTAGCTAGAAATTAAAGAGTGGATTTCAGGGAGGAGATTAAGCCTACAGATGGTTTTTAAGTGTGGGAGTGGATGCAGCACTGTCATAAGAGAAAGTATAAGGAAGAAGAAAGTATAAAGTAAGGGAAATGTACACAACAGCAGGAGGTTCAGGGAAAAATACCTAATTCAGAAATGCTTGATTCATGCTGTAAAGTAATTTATAGAACAAGAAAGAACAATGTCAAAGAAACAAAGGGAATAAAGTCAAGGGCAAAGAGAGGAGGAGGGAGGAGTTAAAAGTCTCAAATGCTGCAGAAAGGTCATGAAAATTTAGATATGACAATATGGAGGTCACTAGTGAAGTAATTTCAGTTGAGCAACTTAAGAAAGAAGCCAGATGTTAGGAGTGAAAGAATAATGAATGGATGATGATTCTATCTTAAAAACATCTCTGGGATCCATCCCTTCTCTCTATTCACATGACCACTACTCTAGTTCAGACCTTCATCACTTCTTACTGGGACTATCACAGTAGCTGATTAAGGGGTCACTCTACATCTGTGCTCTCCATCTCTACAGCTGTCAAATTAATATTCCTAAAGCACTGACCATGGCACTCTCCCATACAAAAGCGATCCAGTGGTTCCCTCTTGCCTCAAGGATAAAATGCAACTTCTTGTGTTTGGTATTTACCTCAAGTTGGTTCCAGTTTATCTTCCTAGGCTTAACATTACTTTCTTTGCCAACCAAACTGGTCTACTTGCTGTTCCTGGTACACACCATCTCCTATCTCAAAAGGCTCCAGCTGGCTGGTTACTAGGCCCCAAGTGCCCTTTCCCTCACCTCTATCTCTGAGAAATGAAACCCCTAGCTTGCTTTCTTAAAGGTTCAGTCCAAGTGCTACCTCCCGTAACAGGGCTATCCAGGGGTTAATGCCCTCTCCCCATCCTCAGGACATGATTCTGCATCTATTCTTCTGTCCACATGTTCCCTCCCAACAGAATGTAAACTGAGAAAGTTAATCACTGAAACAGATTACGTACAAAAGATCGGAAAGCAAGGCGATATATTGGAGCAGTGTTCAATAGCACTCACTATTCCAATAAAAACTGCTGTGAAAACTGGAAAGCCGTCTGGCAGAAATTAGGATTAGATAACATCTGACACCATACACCACAATACGTTCAAAGGATACATAATGCTTACATAAAAGATCATAACAAATCAGAAGAACAAAGGAAGGAGCTAACTTTCACAACGTTGGATTGAGGAAGTGTTCTTAATCAAACAAAGGAAAGAAGATCATAGGAGATAAAATGGTCATTCTGAATCCATAAGATTTGTAAAAGTTTCTGCATAAACAAAATCAATACAGGTATAAATAGAAGGAAAATTCTCAAATGGGGGGAAATATTTGCATAAAAGGTCTCTAATCAATGAAGGATTTTTTAAAAAATCATTTATTAGGTGTTTATTGTGTGCTAATCAATGAGAAAACAAAAAGGAAAGAGACAGCTCTCATTGAGCTCACATTCTAAGTTAGGGAGCTAACACACACGCAAGGATTTGACTGCAAGGTGGATAAAAGTGCCCAGTGGTTCTAAGGACGAATACATAGGCTGCACGACAAAGCCCAGGGGCCCTTAATGTGAACAGACAGGTCAGCTCACAATTCCTGAAAGGGAATAGTCAGTCAATCAACAATCATTTATCAAATGCAAACTATGTTCCAGGAACTATATAGTAATGGCAAAAATAGGATCCTTGCCCTAAAGGAACTCACATTTTAATAAGATAACATGCAAATAACTATGTACATAAAATCATACATACACTTATGTATATATGGGGGGGAGTGAAAGAATAGGGAGAGAAGGGGAGAGAGAATATGAAAAGACAAAGGCAGATGGTTTAAGGTCCTTCCACCTTCCTGGCTGTCTGCTGATTCCTCATCCTCTTCCCTTTGAGAGCAAAGCAAAATTCCTACAAAGGAAGGAGGCATGGGATGGAACCTCAACAGAACCATTCCCCAATAGATACATAAAGGATATGAACTGGCAGTTTTTAAAAATTACATTCTGAACTTAAACACCGAAAGGAAAAGAAAAATCACATTTCTGTATACACAGAACAGAAATTGCACATTTCTATAAACAATTTGCTTTTTATGGTATAATAAATTCAGCATATTACTTTCAAAGCTATCCTATTTGTCTGTGACTCCTTTCGTTCTCTTTTGAGCATTTTTAGGAATTCTAAACCTAGGGTCTGTAAACTTTTTGTTTCACATTTTGATAACTGTATTTTCTTTATAGTCTTACATATTAAAATATGATTTTGAGATGCGATCCATAGATTTTCATCAGTCTGACAAAAGAATCTAGGGCACAAAAAAGATTAAAATTCTCTGTTTTATATGCTTCCAAGACTCTTCATTTTCTTCTTTTAACGTAACATTATTGCTAGCACCCCTCTCCTTCCTGTTCCTGCCTTACCCCTACCACTGAAAGAGGAAAACAAACTATTATAACAAATGGTTATGTAGTCATGTAAAATGTAGTCATGCAAAATGTAGTCATGAAAAAACAATCTCACACACTGGATGGCCAACACCTTTATGAGAGTAGGTAGACAGCTTATTTTGTCAGTCCTCTCAAGTTGTAGTTGGTAAGTACATTGGTTAGAGTTAAGTCTTTCAAAACTGTTTTTCTTTAAATTTAAATATAAAATTTTCTCCTACTTTTATACAACTGACTGTATCAATTCATGTCTTCCCAAGTTTATCTAGAACTGTGACTTTCATCATTTCTTATGGCAAAATAATCCCATGACAGTACTATACCAAAATTTATTCAGTCATTTATTTCCCAACTGATGGCATCCCCTTTGTTTCCAGTCAATTCTTTCCACAATAAAAAAGAGCTGCTATGAATATTTTTGCATTCTTAAGTCCTTTTTTTCTTTCTTTTGAACTCTCTGGGACAGAGATCCAGTACTGGTATGGATGCTAGGTTAAACTATATGAAGCACGGACAATTTAGTGATTTTTGTTAATATAAATTTGCTTTTTAAATTATTAGACCAATTTACATTTCCACTTAGAAAACTGTTTTGGAAAGTCTCTAGGTGCATTAATAGCCAACTCAAAAAGGCTGAAATGCAGTTCGAAGGACTCAGCTGAGGTTAGATAATTAGCATAAATTCACAGTAAAACCAGTCAGCTACTAATTAGTTCTTCTGAATGTGGATTTTTCTTTTTAGAAACCACCAAAAACAATTAAAGTGAGTATTACTGAACAAGGTAAGTAACCTCAGAACTGAATACTGCTCTTTTTTTGGTTGAAAAAGGAGTTGACCAAAAATAATGATGCTGATTCTTTCAAGTGATCCTTCTGCAGGACACAATAGTTTAGATACAGAGATTCGGGAATACATCTGGAGTTTTTGTTTATAATATCATTACTCTGTAAGTACACAACGAAGGTAACTTCAATCAGGACAATGATCTGACTCAACGAATGGCCTTGAATCATCAGAGAAAACTGTCCATTTCCAAAATCAATTAACTTCATTTACACAAAAGGTATATGGTTATTCCTGCCATCCCCTCTTTGGAGGTACCTTATTAGGTATATGTTTTATATTCCTTATCTTAAAATCAACAAAAAATAGATGCTTTGTACTTACGTCCCACAAAATGGGTTAACTCAGAAACTGCTTCTTTCAGTACCTAACAGCTTAACTGTAGAGCTAACTCTGATACTTAAAGAGCATGAAGTAGGTAAATTCCTGCTGAATGAGAACACAAGCAAAATAAGTTAGGCTATTGTATGAAATGTCCTCACTTAGCTTACAGGAATGGCCTCACCTGGAGTGAGTCTAACCCAGCTTTCAGAACAAGAAGTCACTCATTTTTGACAGTAATTCCATAAAACTCTCTTTGTGAACACATTACTACTGTTGTGGTTTCCATGACCCACTAAATAAAAAAAAAAAATCCATGCCAAAAAAAATGTATTCCCAAAGTTAACACAACACAACCCATTCATTTTAGTTTTAAAATTATTTCATATACATTCTCAGTTGATCCTCAAAGAAGATATCACCCCCCAGGGGAAGGAACTTAAACTTGAAAAGGCCACAAAGCTTGGCCCAGTCCAATTTGTACCTGAACAATAAGCCATTCCTGATCACTGTTACCAGGCTTCATTTAAAGACCCCCATTGAAGATGACCTCTTAAGGAAGCACATCTACTTTTGCATGACTCTGATTAGGAAATTCTCCCTTATGTTAAGTGTAAATTAGCCTCACTGCAACTTTCTCTGATTGTTCCTAGTTCTGTCCTCTGTGACTAAACAGAACAAGTCTAGTTCCACTTCCACAGGGCTCAAAAGAAATTACTTATAATATTCTTCATTATAAATTCTTCATCTGAGGAAGGCAAAAAAGAGGGAACTGAAATTCTCCATAAGAGGGGTGAAGTAATAGGTTTCTACTAGGCATGAAGGAGAGCGGAATCAAGGTTCTACTGCTTTTCTGCTCTTTAGACTTCTGTGCTTTCTTGCTTTTAAGGTCTGTGGCATAGTGGATTGTCAAAAATGTGTAGTTCAGGACTCTAGCTGCTATTTTGCCCTATCTCTCCTTACTAAAAATGACAAAGTGATGCCTTTTGGAAAAAAAAATCACATTCAAAAGGATTTTTTTGTAAGGGGGAACAAGACAAATTTTCCTTTTCCCCTCCCACTTCTCTGTGAGCTGCTTTGAAAGATGGAATCAGTTAACTGAACTGATTCTGACAGAGAGCAACTGAATATTTCAGGTAAATTTTGAATTTCATTTTACCTTTTAAAAAGCAGTACTTCCGGCATGACTTCTTTCATAATGCCATTTCAACTTGAGACTTCTGAAGGTGTTAGTCTATGTGAGCTAGGTCATTAACAGAAAAACTAAAAAAGGGCCACTGGTATTCCTAAAAAGCCTAAAAGCCTTTATACTGCAAGTGCTCAATAAATACTTCTGACTTGACAAGGGCAGGGGGGGACACTTTATCATGAAATATTGATTTAAAAAGGAGAAACTAACAATTGTCCTATTTCCATCTTTCAAAATGGTTTTTAGCACTTGGTCTCTGGACACCTTTCCTCTTTACTAGGATGTCTGTTATTAGCTACATCTCCGCAAACCTTTCAATTATTTCATTCTAACCGTGTACCCAGATTGTAAACTTTTTTGTCAAGAATTTTAATAACTTTACAGTTAAAGAAAAGCTGAATAATAGGAATCCTGCTAGTTTTAGGTTTGTGTTATCCTATAATAAATCATGTTGAGGTTATGACATTGTTACATTTAAGCAGTTGAAAGCATTAGGTGTTAGTAAAACAAATATCTCTGTGTTTACAACATTTAGGATGTTTATTTTAAGCATAGTGTGTTTTGATGATTAAAATAGTTTCAGCAAAGAATTACAGTATCAACAATGAGGTAAAATTACCAAGCACTAATTAGTGCTTTACCCTACAATGTTAAATAAAAATTTGTAGAATGAATGGTTTAGAGTTCCTTTTAAGTTTGAGGGTTTTCTAACCTAGAATATACTCACTTAGAGAACTGTGTCCTCCAGCCTCAGCTGGAATTTTTCCATTGAGGTGGAACCTATTACCTCCTCTATCGTCCATTCAACTTTGGGATAACATTGTTAGGATATTTCCCAATATCGAGACTAAATTTATTTCCCTACAAATTCCACCTATTATATCTAATTCTGCTTTTCAGGGCCAAATAGAAAAACCCTTCTTCCATGTGACAGTTCTTCAAGTACTTTAATAAAGTTAACAAATTAAAAAATCCCCCTAAAGTCTTCTTCAGGCTACAGCCCTAATTCTTTCAACTATTCGTCATATGGTATAGTCTCAAAGTCCTCTATCATGTTGATTTTGTTCCTCTGGAAACTTCCAGATTATCCTCTCTTCCCTAAACATAGTCCTTACAATTTAACACAATAAAATATATTCGACTGATGGTAAAATACAGTGGGACTATCTTCTCCTTCATTTTGGACGGTGTCTCTCAATATAACCTAAGATTCTGCCTCAACGAAATAGCTGTAGCTTTCATTTTCAAGCCCTCATCTTTACAAAATAATCTTCAGATTATTTTTAGTTCCCTCCAAATAACTGATTTATCTTCCTGCCTCTAGTCTCTCATCTCGAATTAATCCTTCCCATGTTAGATTTTGTCACACATATAAAACAAAAACACAACATTCTTTGATTTCCCATTGCTTCCCAAATACTGTATAAATTTCTTACCGTGGCAATTCCAGCTCTACTGTACTTGCCCAGTCTATTCCCTAAGTTCTTTTCATCAAACAAGCTTTTATTTAGAGCCTTACTACATATGCTAAGCACCGTCCTCAGTACTGAGAATACAAAAATCAAAACAAAACAGCTCCAGCCTTCAAGAAGTGTACATCAAAAAGGGAATACAATGTGCATACACACACTACTACTTTTTCTCTTCTTCTCAGCCTGTATTATTTCACCTTCTTGGCTTGTTTCATGCCATCCTCCATAGCCAGAATGGATCCAAATGCTACCCAAACTGTAACTGTGGAAATATTCCCTTCCTTCAAAGGAACTCCTTCAACTCTGGGATTACCACCTCCTCCTTCATAACCTCCCTTCACTAATTCCATCCCAAGACAAAAGTCATCTCTCTTTTTCATTCTCCCTTATATATCCATGTACACCTCTTTTCTTCAGTTATGTTCAAAATGTGTGTCATCCCCATTGCCTAGTACAATATCCTGAATTCAGCAAGCATTCATATTAAATACAGTTCAACAGTACATTTACTAAAATAGTATCTATACAGAATTATAAAGTTTAAAAGTTCTTATTATCTGGAGACTGTGATCATTCTGAAAATTTCTAAAAAAAATAATATTCCAATTTCTACTTAAAACAGGAATTAATTTCAAATCATTTACCTAGCAAATAATTTCTGTTTGAAAAGCTGATGTTGTAAGAGCTAACCCTAGACAAGGGATGGGGAACCTAGTGGCCTCAAAGCCACATGTGGCCCTCCAGGTCCTCAAGTGTGGTCCTTTGACTAAATCCAAATTTCACAGAACAAATCTCTTTAATAAGAAGATTTATTCCGTAAAACTTGGACTCGGTCAAAAGGCCACAAGTGAGAACGTAGAGGGCCACATAATGGCGCTGAGACCACAGGTTTCCCACTCCTCTCCTAGACCAATGTCAGTGAAGTAAGACTAGCCTAGCGGAAACGTCAAAGTTAAAACCTTGAGGAACAAATAAAACTCTTTTTCTGCTAATATATGCAAGACTGTATTAATATTATACAAGCACCCCTCAAATTAAAGAGGCGAGGGTTAAACCTTGACTGTTTCAGCCTCATTACGCTGATGATGATTCATATGGGATGGCATAGGATTCCCACTAATTGTTCTTCTTATACTACATTATCCTACTATAAGAGTAACACTGACGATAGACTAGTACGTACCTACTTAATTCATTTTCTGTATTCAAATTTATAGGCAAATTCTTTTTAAATGTTTTTAAAAAGGAATATGATTCAATAACTAGTACATCTAAACAAAGCTATATTGTCCAAGAAGGAGAAGAAACAGTTTTTCAAACCCCCTCCCTCAGCATTTTACATCTTAATGGCTTCCTATTACTATTGCTAACAGCATTAAATAGTGACTGCTGTTAACAAGTGGGGCAGCAGTATGAGCAATTTTTGAATACGATGATGCCTTTTCTATGTAGGAGAATAACTCAAAAATCAATCCATCTACACAGATACTATGAAGCAGTGCAAGAAAACCAAAGGACTTGTATACATCAGTAAAGACAAGGAGGTTCAGGGCACTCAGAAAATGTTTAGGTAGAGGAAATAGAAGAGGTACCACATCCCTTCACCTGTATGTTTGTAGAGGGATGCTGTGAGAATGGAGGGGAGGTAAGTAAAAGTATCTGACTTAAAAAAGGCTCCCTACTGTGTAAGAGACTAAGTGAGGAAGTAATAGTAAGGAGCATGTGGCTTCCACATTTCTATACCCTCTGCTTGGCCAGGTGTTATTCAAAAACTAGATAAGACCTGGTCCCATCCTTTCATTCATTCAAGTAAACATCTACTTTCTACAGAGCATTATGGTGAACATTCAAGTAAAAGATTAAGCAAAATGTCTATTAATCATGATTCCTATCCTTAGAATTTACATTCTGAGGGATAAGATACTAAGAGATAGCAGAGAATGTATACAATAATTAAAAGAACACCAGAGAAAGCAAAAATGTCCATTGACTGAGAAATGGTTAAACAAACTGTGGCACATGATAAGGGGTTCTTACTGTGCTGTAAGAAATGATATGTGTGATGAATACAGCGAAGCATGGAAAGATCTCTACGTACTGACGAGTTAAATAAGCAGAGCCAAGAAAACAATATACTCAGTAACTATAAAAATAAAAAGAGCCACACACCAAAAAATAAGTAAATCCAACAAAATTATAAAGATCATTTATTGCTGTTCAGTAATTCATTCATGTCTGACTCTTCGTGACTCTGTAGTCCTCTTTCTACACAAAGATTCTGGATTCTTTCATTTCCCTCTCTAGTAGATTAAGGCAAAGTGACTTTCTCAGGGTCACACAGCTAGCTAGTAAGTGTCTGAGGTCAAATTTGAACTCAGGTCTTCCTGATTCCAGGCCCAGTGCTCTAATCCACTGAGCCATCCAGCAAGGTTCAAATGAGGAATTATGAGAAGACACCCCCAAGCTATCCTTTCACAGATGTGGAGGTACACAAGTGTTACATAATACATGTCCTTTGGGTTTTTTTAATGTATCAATCAGTTTTGCTAATGTTTTTTTCCTCCCTAAGAAATACTACCTGTCAAATAAAATGGTTCTTGGGGTGGAGTGTGGAGAGAACAGCAGAATAGCAAGGTGATGCAGTGGACAGAGCATCAGGGCTGGAGTCATCTGAACTCATATCCCAGAGTTCAAATCTGTTCTCAGATACTTTCTAGCTGCGTGATCCTGGGTAAGTCACTCTGTTTGCCTTGGTTCCTCATCTGTAAAAGAGCTGAAGAGGAAAATGGCAAACTGCTCCATTATCTTTGCCAAGAAGACCCCAAATGAGATCACAAAGAGTTGGGCATAGATGAAAAACAAAAACAACTCAATAACAACAACTGCTCTTAGGAAGGAGGGATCAAGGGAGAAGGATACTTGGGATAACTATGATGATGTAACATGACATCAATAAAAATGTATTTAAAAAATAAAAAAATGAGAGGAATAGCATCTGGAAAAAAGGCTACTGCAACAATCTGGGCAGAAAGATAATTTAATAGCAGCCTCTATTAGGCTGGTAGCAAAAGGAAGACAACAGATTTGAAAGACAGAAGTAGAATAAGAACTGAGATGAGGCTCTGTAGAATCACTATAACATTAAGCATTAAGTCACTTACAAAAAGCATGTACAATTAAGTTGTACAGAACAAAAATAATCATTTTGTACACAGGAGAGCTAGTAAGTAGGATGAATTTTTTATATTCATTGTCCACCAGTAACATTTTATCATAAACCCTCATTACTAGATCTAGTAACTAGTTTCTGCAACCAAGTTGCCAACATTTTTGTTCATATTTGTTTTTAAAAAGTATTTTAAAGTTAGGCTTAAATGTGTCTTTGTTATAAACTTGGGAATGTAGGATCACAATGGCAAGGGCTTCAGAGGACATCTACTTCTACTCCTCATTTTACAAATGAAGTTGTGGCCCAGACAAGCAGACTGACTTGCCTCAGGGATCAAGAGCCCTTGAAAAGCAAGACTAGAATCTTAACCTTATTCTCCTGACTCCAAATACAATGTGCACTTACCCACACTCTGTGTGTGTGCGTGTGCATGTTCATGTGCATGTGCATGTGTGTAGATAGATAGCTAGATCAATCTGGGACAAGCAGTACAAAAAGCAAGGGGGGCTAAGAATTAAATAAAGAGGCAGAAAGCTGGCTTGACTTCAAGAAATCCAACTTCTCTCAGAAACAATGGCACACCCATCTTTCTAATACTGCTACCCTACCAGTGCTGTTGTAAAGCTAATGAGGCATGGAACTCAACAGTCTCTGAAGAACTGAAAACCAAAACCACACAAAGGAGAGGAGTGTGATAGGTATGACGAGCAGACTATGGCAGGAACAATAGAAATCATTACAGAAATGTATGACAGGAAAAGAAAATGAGGGGTTCGTGTGACAAGGGCAAGATATGACAGGTATACAGCCTGAATGTTCCTGTTAGTGACAAGGGAAAGTGAGGAAGGTTTCCAATACTGTGCCTAAAGCTCCTCCTAAATACAAAACCAAAAACTTACGCAGGAGTTTACAACAGTCACCAAGGATGGGTGGGTATGAGTAGGTGACATTGTGGACTACTGGAGGGAATATCTAAATAAATGAGGAGAGTCTTTTGAGTATGTTACTATCATTATTAAAAGGAATTATTTTGATAGGCTTGAAAAATTAACTTGATTAAAGGGATTCAATAAAAAAAAAAGTACTATTTATGTGACTGATACTAATATCAGGGATAAAATCTCATGATGTGGTAACCTCTACAGCAAAGCAGACTGCAAGCTCTATATGACTCGGAATATCATCTCTGAGAGTTGCCATGGCTAAAAAAATTCATAAAAATAGTCAATTTGGCACTCCTGGTAGAGTTGTGAACTGATCCAACAATTTGGAGCAGTTTGGAACTATGTCCAAAGGGCAATCAAACTGCGCATAACCTTTGCATTCCATAGAGTATTGAAAAGGGGAGGGGGAATCTAATTATACAAAAATCTTTATAGTAGCTCTTTTTGTGGTCGCAAAGAATTGGAAACTGAGGGGATGCCCATCAGTTGAAGTATGGCTGAATAAGTTGTGGTACACGACTATAATGAAATATTACTGTGTTAAAAGAAATGATGAGCAGGATGCCTTCAGAAAAACCTGAAAAGACTTATATGAACTGATACAAAGTGAAGTGAGCAGAACCAGGAGAACCCTGTACACAGTAATAGCCATACTGTATAATGGTCATCTGTGAATGACTTAGCTCTTCTCAGCAATACAATGATCCAAGACAATTCCAAAGGACTCATGATGAAAAATGCTGTGTACGTCCAGAGAAAGAACTGACGGTATCTGAATTCAAATTAAAGCATACTATTTTTCACTTTACTTTTTTCATGGGTGTTTTTTTTCTTTTGGTCTGTTTCTTCTTTCACAACATGATGAATATGGAAATAAGTTTTACACTATTGCACATATATAACTTATAGAGATCAAACTGCTTACTATTTTAGAGAGGGGAAGGGGAAGAAGGATGAAAATTAAAATTGTCTTTACATGTAACTGGGAAAAAATATTATTTAAAAATGTTTTTTAAAAAAATCTGGTTATGAGTCTTACCAAACTTAGGCTCATCTTCAAATCAGATACAGTCAATCACCAATATCAATAGTCCAGTCAAATATTCATTTACATCTACTCCATTTTGCTTATGAAAAACACCAAGATGTCTCTCAATGTGACAGTTATTTCATTAAGTATATATATAAGCACAATTCAACTTAAGATGCCCTTATCAACTGATTGCAGTTTCCTTTCTCACAGTGGCAAGGCTATGTGCCAGCTGCCTAAACAACAATGGAACAGCTTTAATTGAAACTGAGGGCCTCATATTCTAATTAAATCAGGTCATTCTACTGAAACAGAAACTATGTGCTGATTCTTGATGTGAATGTTAATTAACATTAGGACCATGACAAGTTTCTAAATATATTTAAAATTAGAAAAGTCACAAGTAATAATAGCTAGCATTCATAAAGCAATGTTTGCACAGTACTCTACAAATACCACCACATTTTATCCTCACAACAACTTTGGGAGGTGGGTGCCATGATTATGTTTTACAGACGAGGAAACTGAGTCAAATAGAGGATAAGTGACCTACCTGGGTCATAAAGCTAGCTGGTGTCTGAGGCAGAAATTGCACTCGAATCTTCCAGATTCAAAGTTCTGCGTTCTATCCACTATGCCACTTGTCTCATCACATTCTAACACAAATTAAGAATTCAAAATGCCTTGATTCCTTCAAAGCTCCTAAAGTAACTACTTTACACTATATCTGAGGATCAGTATTATTCCCACTTCACACATGAATAGACTAGAACAGGAACTTGTAAGACTACTGAACTATCCATTATCAGTGAATCAAATCCAATGAAAGACTTAAGCCAAAAAAAGTTCAAAACTAGTACTTCCCATTCTTTTCCTACATCCACAATTATTTATTTTTTGGTAGAGTTATTATATAACCTCACAGAACATTCAGTTTCCAAAAGAACAGCACTATGAATAAAAATCATTCTTAGACTAATAGACCTATCCCAACAAAAATACCTAAATTCTTCTGATCTGTGCTCTCATTAAAGGAAAAATAGTATTTTGTTTCAGCAAACAAGAACTGGGTTTAGAGGTGCACCTTTGCCTCCCACAGAGGAACTTACTGCCTTAGAGTCTATCACTTCTGCATTCTCAATCATCTCTCTAGCGCTTCTGCTCTTCACTGCCACCAAGAATGTGGGCAGGTGGTGTACCCCACTAGCCCTGAGGATCCTAACCTACTAACTTATACTTCCCGGGACTATCCATCAGTGGAAACAGGAGGGTAGTGATACTGCCCTAGCTCTGGTCAGGAACCAGAATATGATCCAACATCTTCTTTGCCCCACAATTCTATGCCTGGCTTTGAGAGACTTCACCAACTCTTGCCACCAAAGGCTTCAAGTACCCAGAAAAATGAAACTTCATTAATGTCAAGGCTGCTGTCCCACACCCCACTCCTCTCTTTTCTATCACTAGTCCTGAGGACTAATGGGGAAGGCTTAGAATTCTCACTTCTCTTGGGGATCTGGGAGTCTATTAACAGTGCCAGAGCCAAATGGAGACTGAATCCACTCTGCACATTCTCATCACAACAAGGCCACAGTCTTTTCTTATACCAATCAGATAAGAGCTTGATTTGAAAACATGAACAAACCCAATCACTTGTGGACACCCAGTCTGCTCTATCATGCATTAGCATTGATAAAAGAAGCAATCTATCATCCCTCCAAGAACAAAAAGGATGCAGAGGGGGTAGAGTCCAAACCTCTCCAAATACCTGTAAAAATGACTCTAAATAAATTCTATAGCAACAGAACCCACAAAATGACAGAGTGAAACAAATTTTCAGCTTAAGACAACCTGGAAAGCTGGTAGGAAAGGTCTAATGCACTGGGCACTGAATTCTTGGAAGCTATGGCAGTTTTTAGACTTCTCAACCCCAAAATACCAAAGGCAATGTGGAAGATCAGTAGGAAAGGTCAGATCTGTGTGAGAGAGGAGTGCCGTCCAGTCCCACTCCCAGCCCCAGAGGCTGCAGTAGAGCAAGTAGCAGCCGTAGCAGTGGCAGCTGTTTCTGGAACTCTAAGCCCAAAGACTATGGGGGGATCAAGCAGCTGAACACAGAGGGATTGCAGGGATCTCTTTGCCAGTGCTAAGGCAAGATTCTCTTGCTTTTCCCTGTTTGGATCTGGGTTGCAGTCCTGGGGGCAAGGAGGAGTCCTGGTGTGGTGTAGTTTGTGGCAGTGGTGGAGAAGGAATTCTCCTCACATTCCAAGGCAGAAAAGAACGCTTGAGGTTACTCACAGATCAGAGCACAGATGAGAGAAGTAAACACCTCTTCTTTGATCATACAACTTTGGAAGAGCTGATAATTTGCAGGTCCCCAGAAGTATCTCTGAAAATAGCTGCACAAAACCCCTGAAGCTTGGGGCAGTTGACACTGCAATCACCTCCCATCCCTTACCCCTCACTAGAAGCAGAGTCCTACCTTGACAAAGAGCTCAAAAGTCAAGTAATTGGCTGGAAAAATGAGCAAACAGCAGGAAAAAAAAATCAGACAATAGAATCTTACTTTGGTGACAAGGAAGATCAAAACCTACAACCAGAAGAAGACATCAAAGTCAAAACTCCTACATGCAAGGCCTTTAAGAAAAATATAAATTGGCAGCAGACCATGGAGGAGCTCAAAAGGAATTTTGAAAATCAAGTAAGAGAAGTAGAGGAAAAATTGGGAAGAGAAATGAGTGATGCATGAAAATCAAGTCAACAGCTTGCTAAAGGAGACCTCCCAAAAAAATGCCAAAAATAACACTTAAAAAAACAGACTAACCCAAATGGCAAAAGAGAGCCAAAAAGCCAATGAGGAAAAGAATGCCTTAAAAAAAAAGAATTGACCAAATGGAAAAGGAGGTCCAAAAGCTCACTGAAGAAAATAATTCCTTAAAAAAAAATATCCATTTTGAGTTTATTCTGGTATGGGATGTGAGATGTTGAACAAAACTGTGAAGTGCTTTCCAGTTTTCCCATCAGTTCTCATTAATGCCTTTTTTCCTCCCTTTCAAAAAATAAAACAAAATCATGTTTTCCCCAATGACAGGTTTTCCCCAAATGAGAAACTACAAGTCAATTCTTTGTACATGGACAAGGAACATATTTATTTATGCACCTCTAACAATGCAGGTCAGCACCTTCTCTGCAATCTATAACCCACAGTCTCAGGAGAGTTGGCTAGAGCACTAAGTGATCAAGATCACATGTGTCAGTGGCAAACCTGTACTCAGGTGTTTTGGGCTTTGAAGATGGTGTGATAATCCACTGCTCTCTCTCCACGTATCTGTATTATCCATGGTCAATTTTAAATTCCCGGCTAGTTTTTATACCTTTCAAATAATGACTCCAGGAAATTTAAAATAGAACAAATTTAATCATAAGAAAATTTGAGGTGGCAGATGATTGTTCTTTTATTGTATTCCATCAGGATATATAAAATGATCTCAAGACTGGCAAATTTTGCATTATTGCAGAAAAATGTTATTCTAATACATTAACATATTGCTAAAATTGCTACTAGAAGTTTATACTACTCAGCTCAGGGTGACTAAATTTGAACATACCTAATGTTCAACTAAAAACTGATGAAACTAAAAGTTTCTCTTATAACTCACTGGATTTCACCATAATTTGTAATCGGAAGATTAAAGTATGGCCTGGTTCACAACATAAGCTCCATCTGACCTCTTGAGCAAGCCTTTCTCCCACACTCTTAGTGTTAAAAATAATGATGTAAACCACAAATCAGGCTATTTTTACCCCACAAACAAACGCAGGCCTAAAAGACACAGAATGGACTGAATAGGAAAGGCTGGACTCCACAAATGCTTAAAAAATGATTATAAGGATTTTATAAGAAATTGGATTATAGACTTCACCCATGACAGCTACTGAAAAGACATTATGACAGGTGAGGCAGAGCAAGAAATGAGTTGATTCAAGAAGAAGTTCAAGAAGAAGCTATTAGGGATGAAGCACCATATTAGAAATCAAAGATGATATAAATGAATATTCAGAGCCTTTTTCCCCTTGGCCCACCCATGTGGTACATGCACAAGTGTCTTTCTCATCATTCTTCCTATAAAGCTTACAGAATAAATATATACCTTCCCATTCCGATAAGATCAGGTATAATTCGAAGAAGAGACATCAAAGGAGGATCAAGCTGGGTCTACCTACCAGCCCAGCAACATTTATTATGTACCAAGGCCAAACGCCTTTCCATGCCACTACCCTGATAAGAAGCCCATACCACTACTGTCCCCTTTAGAGAACTGTCTGCTAAGATACAGACATAAAAATAAAACTCATTCCTGTCTTTTGCTTCCACGGATCTGAGTTCATTAGTTCTATAGCAAGTATGTAGATTTTAAATGACTATTCTCTGCATCCCTGTATGTGTGGGAATTATGTATTTTCAGTTACATGGTAAGAGGAAATTTCCAAAATAAATCAAGTGCTGATGTTAGAGTCTCTAAGACCTGGACCAAATCCTACCTCAGGTATCAGGTATGAACCCCAGCAAGTGACATGACCTCTTGGAATCTGGAGGAGACAATGGCAGCACCTACCTTAGAGGGTACGGCTGTGATGGGGATCCCAAGATATAAGGCACAAATGGTAAAGGGCTCTAGCAGCCAAGTTACATGTGGCTGACTCTGCACAAATCAAAGGTCTAGTCAAAAATTACCTTAGAGAAAACCTTATTTTACCCATGAGATAAGCTAAGAGTTTTGTTCAACTGCTAGGTGTCTGTGATTCTTCATGTTTACAATCTCATGAAGATATTGGTATATTCACGGTTGGAGAATCCAGCAATGGTAGGAATTAGACTGTGTCAATGTGAATGGTTTATAAAAACTGTTTGCTAAAGATACAATTCTCATAATAAAAGTTCTATAAAACAAATTCTCTTCCAGTGCTTTTATTCCTATAGGGAAAAACAAAACAAATTTAAGTAAATAATAAGCACATTTAAATGCCAAAATAAGTTATTACTTATTACTAAGTTACAAACATTTGGAGAAGAAAAAAAATTAATGTCAGCTGGAAATGTTGAAAGTTTTATGGGTAGATAAAAATTCGAGCTGGGTTCTGAAGGCTGGGTAAAGTTTAATTAAAAGAAGCAAAGCAGGGCCACTGAAAATTTCTGAGTAGGAAAATAGTTATGATGGCAGTATTTAAGAACTAATATTCAACACAATGATGCATCATATCCCAAAGCTCTCATGATGAAACACTATATACCTCCAGATAGAGAACTGATGGATTCAGAATATAGACCAAAGTATATTTTTCTCATCTAAGAAGAAAGAGATCAAGATGGAGAAGGGTCCTGTAACAAAATATTTATAACAGTACTTTTTGTGATAGCAAAAAATTCAAAAAGAAAAAAAAGAAAAAAAAAGGAGATGCCATTGATTAGAGACTAGATAAACAAATTATAGTATGCTTCTTGTTTTTTTTCCTCTTTCCAGAAGATTAATGTCTGTTTTGTACAACTTCATATTTGTATTGAAGTTTCTACTTATTGTCTTCTCAACAGATGGGGAAGGAGGCAGGAGGAGGAAGAGAATCTACAACTGAAAATAAAATAAAACTGAGTGGAAAGAGTGAAAGATGACAGATTTTGAGCCTGTATAACTGAAGGGGTGACATTGGAACCATCAACAGAAAGACAGACAAAGAAAAGAACAATTTAAGTGGGAAGATGATGAGTTCAATGTTGAGTTCAAATAGCAGGCCTTTAGAAAAAAAGTTTTAGGAGAGCAGCAGAGATAGTCGAGTTGCAGGATGCTAAAGGCAACTGTAAAAGGAAATAGGGGCATCCAATATATACTACTCAGAATGAAAGGAGGATGACATTTGAGAGAAGGAGAGAGAAAATGATGGATAGATCAGGGTTACAGAGAGTAGAAAGGAAATCAGATTTTACATATATATATAATTGGGATTATATATATATAATATATATTATTATAATATATTATATTATAATATAATAAATATAATAATAAATTATATTATTATATATAATATAATATATTATATTACATATATCCCAATAAGCTCCAAATTGATGTGACCCCAAATATAAAAAAGCACATCACAAAAAAATTCAAGAATGGAAAATGCT
The DNA here is from genome assembly GCA_028658325.1 of Potorous gilbertii. Lineage (NCBI taxonomy): Eukaryota > Metazoa > Chordata > Mammalia > Diprotodontia > Potoroidae > Potorous > Potorous gilbertii. Next base: position 559,221,272 of record CM053770.1, read on the forward strand.
ATCTTTCACTACTAAGAACAAAAGAATTCCTTGAAGGCAGGGACTACTTGTTTCATTTTTGTCTTCCTATCCTCCATGCTTATAGTGCCTGACACAGTATTTAATACATGCTTGTTGAATAATGGCTAGGGAAGAGGTAGGAAAAGGAATTCGTAATTAAATATGAGACAAATAAAATTTTTTAAATATATAAATGATTATATGATATGAAAAAGCTTGTACAGGAACAAAATCAACACAGCTATCTTAAGAACAGAAACTGTCAAATGAGAAAAATATTTCCATCAAACATCTGATGGTAAGAGTCCGCTATTTTTAAGATATATGGGTAATTGACATAACTATATAAAATTAAAAGTCCATTACCCAAAGGATAAGTGGTCAAAGGGCATGAACAGCTTTCAAAAAATGAATTGCCAACTATTAACAGTACAATTCTAGACTACTACCTTTTCCTAGCTTCACTTTTTTCCCTTTCCAATTTTGACCCTATAGTTAATCAGTAAAACACACTTCAATCTCATCTGTCTTCTTAAATCCCTGGCTCCCTTGTCAAATCAAGCTAATGTTTTGCCAAATCTCAACCCTGGATTATGCCCACCTATATATACTTGGATCCTATTCCCTGTTGCTGAAGGTACTGGAGGAGCACAATAATGCTGACTATTCCACAAATTCATTAGCCAACTTCAAATTTATTATCCAACCTCAAATCTCAACTGTGCCCTTGTTATATAGCGAGCTAATACTTTTATTCATCCCTAACCAATTTTTGTATCACATTCTTCACAGCATCTATTCCAAGCCTCTTCTTCTTTCCCTTAACATTCCATACCATCTGCTTCTGAGAGAAGTTTAGCTCATACTTGACTGAGAAAAATGAAACCTTGAATTCCCTCTTTTCCCCTATTCAACATCTCAAACCCCTTGAAATCAATCCCCATTTTCTTCTTGTTTACTCCAGTCTCTGATGAAGAAGTGGGGTTCCTCTTTAACATGTTCAATCCTGTGCCTTTGATCCTCTCCCTATCAGCTCAGCAAGCAACATGCTCTTCTAATTGTCCCCTCTCTAATCTTCCCACTTCCTATTGTGCTGGCTCTTTTCCTGCTGCCTAGGCACAGGCACAACCTCCCCAATTCTTAAAAAATCTTTGCTTGATCAAAACCATTTTCTCATGCTACTATGCTCTACATCCCTTCTCTTTCACAGATAAACTCCTGTTAAAAAAAAAAAAAAGCTTTCTGCAGTCAGTACCTCTAGTTCCTTTCCTCTAACTTCTCAAGCCTTTGGTATGTTGTTTTTGACCTCATTCAACTGAAACTACTTTCTCCAAAGCTACCAATTACCATATTTTGCTGCATAATCATTGTACCCTGGTTTTTTTTTTCAGTCCACAAATTGGTTTAGCATAACCTTTTATCAGGTGATGACTGCATGATGTAATTCTGTTCAGCACACCACTTAAAAGGTAAACAGAGCAGAAATGTATTCACCAGTGGTAAATGGATACACATTTATCTCTCATGCATTGTGACCCAAGAGTCTAGACTTCTCAGTACCTAGGCACTGTCAGTATCCAATTCATGAGTATTCTGCGCCTCCTAATCTTGCACCAAAGACAGTTTAGTAATGAATAGCTTTTAAGTAATATGGCACGATTTTTAAAGCTTGACATAATGGTACACACCACTTTGACCAAAAATGGTCATAAAATCTGCAACAATTATGTAGTGAAATACATATGTCTTAATTGTCAAATCCCATGGTCTTTTCTTTGTTATCTTTTCTGACCTTAATACTGCATATTACCTTCCTATCCTGAATGTTTTTGTTTTTTTTTAATTTTTGTGACTCTGGCTATCACAAAGCTACCAAAACAGAACTAATATTTTCTGGCTATCACAAAGACACCAAAACAGAACTAATATTTGCTCCCTCAAATCCTCCCTAACACTTACTTTCATTATTTCTGTCAAGGGTACATCTATCCTTCTAGTTGCCCAGATCTGCAATCTAAAAGCCCGGAACTCTTCATACTCACTCTCCCTGACTTCACATATATCATTAGCTGCCTGTCTAGTAGATTCTACCTTTACAGCATCTACTGTATCCATCTCTTTCTCTTCATTCACACATCAACCATTCATGTTCAGGCCCCATTACCACAACTCTCTCTCTCCTCTCTAATTCATCCTCCACATAACCTCCATACTAATCATCCTAAAGCAAAGATAGGTCTGACCAAGGCACACCTACTCCAGAAAGTTCCCATGTCTCTATCCCTTCTAGGATAAAATAAAACTTTCTGATTTTAAGTCTTTCAGAATCTGGATCCAGCTCGTCTTCACGTTCCAGCCAAAGAGGACCCCTTGCTGCTCCTTGTACATGACATTCTAACCTCTTTTCTCCCTGCACAGGCTGTCCCCCTAGACAATACACTGCTTCTTCACATCTGATTTATAAAATCCCTCAAACGCCATCTCATCTCCTAAACAAAGTCTTCTCTGACTTCACAGCTACTAGGACCCTCCCAGGTTACTTTGCATTTTACTTTGTGTATATTTTCTATATATTGTATCAATCAATAAACATTAAGCATCTACTATATGCTGAGCTCTGTGCTAAATATACAAAAAGAGGCAAAGACAGCTCTTACTCCCAAGTAGCTCATAAACTAATAGAGACAAGATGCAAACAAATACATATATATATACATATATGTAGAGAGAGAGAGAAAGAGAGAGAGACACACACACACAAATTATATCCAAGAAAAAGTAATTAATAGAGGGAAGGCACTAGTAATAGTATATCGATAACTCACATTTACATAGCACTTTATAGTGTGAAAAAGTTATTTCCTCACAAAAATTCTGTGAAACAGACTGAACAGCCTGGGTCATGTGTTCAACAAGATAAAGAACCAGACATTTTCTCAGGTGTCCACTCTCAAAACAACCCCAAAAGAGTAATTATACACTAGAAGTAAAGAAATTACCACTGTCTCTATAGGACAAGAAGACCAACAAGGTGCATTAATAGTGACAAATGCTACTGGATTTTAAAGGAAACACCCAGTTAAGGCCAGTGTAATCTATCCAAAAGCTAGTTGGGACAGGTACTGAGGTCAGTGCAAAGTGCATTCCTCAAAGTAGGAGGAAGCTGTGATAGCTTTGGGTTCAGTTCTGACATTCACTTGCAAAAGCAAACTCAAGGTCTCTGTCAAGTGCCATATTGATTGTATATCTTCTGGTGCAGAAGGAAGTGTGGAAGGAACACTGGACAGAAGCATCCTCTTACCCGTCTACCATGGCCCCTTGGTTCATGGCTTGGAGATTGGGTCTTCCCCTGCTCAATTTGCTCATGCAGCCTGGGAACAGGCCACACAAGCAACCCACGGCTGTAAACAGTATCATTATTAACTGTAGTATTTATATACTTATTAACCATTTAATGTAAAATTATACTACATTTCCATTAGGTTATTTTTCTTTTTATATGTTACTATAGACGTTTTTCAGTCTTGTGTCCTGACTCCATTTTCTCCATAAGGCATGTTTTTTTGAGTGATTTTTGCATAGAGCTTTGTTTTATAGGAACACATATATCAAATGATAGAACTGACTGTATAAAGGACAAAAGTCATAAACCATCAAAAATCTCAGGAATAAAGAAATTCAGTTAAAAATCTAGAGCACAAGCAGATTTATAAATCAACAGGACAGAAATTAAAATCAGAAACCAAGATGATTTCTAAAAGACTACAACTAACTCTAAATGAACATTGCAAGGCAAAGGAAACTAAACCAAAACCTCATCAAACACAGAACCCTGTGCACTCCCCAAAGTATGATGAACTGGCAGGATAATGTTCCTGAATGGTTAGAGACGAATCAAAGACCCTGAAAGACTGAAGGTGAGAACAAGTGGCAGAATTTATGTTCTGCATGGCAGAAATATTTAGTAGAATAAATGAATATACAGTGATGAGTCTTTCCAAAGAAGCATAAGCTAGATTAGAACAAACTGGAAATATACTGAAGTGAAGGAAAATCTGGATAAAGAAAAACCAAAGGAACATGCAACTAACATTAAAAGAATATACAATTTTTTATGTAAGCAAAACACATTATCTCACAGACAGGATGAATGCAGAGACAAGTTAAAGATCATAGGCTTCCCAGAAGAACAAGACAAATTGGGTAGATATTATGTGTATTCTACAGAAGAGAGAAATGAGGAACTATGAGGTTAAATGACTTGTCTATGATTTCAGAACTCATTTCTGAAGCAAGATTCTAATCCATATTTCCTAATTTCAGGTCTAAGACTCTATTCCATTACACCTTGATGGGATTTAGATAGAAAATCTTTGGAGCCTTCTTTAACCTGCAATCAAAGAATCTCTTGAAGTTTGAAGCAACCTTAGAGACAGATAATCTACTCTAACTACCCACTCAAGAATGAACCCAGTCAACAAAATCCCAGACAAGAGACCAATGAACCCAGGAAAGCTTGCCACTGCCATCTCACAAGAACCTTCAATTTTTGTTAAGTTATAATCATTAAGAAGTTCTTTTTTAGAATGGGTTAAACCTAACTCTCTCTGTAGCTTTTATGTTCTCTGCTTTCTGGACCCCCGACATGAGCTTCAATCTCTTCCAGATAAGACAGACCTGCAAATATTTATAAATAGCTATATTTGTCCCTCTTAAACTTCTCTTTCTTAGTTCCTTCATCCATTCTTCCATGGCATCTTATAAGGTAGTCCATGTAAACCTCAAAGTACTGTATAAATGTCAGTTATTATGATATGATGATGATAGCATGCTTCTAGTCTTGGTCACCCTCCACTAAGTATGATTCAATTTGTCAATGTTCTTCTTAAAATGTCCACTCCAGATCTTAAAATTCCAGGTACAACCAAGCTTGGAACCAAAGAAAAAAATACAAGAGATTATACCTCCCCCATTCTCTTACAAATCAATCAGTGAAAAACACTTATTCTACTACGTGCTATGCAATAAGAATATAATTATAAAGAATGAAACAATGTTTACTCTCACAGAGCATATAGTCTAATGATTCTGCAAACCATGTGTGTGTGTATATATATATATGTATGTATATTCTGTATTAACATAGCACAAATAAATAAAAAACATATACCAAGTTGTTAAATACACGGTTGTTTGGGAAGGACAGTATTAACAGTTGAGGAAATCAAGAAACGGTCCTAAAGTTTGAGTTATATTCTTGAAGAAGAAAGGGACTTGGAGGTAGAAGAAAGGAGGTAGTTCAGCCACAGAAACCGTCCGTACAAAGGCAAGGAGACAGAAGATGGAGTGTTGAGTGTGAGAAGAGAGAAAACCAGTTTGTCTAGATTTATGAGAGCAAGAGCACTGTCCAATGAAGATAGAAAAATAGGTTGAGACCAGACTGTTAAGGACTTTCAATCAGAGTGGTTTGTATTCTATCCTATGGCAATAGGAAGTCCCTGGAGTTGACTGAACAGTCATATGACGGTCAGAACTGTGCTTAAGGAAAATTATTTTTGACAGTATTGTATAGGACAGAATAGAAAGGCAAGATATTGGATGCAAGGAGACAAATTAGGAGGCTGCTACAGTAAGTTAGGAGAAATGATGAGGACCTGCACTATGGTGGTAGTTAGTCATGTGAGTGGAGAAAAGCAATCAGATAAACAGATGTGATATAAAAACAGAAATAGCAAGTTCTGGAACTGATTGAATATGAGGGATGAGAGAGGATGAAGAGAAGACAGTAATGCCAAGGTTACAAAAGTGGGAGAGTAGAAGGATAGCAGTGAGACATAAACAGGAAGTTCAGAAAAGAGGTTTGTGGGTACAGACAATGCGTTTAGTTTTGGTCGTGGTGAATTTGAATAACTGGGACAATCCAGTGTGCCAATTGCTGAAGCAGGATTGAAGCTCAGGGGAGAAACTGGGAATGAATAGTTACATCAGAGAGCCATCTGAATAAAGATGATAATTAAACCCATGGGAGGTTAGATTATAAGAAAGAATATAGATGGAAAATACAGGAGGAGTGGGTCGAACCGTAAGATACACCTCTAGCTAGGTCTGATGTGGATTATGCAGCAAAGGAGACTGAGGAGGTTTGGTTAGACAGACAGGAAGTGAATCGGGAAAGATTAGTATCAAGAAAACCCATAAGACAGAGTATTCAGGAGGAGAGGATGGTCAGCAGTGTAAAATGCAACAGATAAAGATAAAATGGATGAGGACTGAGAAAAAAAATCACTATTCAGCAATTAAGAGATCATTAACATTGGAGAGAACAGTTTCAGGTCACTGATGAGGCTGGAAGTCATACCACAAGACGACGATGAATCCAAGGAGAAAAAGGCAAGTAGAAACAGCAAAATAGGCAAGTATGACTGAAAAGGAGAGAAGAAGTAAAAGGACTATAGCTTAAAGGAACTGTAGGATATAGGAGCTTTTTTTAAGGATGAGGGAATATGTTTGAAGGCATTATGGAAGTAACCAGGGGATAAGGAAAGGGTGAAGATTCAAAAAAGAAGAAATGAGTGATGATGCAATCTGCTGGAGAAAACAGGAAAGGACAGGACGAAGTGTATATATGTATATACATATACATATATACATACATACATACATACACACACACACACATAAAATGATTGGCTTTGGCAGATGGAAAGGCCACCACTGTCATAAACTTGGGACAAGAAGGAAAAAATAGAGGATGAAAAGAGTAAGAGAAGAGATAGAGATGGTTCTGGCTAAATGGCCTCCACATTCTTAGTTATCCACAGCTGAAAAAATGAAGGATTGTAGAAAGCTTATGGAAGGAATCAAATATTAAAACAGCTCCAGTGGGGAGGAAGACAAGGAAATCAATTAAGGTGAAATAAAAGGACAGTCCTGTTTTAGTTAGGGCCAAGATGATAGACAAGAAAGATGAGGGACAATGAATATGAAATAGTGCAGCTATCCAAGTTTTTCAGTGTTGGTTTTTGTACCACTGATTATCGACAGAGAGATAAAAAGAGTGAGAGAGAGACAGAGACAGAGAGAGAGAGAGAGTGTGTGTGTGTGAGTGTGTGTGTGTGAGTGTGAGAGATCCCTCTTATTTTGCAAACAGAGAACCTAAGGTGAAATGGACATCCGCGAGTGCCCAAGGACACGCTCAAACCTGAGTCTAGGTGTTTTAACTCACCAAAGCCTGTTTTCTCAATTGCCAGAAATGCTACTGTTTCCGCTGCCACTTTCCACAGCACGGCTTGATTCCTCTTCGGCACTTACACGGTACTGTAACTCCTTGTGCACATCTCATCCCCATCTAGGGTCAGTTCCCAAGTTTGTCCTCAAGATGTTGACATCCCTAGGATTATTACTAATTATTGCTCTCAGAGGTAACGCTGAGGCCTGGATTCTTCACAAGCCCCCTCTAGCGTGATTCCAATTAGTCATCATCAAGTAGACTCAATGAGCTTTTTAGCAAGGGTATTTACTACAATAGTCCAAAACCCTAAGGCACACTCTCCCCTAAATACATGTGAAGAGTGAGCTCATACTTAAAGAGTACAAAGGCAGTGAGGCACACACGTAAGATATACCACACCTGTAACAAAAGGGTAACTCACATCTACGTGTACTTTATGAGTTAGAAGTCCTTTCTTGAGTTCAAAGCCAGAATTCTTTCCTGGTGCAAAGGGTCATGATCCTTAAAGCTGACTCCCTCCTTGGGGAACTGCCTTTCCACACGTTTGTCCTCATCTGTTTGTCACTCTGCTCCCAGCTGGATAGGCTGTCTTCTACTGATCCAATCTCTGATCCCAGCTGGATCCAATGTCTGTCTCTGATAACATGGTCAATGGAGTGCGGAGAGGAGGAAGAGGGAAAGAGGGAGAAAGAAAGATACAAAGAGCAAGAGAGAAACTCCTCTCCACCCAAGTAGTTCCTTCTCAAAGGTTTGGGTCCAAAAGTAGAACTGGAATCCTTAACTCCAGAACTTGGATAAGCTCCTTGGGAATAGGAATTATTTCATTCCTTATATCTGGATACCCAGTACCTGGCACATAATATTTGTTTAATAAATAACTGATCAACAGTTTACCACTTGAATGACTACTGAAATTCCTCTAGACATTTAAAATCCTATAGAGGCATGGTTAGCCAAGCAGCTGTTCCAGTTTTTGACCAACACTTTCTCACCTCATAAAGGGATCCCAGGGTATGGATAATCTTGTTTATATATTTAAAACTTTACTTTACCCTTATGTTAACTATATTAATAGGGGTAAGGAAGGAAAAAATATGCAATCTACTCCTTTACATACATATTTGAATCTAGTTGCCTGAAGACAAAAATTTGTTCTTATCCAAGCTTACCTCCCAAGAAAGTGCTTATACACATGGTAAGTAATTAATACATATCCATTAAATGTACCACCATCAAGTAAATGTAAGAAAAGTGATGTCTATTATAAACATATATAAATAGTTATCAGATTTAATTATTTTTTTCTGCACAATTTCTGCACAACTGATATTTTCTAAGTTTGTTTCCTCTTTCCCCTTTAAGCACTTGGAAAGGAAGATATATCTAAGTCTGCTAGCAATCAGGAAGCTTCTCTATTGGTTAAAAGTGTGTTTGTCGTTGTAAGAAAATCGATGTCAGTTGAAAGTGTTCAGCTAGGCGAATACTGAAGAGAGGGAAGAGTTCTGGTAAAGAATATATTCTCAGGTAAGCCAAAATAAGGGACAACATAATGGAGCATGGGTTCCAAGTCTAGAAAATCATCAGACTAAAACTTAGGTCTGGAGAATTTCAGTTCAAGAATAACTTAGCAAGTTCAGGCTTGGCCTGTACTGGATAATTTTATATGTGTTTTCAATCACCTGCCACTCTATCCTTGATATTTTTAATATACTACTCTTTAACCTTTACAACCCCCAAAAAATAAAGAAGAAAGAATTGTATTCAGAAATATCAAGATTAAGAGTTACAACTAAACAATTAAAAATTCACATGATCCAAAGGTAGGGAAACGTAAAAGACACTCATCAAGGAAATGTATTTATTTAAATGTTGTAGTTCTACAGCCAAAATGTCAGAATATGACCTATATTAAATACTTTTAGAAAGATTCCCCCATTACTCCTTCTTCAAGCCTGAGGGCCCAAGGAAGAAATTTTTATTATTTTTTTTAGTGAACAGAGCCCAATAAAGTAACCACTCATACTTGGATCTGTCAAGATCATCAAGGTGTCCCAAATCAATGCCAAGAATAATTTTGACAAAGTGAAAATTTGTCTATAAATAATTAGATTACCAACTCAGCCAAACAGTATTCTATAGGTAGTTATTTCCAGCCTGACTTATCAGCTTCATGGCCAATGAATCTGCTTTCTGACTCTAGTAAAATGAGCTTTCTGTCTAAGCTTTAAGGATATAGAAAAAGTTAAAAAAAGATCAAATAGAATACATGTAAACACAAAAAGCAGCAAACTGAAACAGAAAATAAACCATGGGTTTAAGAAAATGATTAGAAAAAAATTCAATTATAAACTGATTTCTATTTAACCACAATAAACTTAGAGCCATGAAATATTACACTATATATATATGAAAAATTCTTTACTGAGCTTCATAATTAAATATGATTAAATCAGAAAATACTATATGATCCTATTAAACATGATTAAATGAGAAAATACTATATGATCCTATTAAAATTGCTTATAACACAGAATCATGGAATTGAGATCTTTCCAAAGTTATTTAATATTATGGGCCAAGTGTTCAGACATAGTATTTATAAGAACAAAAAGTTTAAATAAATGGTGGCCTTGACCAACTCATAAACTCTTTTGGAAACAAAACCACAAACATCACTAAGTTGTTGACACTCAGTTTAGTTTTGAGAGTGAGGGGGTTTGAGGAAGGATGGTTAGTCTTTAGGTTTGAATACACAATAGTGAACCAAGTTCATCTTAAAGGCAAAGATCTTTAAGACATTCATTCACCTAGGGAACAGATAAAGCACAAATGTTCTCGCCATCCCTTACCAACATGCCTCAAATCAACAGCAATGTTAATAAGGACTTATGCTTTGGTCTATCAAAATATCATCAAGGAGGTATCCCCAATAAATGCTTAAACATGACAGTCATTTTGACAAAGGGAAAACTTGCCCATAGATAATATTTAGATCAACAGCTCAGCCAAACAGTATTCCAGTAGTTAATTACTTCCAGCATTAATAACCACAACAAAATTAGATTTTGTGCCTTTCATAGTTTTTTAATTCCCTCACTAATCTTTTGAGTCAAACTATTCAAAGACACCTCAGGCCTCTGTTCTCTAAAGCAATAACTAGACGTAAACACTTGCCTCTATAATCTTTAGTGAATAACTTTCTAGATAATTTTATTTCCAGACACCAGAGGATCCTCTCCCCTCTTCAGTTTGCATGTTTTTCTCAATAAAAAAAAATTGGACAGAAATCTTTATAAATAGCATTGCATTTATTACTGACTTCTTAATATCATAGAGAGAACATTATTTAAGCCTTCTTCAATGCAGAAAATCATAATAAACATAAATTACTGGAACATCATTTTACCTCCTCTCCATTTCCTCTAATTCTTATTATCTAATTGTTATCTAATACCACACTTGGATATATGATACTTTATTTCTGATTTATCTTTTGTCCCTAATTTTAAGACAATTTAAATTCTATGCTTGTGTCCAATCTCCTGGATTACATGGAGTCCTTCAATCCCGGACTCTTATTTCTCTCTGTGCTATACTTTTTGAAAGTTCCCATTTGGGGATATTTTATGCCAGTTTAACTTTCTAAGGGATTTTTTCCCAAGCAATCACCAAAACAAAAATAGTATCAGAAAAAATTATATTTTAGTGGAAAAATAAATGGATTAGGATCAAATAACCTGGGTTCAAATCCCATATCATCCATTTTCTAGATGTATGATTTTAAGGAAACCCACACCCTCTGAGTCTCAATTTTCTCGTTTGTAAATGTAGACATCGCCTATACCTACCACACAGAGTTGTTCAGATGATTAAAAGAGATTTAACTGTAAGAATGGTACCTGCTGGGAAACATGTGGCATGGCTACCACTGATGAAGCATAAAAATTCATGTACCATTCAAAAGATAATAGGTGATTCCATATCGGATGCAAATACCAGAGTTCTTGAAAGAAAAAGTAACTAGAGCAACAATAAAATCAGTGGACCTATGAGAGCACATAATATTTCCCTTAGGTTTGGCCAGGATCATGGTTAAAAGTGAAGAGGAGAAAAACTGGGAAATTTTGAAATTTGAAAATTGAACTGGGAGAAGCTTAACAAGGAGAATAAGAAAGGAAGAAAAAAAAAGACAAAAGATACTGTAGGCATATCCATTTTTTCCTCTGTAAGGATTATGGAGAAAAGGAAGGATAAGACAGGTTTCTCTCAAAAGAAGTTACCTGCCAGGAGTGTTGACAAATGTTGTAACCCCTGCTACAAGGGAGGCTGAGGTTGGGAGGACTGCTGGGACTCAGAAGGTCTGGGATGCAGCAGGACTGAGTCTATCAGGCATCAACATTATGCCCAGCACCCATTTAGGGAGCCCTTGAGAGCAGAGAGGGTCTAGGAGACTGCCTAAGGAAAGGCAAATCAGCACAGGTAGGAAATGAAACAGGTCAAAGCTTCTGTGCCAGTAAGAAAGAGGATGAACCCATGAGGGGCTTCCATACTTCAAGCCTGGGCAAGACAGATCCAATCTCAAAAAAAGGTGCCTGTAACCTCTATGTTACAACTACCCAAGAGCATGCCAAGATTGCTGGCCATAGCTGGTCCAAGACCCCAAAGGAAAAGAAAAATGAAACTGATGTGATAACATCTGTTCAAAGGAAAGCCACCTGCAGCTGTAAGAAAAGGGGGGAAGAAGCCGTAAAAGGAAACTCTTAAGAAAAAATGGGGAAAAATAATGAACTCAAGGTAAGAAGGCAAAGAAAAACTAAGAAAACAGACAAGAATGTCCAACAGGTCACATAGCAAGAACACAATTCAACAAACAATGAATTTACTCCTCAAAAGAGGAGTTCCTACCCTCGAGGAGTTTACATTCTACTAGGGGAGCAACCCGTATACAGTTAAGTAAATGCAAGATCATTTGATAAAGGGCAAGAACAAAAACCTCAGGGGGACCCATCATTTAGTTGAGGAAAAGAAAAACAATGGTCTTGCTTCGAATGAAAAGAAAATAAAAAGGCCTACAGTAAGTATCTAAGAGAGAGAAGAAACCTAGAAACTGGCACAAATGGAAAAGGACAAAGGAATGGATTCAGGAGATGAAGGAACAGAGGCAATTCAAAGAAAGTCATAAAAAAAAATTCAGAGAAATTCCAAAGACTATGAAAAATAAATGAAAGTGAGGCTGTGTACTACAGACAATATAACAAGGTTAAGTGGTTAGAAATGTAGCCTACATAAGTTGTTCTGAGAGAAGAAAATGGGGAAAAGCAAGAGAGAAAGAATGCAAATTTAAGTTTGGTGAGCTTATGGAAAACAGACAAAGGTCTGTAGAAACTGTTTCTGTTTCCGGGCTGTAAAATTAAAGAACTGTAAATAATTAACATGTAAATAGTTTTCAAATAAAAACCTGTAAACAACTATTGAGAATATATGTGAATATTTTGCAGGAAAAACCTTACAACTACAAAACATTTGAAAAGTTTCAAAGTTGAACATAGTCCCTTTCTTAAGAGTGTTCTTTGAGCAGTCAACATTAAGTACAACTTTTTGACTAAGAATGTTCTTAACTCCTTTTGCCATAGGGAAGCTTGATCATGAACTCTGATATAGCTATTAAACAAGTTCCTTCAATTTGTACATATGAGGAGCCAACAGTACAGAAGTTGTAAAGGTTAGGAGGAAAAAGACGTCTTTTAGTATCACAGATGCCTCCTACACACAACCACAATTCCTTCCAGGAGATTCTAATTGATTTTAGAACTATGCATGAATACATATCCTGCTCCCTGATAAATAAGATTGTGCTGCCTAACTGGAAAACAGGTGAATCGTCTGTGTTTCCTGCTGTATCTTATCACATTTTACTCCTTTTTTCTTCAAATGTGTTTCAAACTCCTTTCATGTGCCCCCAGGATTAGATTTATGAAAAAATGCTAGCAAAAGAAAAAATGATATTCCTTATGCATATTATTGAATTAATCAATTCTAATTCATTTTTCTTCCCAAATGGAGAAATGATCAAGGGTGACTAATCAAATTTTAAATCTCTCAACAGGGAAGTAAATAATCCTTAAAACATTTAGGGTACTCTTTTGCCTTCCTTCTTTCCTCTCCCTCTATTCTCAATACCACTTTAGACTTCCACATTTTTCTATATCCTAACAACCTCTTCTCACTCTCCTGTCTTTCTTTTCCACAAAAAGCAACAAAGAGTTTTTCTTGGAACTGGTGCAAATCTTAAAGCTTAGGAAAAGAGGAATGACAGTGGAGAAAACCGTGTCAAAGAATAGGAAAGGGGGGAAAACACCATGAGAAGGGCTCAAAGGAAATGAAACAGGAAGAGCATCATGGGAAGAGACTGAACCCGGTGATATACCACATAGTTTCTCTTTGCTCTCAAATTCTATTATAATCCTTTCCCTCTTTAAAATTCATTACATATACATATATGTACGTACGTATGTATAAAAACAAGCAAGTATTCTGAAGTAGTGACTTTGAAGTTAATGTCCATTTCACTGTATAAAAAAGTAACCATTTTCCTCAATTTTTTAAATTACCACTTAACCTACAATTCCTACAAGCAACTATTACATGCTAGATTTTCCAGGAGAGACCACATTTCTAGAATACACATACTTTAACAAAGTATAAAAGGAATAGCCTTTGTCAGATGATGTATTCTAACTTTTTGGTTTAGAATATATGGTGATTTTAACTATGCCCCAATCTTAGAGCAACACAAACTTTGCAGTCTTTCAAATAAAAGTTAATCAAGTCTATCATATTTGAAAAAGTATATTACCACTAGCAATTACAACCCTTTTTGCAATCATTCATTACATCCAAGCTTTCCTATTCATTATGAAGAGAGCAAAAAATGAACTTAATAGTTATTACAAAAATGAAGCAAGCATCTTTTGGAAGGCTGTCTAAAGTAAACATTTTAGAATTAAAAAACAAAACAAAACAAAACACGTAACTACCCTGAGACCATAAAGTATGTTTCTTCAGGTGTGCGATCAGTCATCAGGAGAATAACTTAAGTATGAGTTGGCTTTTTGTTTGCTGATATTTTTTTTTCTCCAGGAGAACTGCTAGGTTGAGCTAAATGATTAACAGTTTCTCACCTCATTCCCTTGCGCACCTGACACTTTGGTCAGGGTTAATGATGGTGGCTTTGAAACAAAACTGTTCTCTGACAGACACTACTGTCTTATCAGACAGTCCTCTTATTAGCACCAAACAAACCTTTAGATTTTTCCATCACACAATTTTGAAAAAATTCCACCAAGAAGAATTACAATAGAAAGCCTGATGATAATTGGATTCTGGAATTAAATATTCCTAGTACTTCAATGGCGAACACATGTTCAAATCTGCAAAACTTAAACTTCATGTCATGCTAGCTCCACTAACTACAGTTAAGTGATTTTAAAAACCACTGTAGACACTTTCTTCTGCTAAAGGGATTCCAAAGGAAGCAGGTGGCCATTTCCTCACAACCACCTCCCCTAGGGAATCAACAGCTTGAGGCTGCAGCCCCTTCCCCTGGCAAGTCAGTAGAACAGATATAAGACCAACCTTCCCTTTCCCTCAACACTGCCCTTACCTAAGAAAGCTCAATTATTGAGCAGAAACCAAGACAGACTTTGGATTTTATCTCATTCACAAAATCAAGGTTATACCTCAGATTTACTCCACGAGTCTACGTTCAAGTACCCTTTTAATCATCTCAATGTATTATCACTCAGCAAACTATTTCAATAACTGTTATGTCAATACCATTGCACAATTTTTTGTAATAAATTTTATCTGAAAATAAACCTTATGAAATTACTGAATTGACAGAGCTTGATCTTTTTCTATTAAGTTTACTATAAAATTTGCTAGGCAAGACCGACCACCTCATGTCTTAATTCAATAATGAAGCTGCTGAAGTTCTTTTAAATCTCAGTCTTTCCCTGAAGATTTTCCCTAAAGAGGTAAAGTATAAAAGTATAGGCTTTGGAAGAAGGGGAAGTTGGGGAGAGGAGGTAATCTAGAACTGCTCAGTAATAACAAAATGCTCAATGAAATATATAGAGTGGATGGTAAAATAAAGGCACCGTCAAAAGTCTGTATTTTAAAAATTTGTAGAAAAAGTCAGCTACAAACAACTTGGGTTTCAATACTAACTAAACAGATACACGGATACACATTAATAGACTCACAATGCTTATGCTTTTCTGAGAACAGTCCCAGAGAAACAAATTAGTAAGCACATACTTGTCTCATCTTTCACTTTGTGGACAATAACTCAGGGCTCACAGAAAAATCAGGAGTGTTTCCGAGTATAATGATGGGGGGCGAGGGGGAGGGGGCTGTAAGGTATATTACAGAAAGAAAGATACAAGGATTCATGTTGACTATACTTACTAAGAGGCAAAAGATTAGAGATACGGGAATGCCATTGAGACAAAATAAACAACAGGAAGGAAAAACACAAAGGAACCCCTTCAAATGTAATTAAACGGCAAAGGAGCCCCGCATACAAGATTCTGCTCAAAATATCCCTGTTTTGAGACTCTAAAAGCAAGACACGGGAGAAGAAGGGAAGAGACGTTAAGGCCCCAAGGAGAAGCCAATTAATGCTGGCTAACTGGCTACTTTGGAGTGAATTTTTTTTCGTTTTTGTAGCCAGCTGACCCATTTTGCCAAAAGTACAAGGCAATTAGCTTTGTAAACCTTAATCTGATGAGTCACCACTCGAATTTAAGAGCTTAGGCAAACACGTCCGGGGCAGACGCAGAAGCAGCACTTTCTCCGGGTAGTACACTAACACTCCAGAGGGTACCTAACCCACCCTGGGGGCAAGGGCATGCGGCCTGAGGAAGGGGCGGGCAAGCACGATCCGAGGGAAAGGTGGGGTACCCGAGGGCCTCCCCGGCCGGGAGGCAGCTGCAAGCCCCGGGGAATGACAGCGCACACGGACACATACAACACACAGCCACCCACCCACCCCTGGGAGCCGGCTCTCCTAAACACTCCCACCTCCCCCACCGAGCGGCGTCCGGCAGCCTCCCGAAAGCCGCCGGGGGCGAGCTCTAATGCGGGGGAGGGGAGGGGAGCTCAGCGGGGGGTCCCGGAGTCCCGCCACCTCGTACTTACTTTCGTCCGGCCGTTGATCTTGTAGTTGCCCAGCTTGCCGTTACAGTGGCGGATCAGGTCGTCCATGCTGCTCATGAGCCGTCCGATGGTCTCGCAGCCCGGCTCCTTGCCTTCGATCCAGGTGATCTTGTCGCCCCGGATGTCCTTGGAGGAGTCGCTCTTCTGGCTGACCAGCTGGCCGTCGGTGAACTTGCCCGTGTCGTGCAGGGCCCGCACCTCCTCGCCGATCTGCTGGCCGGTCTCCTTGCCCAGGAAGTCGTCCACCACGCAGATGCCGTGCTTGTTCATGCACGGCACGATGTACTCCAGCGCCAGCTTGAGCGCCGGCAGCGGCTTCGTCTGCCCGTTGGGCCTCAGCATCAGCCCCAAGCTCGGGGGGCTCAGCTGAGGGCACGCCGAGCCGCCCGGGCACAGCGGCGACCGGCCCAGCGACTCGTCCCTTCCGGACTCCGCCTCCGCGGGGCCCGCCGCCGGCCCCTGGTTGTTGACGGCCGCGGGAGGAGGCGGCGCCGCCGCGGAAGCCGCCGCAGCCTTGGCCGAGGAGGCTGCTCCCTCCGGGGCGGCCGCGCAGCCCGGCGCCGCCCCCGTGCCCGCGGCGGCGGCCTCCGGGGAGGCGGTGTCCCGGCGCGGCGGCGGCGCTCTCTTGGCCTCCTTGAGCCCGGCCCGGCCGCTCTTGGGCTGCGGGCAGGCCCCGGGGGGCTGCGGCTGGGGGCGGCCTCCTCCGCCGGGCCCGTGCTCCGCGGCTCCCCCGCCGCCGTGGCAGACGAGCTTGTGCTTCTTCCAGTCCTGGCGCTGGTGCTCCTTGCTGCAGTAGAAGGAGCTGCGGCAGCGGCTGCAGCGCAGCAGGTTCTCCATCTTCCCGCACAGCTCGCAGTACTGCCGGTCCCGCTCGCTCGGGCTCAGCCCGCCGGCGCCGCCGCTGTCATTGGCCATGGCGGCGGCGGCCCCAGCCGAGCTCGGGGAGTAACGGGAGGGCGGACGCACGCCGGGAGCGGGGAGCGGGGAGCGGGGAGCGGGCGGACGGCCGGCCGACGCGGCTGTTACTGCGCCATGCACCGCCGCCGCAGCCCGCCGGGCCCTGGCCTCCGCGGCGCCCCGGCCCCCGCGCAGCGCCGACCGCCCGGCTCCCGGCCGCCGGCAGCCGCCTCACGGCCCGATCCCCGCCAGCGCGGGCGGCCGAGGGTTACCGGGGCTCGCTCCGCTCCGCTCCTCTCCGCTCCTCGCAGCGGGGGGCGGGGCGGGGTGGGGTAGGGAGGGGCGGGCGAGGACCCAAGGCGAGGGTCGCGCGACCTACGCGGCGGCGGCCGCCCTCGCCCCTGCGGCCCTGCCAACCCGGCCCGGCCCGGCTGGCGGAGGGGAGAAGAGGGCGGGCGGGCGCCACTCGCTCTGCGCGCTCTGCACGTACACCACGGCCCCGCCGCGACCCGGGCGGGCGAAAGGGAGGGGAGGGGAAAAGAGGGAAGGAGGGAGGGAGGGAGGAGATCGCTCACACACGAGCGCAGCGAGGCGGCGGCTCCCGCTGCTCGGGCTACTGCGGCGGCGGCGGCGGCGGTGGCTGCAGCCTCCTCCCCCTCCGCCGGCCGGGCGGGCGGGGCCGGGCCGCGGGCTGCGGGCTGCGGGCTGCGGGGCGGCCGGCCTCTCCCCGCTCCCCCCCCACGCCGCTGGGCCCGGGGCGGAGCCTCGAGATACTCCGGAGCCCCAGCCAGCTCCCCCGGGGAGAATCTTAAGCGAAGGAGATAAGGGAAAAGCAGGGACACACCCCACGGCCCGCCCCCCGCACGCACACCGCACGGCCGCAGCACCGCCCGCGTACCCCATCCCACTGCCCTGCAGCCCTTACACCTGCTTGGAGGCGGGAATGGCGCTTAGCGGGGTAGCTCCGGCTGCTGGAAGGGACCCTGGAAAGGAGCCGAAACGGTTAAAAACAAACAAAAACAGCGACCTGGCAAACTTGCAAAGCCATGAGCCAAACAGGGCTGCTCCTAAATCCACCGAATAAAGCAGCACTATTCAGGGCGTACTCATTATATTTTTATGGTGCTATTTTTATTAGAGGAAATTTGGAAAAGGAGTCTTAAATGAGACCCTGTAGAAAAGCTGGCACGGATGGCACCGCTTAAAACCGAATCTCGTGCCAGTTTTCGTGGCCAGCTGCTGAAGACAATCTCAAAGGCTATGTGGGCAGCTCCTCTTGAGAGTGGGCACATGTAACAAGGAGCGTTTGAAGGAACAGAAAAGTCTCCCTTGGTAGTACAATTCATGTTAACAAGTCATAAATGCCTCATCAAACATAAGTGCTTTATAAATGCGAATTATTTTTGGAAGTCAAATATGCCTTGAGGGGTAGGGAGGAAAATTCACCTTAGGAAAAATGTAGTCACTCAAGTAGATCAGTCTATCAACAAATATTTAATTAAGCCCTTACTAGAAACTCCACTGAAGTCTTAGTTCTCATACCTAACTGGAGGGTGGAGGTGACCCTGGATGCTGAAAGGTCCCTATGCCAGCTGAACACAAGCTCTGGCAAGTCCTACCAAGCTGGAAAAACCGAGCCCTAGCCAGGGACAGACTGTATTGTCTGCCACCCAAGACCCAATGTAGCTAAATTTGGAGTAGCTTATCAGCAAAAGGTTAGTCACAAGGTGATAGATTCCCTTTTTGACCATGGTCACTCACAAAGATTGTCTACCAAGATGAGGAAGGGTGGAGACATGCTAAAATATGTGCAAAACATTATACTAGGCCTAAAACTCCGATGAAGACCAAGGACCCTTGTACTTTCAATAATTATAGAGGATTTACAATATAGATTGATGCTCCTACAGGACTATAAACCAAGAGAAAAAAAATTAAGTCAATTATTATTTTGTAGTGTTGAGACTTGACATAACCACTTTCATTTTAAAAATTGCATTCTTTATTATAAATTGCATCTTTTAGACCTCATAATCCTCGTCTTGTTGTTCATTGAAAAGACACTTTATCACTTGACTCTCTGCATTTTGTCCTGCTGTCCTCCTTTCCTACCTCACCCCTCCAAGCCTGGAAGGTTCTCCCTCCTCCTCTCCACACACTGGCTTTCTGTAAGTTCCAATTAAAATCCCACCGCCTGCAGGCAGCTTTTCCCAACTCCTCTTAATTCTCTTATCTCTCTTGATTATTTCCTATTTATCCTGTATATAACTAGTTTGTAAGTATTTATATTAGATTGTAAGTTCCTTGAAAGCAGGGGCTGTCTTTCGGGGTTTTTGTTGTTCTGTTTGGGTTTTTGTTTGTTTTGGTTTTTGTATCTCCAAGGTTTGGCACACAGCAGACACTTAATAAAATGTTTCAACAAGCATAGGTAGAGCTTCGCCTTTCAGTCTGACTAAAATTTACTTAAAGCTCTTGATGGTCTCAGTTGCTTTAGTTTGGAATCTGGAGAGGCCAAACCCCAGGACAGGTCTGGAGACCCCAAACAAATTGTCCTATTTCAGCCTAGGATTCAGAGAGTAAACACATCCATCTTTCCTCCATCACAATCCACATAGCATGGTTGATGCTCCAGGTGAAGGTGGTCATTGTCGGATTCTATAGCTCCCCAAGAGTCTTTGAGGGTGGTGCACTGAAAAGTTGGTGCCAGGAGCTCTCCAGCATGGTGTAGCCCAGCACCAAGTCCTGTCACTGCTATGTTGAAGGGGGGGCCCTGCTTCTAGGTACTTCCAATGCCATTTTGTTCTAATTCACCATTTGCTGTTATGTGGGACCCGAGAAACCAAAGAGTTGGAGATAGAGATAGAGATGATTAGTGATAGATGTGATAGGATGATAAATAAGGACATATAGATAAATTGATGGTAGGAAAGGATTGATAAAGATAGATGGTAGAGAAGATGGATAAATAGTATGACAGACACATAGAGTAGATAGATGATGGAGATGATGGATTAATAATAGAGATAAAAATGATCTGTAAAGATAAAGATGGATAAATATGATAGAGATATACTAGGGTGAAAAATATATAAAGATGACAAATAAATGAGAGCTAAGGAAAGTAGATGATAGGTATAATAGAGTAGATTGCTAGATCATGATTAGGAGATAGATGATATAGATATAGATATGTATCTTGATCTATATATCAAGGTCTTGATAGTTCTATATCTCTGCGTAGATTCTTTATACCTCAGTTTTGTAACAGATACATCCCCATCCATTTGGTTGGTGGATTAGGTCTCACTCTGAGTGACTAAAGCTGCAATACTACTGTCTCTGGGTCCTTGCTGGTCAATTGACAAATGGCTAGTCAAAAGTACAGAGAAAAAGTACTTTTTTGACAGTGAAATGTTGGGTCTACTACTACAGGTCACTACAAGTAGTGACATAGTTTGGTAGGAAGAGCACTGGATTGAGAGTTGAGAGACCTGGACTCAAGTCCTGGCTCTACTACTTGTAAGTTGGGTGACTGGACAATTCATATCACCTCTCTGGGCTCAGTTTATTCATGGACTGTGGATCTTAACTATGTATGGGGGATAACCATCAGTTAAATTTCACTGAAATCTATTAAATCATATGTCAATTTAAAAACTTTTGTCAGCTGCTGTTTTGTTCCAAGAAAGCTTAGTTAATAGTTAATGCTGATGTAATAGATACAGTGCTGGATTTTGAGTCAAGATCACCTGAGTTCCAATCTTTCATGAAACAAGCTGTGTGATCCTGGGCAAGTCACTTACATTATCTCAGTGTCTATCTCTTCACCTGTGAATGGGGATAACAATAGTACCTGTCTCACTGGGTTATTGTGAGGATCAAAATAAGATGACATATGGAAAGCACTTTGCAAACCTTAAAGTGCTAGATAAATACTAATTATTATAATGCTATTACAATCAGCTCATTTCTTCAAAAGTTAGCATGGAACAAACAAGCAAGTATGAAATGTCCAGTTATCAGTTTCTAAGTGATATTACTTCTTATGATTAGTAATTCTGAAATTTCAGTAATTCACCTTGACTCAACCTGTTCAAATTAGAAATTTTTTTTAACTATATCATCAACTAGCAATACGGCATCCAACTGACAGCTTCATTAACAAGGTTCTGAGACTCAGCCATCCCACCAACACAGAACAATACTAAATAGCTTCAATGGACAATAATGGGCATTCCCAGCAATGCTAAACCATTGATATAAGGTGATTCAATGAGGTGCAAGAAAGACATGTTCAAATGATACCTAATTGGGAAACTGCAATCAATATGTATGGACAGTAGCAACCAAGAATTGGGTGATGCTTCGGCTGGCTTTATGGAAACATATGCTGTTGGATGGCCTTTGGGCTATCCAGTCTTTTTGGTCACTCTCTCCATAGATACTAAAGTCTACTTTATTTAATACATATATAACAACTGTCTCTGAAAAGTTTGCAAATTTAGTTTTGATAAATGTAAACACTTAGTATTTTAAGAAGTCCTATGGTGATACATATTGCAAAGCAAATAGTATTTTTCAAAGTAGGTGCTGTCTTTTTTTTTTTTTACCATGTGTAGAATTTGTTCAAAAACAAATTAATGTTTCTATTTCCATCTGTAGTTCTATCTTTGAATAGGAAAAACAATAACTACTTTGATCCTAGCTCTATAGTGGCTCTATATATTATGTCTATTTAACAAAGCTGGAAATTTTGAATGAAAAGTTTGATAGGTTTCATTGACTGCTGAGTCCAGTGAAATGAAATACTGTATTAGGTAGATACTAGGCAGATATTAGATTTCCACAGCTAACCCTAAACAAAATGGCCTATTTTCTAGCCTCATCTCAATTGAATTCTCCACAGTTTTTAACACTGCAAACCATCCCCTCCTCCTGGATTTTTTTATTTCTGTGATACTGCATTTTCCTGGTTTTCCCAATTATCTGACTGTCCCTTTTTTGTGTCCTTTGTGAATCATCACCCATCTACTGTCCAATAAGTGTGGGTGTTTCCCAAGGCTCAGTCCCAGCTCCTCCCTGTTTTCTCCTCTCTTTGGTAATCTTGTTTACTCCCATCTATTCATGTGACTTTCAGATCTATAGCTATATCCCTATCTATATCCGTATCTATATATCTATACCTATATCTATCTATCCATATGTGTGTGTGTGTGTGTGTGTGTGTGTGTGTGTGTGTGTGTGTATCCAACCCTAATCTCTTTCCAAAATTCTATCTAATCCTATATTGCCTCCTAACTACTGGACATCTCAATCTGAATGTCTCACTGGCATCTTAAACTGAACACGTCCAGACTGGAAGATTTATCTCTTCCTGTAAATTCACTCGTCTTCAAAACGAACCTATTTCTGCTGGCAGCACCGCCATCAAACCCTGTTAGCCAGAGTTACAAGTTTAGAGCGACCTCTGCTTCTTCCTCCCTTTCATATCCTGGGTGCATCAAATACCAATTTTCTTAATTCTGCCTTGACAGCATCTCTCTCATCTGTCTCTTTCCTTTGCTCATATGGCCATTACCCTTGTTCAGTTCTACATCCCCTCTTGCTTGGAACTAAGTATTAGCTTCCTAATCAAATTTCCCTCTTTCCAGTTTTTCCCCTCTTCAGTACATCCTCCACACCATTACCAATTTAGTATTCCTAAAGTGCATATGGTCACAGAACTGGAAGAGTCCTCTTATTTAATCCTGTTTTTACAGATGGGAAAACTGAGGCTAAGTGATTTGCCCAAGGCCACGTAGACAAGTAAGTGACACAGGTGGAGGTCAAATGCAAATTCATGCCTCTTTCTACTTAGAATGCTTTCTGACCACAGCATAGTACCTTCAGGATCCTGCTCTAGTATGACTTCTTTCATGAAGGCCTCCTAAATTATCTTGCGTTGACTTATCTGTGTAGAAAATTTCCTTGGTACAATGTAAGCCACTTGAGACAAGGACTATTCATTTTTGCCATTGTAATCCCATCACTTGCCCAGTGTAGGTACTTAATGAATGTTTGTTGAATGAATTCAATTCATTGAATAAATGAATACTATATATGTTATTTTGAATATTCCTCAAGGATAAGAACTATTTCTAAACCATATTCAATAAATCCCCCTTGTACTACTAGACATTCTCTAGGTGCTTGTAAATATTGATAGCTGATAGTTAGATCTTAAAAGGAACAAGTTTTTTCTTCTCTTTAAATGGGACAAAGTCTATACCTTGGAATTGAAATTTGTTGGAAACACAATTTATCCTCATCCACATCACATTTTCACTAAACTCACCTTAGACAATAAACATGTTAGGTTTTAATTAATGTAATGTCTATTAAGAACTGGTCAAGTGCCAAAATTAATGGAAGGCAGCATATTCCTTTAAGAAAAATAAGAACCTGGTAGAATAAAAAGATTGCATAAACATAAGTAAATAAGAATTAACAGCTCTCTGAATTAACCTCTTTAGGAGCTGGAGGAGAAGGTAAATGTCTAGGTGAGGCAACTAAGTGTTAAAGTGTTAAAAAGCACCAGGCTTGAAGTCAAGAAGACCTGAGCTTAAATCAGGCCTCAGACACTTACCAGCTGTGTGACCCTGTTTGCCTCAGTTTCCTCATCTGTAAAAATGGAGGCAATGACTGCACCTATCTCCTAGAGTTGTTGTGACAATCAGATGAGATAATAACTCTAAAGTACCTCACTCCTATTAGGCGTTATATAAATATTAGTTATTATAATTGCGATAGTGAACAGAGTACTGGACTTGGAATCTGGAAGAGCTATATTCAAATATTTCCTCATTTACTTAGCTAAGTGACCATAGACAAGTCACTTAACCTCTCTGAGTTTCAGTTTTCTTTATGTAAATGAAAATAATAGCATCTGAATGAAAGGCAGGGAGAAGGGAATAAAATTAAGCCCTATGTGCCAAGCACTGTGCTAAGCATTTTACTTGTACTAGTATATGTACTAAGTATATCATTTGATCCTCATAACAACTCTAAAAGATAGGTCTTATTACTGTCCCCATTTTATAGTTATGGAAACCGAGGCAGACAGAAATTAATTGTCTTTCCCAGAGTCACCCATTAAGTATCTGTGACCAGATTTGAACGGGGATCTTGGCTCATCACTCTATCTATTGCATCACTTACCTGGCTTTGATGAACGAGCATATATAAAGCACTTTCCAAACCTAGAAGCACTATTTAATGCTAGCTATCATCATCATCACTATCATTACGGAGGTTGTAATAGGGTCCAGTTGGCAGGTGATTGGTAGATTGGTGCTTATTCATTGCAACAAGTGGTATGAGAAGGTCTCAGCTTCACAGAATATGAAATCTCAAGTGC
This sequence comes from Potorous gilbertii, assembly GCA_028658325.1. Taxonomy (NCBI): domain Eukaryota; kingdom Metazoa; phylum Chordata; class Mammalia; order Diprotodontia; family Potoroidae; genus Potorous; species Potorous gilbertii. The sequence goes on from CM053770.1 coordinate 559,246,015, forward strand.
CTTACAATGCTCATGCAACCTCCTCTCAACTCCAACATCATCTAAGTTGACTGTATAAAACATTTGAAGGACAGGTTTAAATAATTATTCTACAACTAACTGTCTTTTCCCACCTATTTGGCCTAATTTGGCCCCAGTGATTTTATTTGTCTAGACAACACTCACAATTTATAAAATATTAATTAATAGAATTAATTTATTAATTATTTTACTGGAAATTAAAGCTTGAGAGATTTAATACAAAGTAAAGAGTCACTTGAGGGAATGAAATGAAGATTTTAAAAACTCATACAGCCTGAATAGGAAATTCTAGGTTCAATTAGACCCTCTCCTCTAGGTGTTTTCTCTATATATTCTTTGGAAAACATTATTAAAAGAAAAAACCTACAATCGTTAACGTATCTTTTCCATTCAGGAACTCAAAACATCTGATTGTTAACTAATGACCTTGTGTTTCCCCATCTGTGACAATCCTGTTTTAATACATTTCAGAAAACAGAAAAGTCACAAGTATAACACAGGCATCCCACCAAGATAAACAGGAAGATGTTCTTGGAGTTCTAGGGAAAAAGCAACTATAAATCTGAATCAAATTATAGCTATGATATTGGGATACACATACACATACACCCATACACATGTCACTGAAAGTTGCACCTGCTCTTCCATGGACTTGGAACTCTGCCAATCATCCATGACTTGGGTATTTCTACATGTACATGAAATTGCATTAAGTTTATTGTAAGATAATTTATTATATTCCTTCCTTGTTAAAACATAGAGAAAAGTTAATGATCTGAAATTGGAAGGCTGTCTAAATATTAGAAAAAAATACTCAGTCCTAACTTTCGAGGTTTCCGATTATAATGCATTGTTCCAAATGCAAAGAAATAATTATACTTTGGCTAAGAAATGTCACCCAAAATTGTTTTTTAACCTACCCTTCATTGAAGGACAATTTTCATAAGACAATACCTTAGGACACAATTTGCTGAATGTTTAACTTTAAAATATCATATCTTTTACTGAAATCCTCCTCTGACATTTCATCTATGATTCTCTGATCCTATGTTCTTGGTATAAAAGTGACTCCAGGGATTCAAAAGCTATACCAGAATAGTATGAGTTCTGGCATCTGCCACCAAGTTGAAAAGGGATCAAGCATTGGGCCAAGTGATGGATTGCTTGTCTGTTGTCCAAAAAACAGACTAGCCAAGCTGAAGAAGACTCATCTCCAGATTGTCTGAAGGGTGATGACATTATCAGTCACAACAACTCTAAAAAGTGGCATACTTGGAGACACAGCCAAGATGGCAGAGAAAAGGGAGGAACTCACTTGAGCTTTCCCTGAAATCCTTCCAAATACCTTTAAATAATGCTTCAAAATAAAATCTAATGCAACAGGACCCACAAAAAGGTAGAGTGAAACAATTTTACAGCCCAAGATAGCTTAGGAGGTCATCCAGAAAGTCTGTTGCACAAAAGTGAGAGTGGTGCACAGGCCAACATAGGTCAGCAAGCTCAGACCAGGCTCCAGCAAACCAGGAGCCAACCTTGGTGGCAGTTTCTGGACCACTCAGCCCACAGTCAGTAAGGAAGTCAGACAACTAGTCAGAAGGAGATCACAGGAATCCCTTTGCTGGCATCTGGGGCAGAACCCTGTTGCACTGCTCATACTTGGATATGGGTCACAATCTTGCATCTCAGTACCAGGGCAAGGAGGAGCACTAGCACACCAGAGCTTGCCACTGCAAGTTAGTGACAGTTCCAGGGTGGAAAAGAGTTCTTGTGGTCTCTCACAGACAAGTGCATAGTAAAGGAGAATAATAAATGCACCTCTCCCTAGATCATACCATTTTGGAAAATCTGAAAATTTGGTGGTCCCCAGAACTACCTCTGAAAATAGCTGAACAAAAAAACCTGAAGCTTGGGACAGTGCCTCTTCCATTCCAGAACCAGAGCACCACTTTAACATAGAGTTAAAAGTCAAGAAATAGACTGGAATATAGCCAATCAGCAGAAAAAGATCCTGACTATAGAAAGTTACTATGGTAACAGGGAAGATCAAAACACAAACTCAGAAGAAGACAACAAAGTCAAAACTCCTACATCCAAAGCATAAAGAAAAAGATGAACTGGACCCAGGTCACAGAAGAGCTCAAAAAGGATATTAAAAATCAAGTAAAAGAGGCAGAGGAAAATTGGGAAGAGAAATGAGAGTGATGCAAGAAGATTATGAAAAAAGAATCAATAGCTTGGTAAAACAGGCACAAAAAAACCTGAAGAAAACAACACTTTGAAAAACAGAATAGGCCAAATGGTAAAAAGAGGTACAAGAATGCCTTGAAAAATAGAATTGACAAAATGGAAAAGGATATTAAAAAAATCACTGATGAGAACTCCTTAAGAAAGCAGAATTGGGCAAATGGAAAAGGAGGTACAAAAGCTCACTGAAGAAAATAATTCCTTAAAAATTAAAATTGGGCAGGATAAAACAAGATATAACAGCTTCTATATTAAGGGCTCAGAGGGCTTGAAATATGACATTCCAGAGGTCAGAGGAGCTAGGATTAAAACAAATAATCCCAGCAAATAAATATATAAAATGAATATACCCATCAAAACTGAGCAGAATATCTCAGGAAAAAAAAAAGGATCATTCAATGAAATAGAGGACTTTCAAGTATTGTTGATGAAAAGACCAGAACTGAATAGAAAATTTGACTTTCAAATACAAAAATCAAGAGAAGCATGAAAAGGTAAACAGGAAATAGAAATTATAAGGGACTTGCCAAAGTTGAACTGCTTACATTCCTACATGGGAAGATAATATTTGTAACCCTTGAGAGTTTTCTCAGTTTTATAGTCAGAGAGAATTTATACATATAGACAAAGGGCTCAGGGTGAGTTGAATATGAAGTGATGATATCTAAAAAAATAAAATTAGGGGGTGAGAGAGGAATATATTGGGAGAAAGAGAAAGGGAGAGCTAGAATGGGGTAAATTGTCTTACACAAAAGAGGTAAGAAAACGTTTCACAATGGAGGGGAAGAGGCAGTAGGTGAGAGGAAGGAGTGAACCTTACTCTCATCAGATTTGACTTAAGGAGGGAATAATATGCACACTCAGTTGAGTATGCAAATCTATCTTACCCTATAGGAAAGTAGAGGGGAAGGGTATAAGCAGGGGGTAGAGGGATGATAGAAGGGAGGGCAAATAGGAGGAGGGGATAATTAGAAGTAAACACTTTTGAGGAGGGATAGGGTCAAAAGAGAGAATAAATGGGGGGCAGTATAGGATAGAGGGAAATATAGTTGGTCTTTCACAACATGACTATTATGGAAGTATTTTGCATAACTACACATGTATAACCTATGTTGAATTGCTTGCCTTCTCAATAGGGGTAGGTGGGAAGGGAGGGAGGGAGGGAGAGAAGTTGGAACTCAAAGTTTTAAAAACAAATGTTCAAAATAGTTTTTACATGCAACTGGGAAATAAGAAATACAGGCAATGGGGTGTAGAAATCCATCTTGCCCTACAAGAAAATAGAGGGGAAGGGGATAAGAGAAAAGGTCATGTGCAGTAGAATGGAGGGCAGATTGGCAGAAGGAGTAATCAGAATGCACACTGTCTTTAGGGGAGGGGAGAGATGGGGAGAAAAGTTGAAATTCAAAATCTTGTGGAAGTAAATGGTGAAAACTAAAAATAATTAATTAATTAGAAAAAAAAGGAATGTGAGCTCCTTGAGAGCAGGAACTGTCTGATATCTATTTGTATTCTCAGTTAACATAGTACTTTGCATATAATCAGAATTTAATAAATGATGTACTCATTCAAAAAAATTAGAATTGGGCAAGTAGAAGCTAATGACTTTATGAGACATCAAAAAATAATAAAACAAAATCAAAAGAATGGAAAAAATAGAAGAAAATGTCAAGTATCTCACTGGAAAAACAACTGACCTAGAAAATAGATCCAGGAGAGGTAATTTAAAGAAGTATTGTACTACCAGAAAGCTATGATTAAAAAAAAGAGCATAGATATCATCTTTCACAAAATTATCAAGGAAAACTTCCCAGATATTCTAGATCCAGAAGGTAAAATAGAAATCAAAAGGCTTCACTGATCACTTCCTGAAAGAGTTCCCAAAATGAAAACTCCCAGAAATATTAGAGTCAAATTCCAGAACTTCCAGGTCAAGAAGAAAATCAGCCAAAAAGAGATGATTCAAATATCATGGAACCACAGTCAGAATGACATAAGATTGAACAGTTTCTATATTAAAGGTTTGAAAGGCTGGAAACATGATTTTTCTGGAGGGTAAAATAACTAGTATTACAACCAAGAATCATCTAGCCAGAAAAACTGAATATAATCCTTCAGGGGAAAAAATAGCTATTCAATGAGATAGATCCCTTTCAAGTATTTCTGATGAAAAAAAACAGAGCTGAATAAAAAATTTGACCTTCAAATACAGATGCAAAAGAAGCATAAAAAAGTAAACAGGAAAGACAAATCTTAAGGCATTCATTAAGATTAAACTTTTTACACTCCTACATTGGAAAATAATACTTGTAACTGCTAAAAAATGTTCTCACTATTAGGAAAGTTACCAGGAGTGTACATAGACAGAAAACATAGGTGTGAACTGAAGATGATGGGATGATTATCTTAAAAAAAAATAAAATTAAAGGATGAGAAAGAAGAATGTGAAAAGGGAGAGGTAGAATGAGATAAATTATCTGATATAAAAGAGACCCAAAAGAGATTTTAGAGTGGAGTGGAACATGGGGGTAGGGAGGGGTACATCGACCTTGCTTTCATCAGAATTTGATGAAAGACTGAATAGCATACACACTCAGCTGGGCATAGAAATCTCTCTTACCATATAGGAAAGTAGGAGGGGAAAGGATTGAGAGAAGAGGAGCAGGGGCTTATTGAAGGGAGGCATACTGGGGGAGGTAAAAGTCAGAAGCAAAACACTGTTGAGAATGGACAGGATAAAAGGGGAGAGAGAGAGAGAGAGAGAGAGAGAGAGAGAGAGAGAGAGAGAGAGAGAGAGAGAGAGAGAGAGAGAGAGAGAGAGAGAGAGAGAGAGAGAGAGAGAGAGAGAGAGAGAGAGAGAGAAAGAGAGAGAGAGAGAAAAAGAGAGAGAGAGAGACAGAGACAGAGAGAGAGAGAGAGAGAAAGAGAGAGAAAGAGAGAGAGAGAGAGAGAGACAGAGACAGAGAGAGAGAGAGACAGAGAGAGATAGAGAGAGAGACAGAGACAGAGAGAGAGAGAGAGAGACAGAGAGAGATAGAGAGAGAGAGAGAGAGACAGAGACAGAGAGAGAGAGAGAGAGAGAGACAGAGAGAGAGACAGAGAGAGACAGAGAGAGACAGAGAGAGAGAGGCATAAAAAGGGGGAAAAGAGGTTGGAGGAAAATATATAATCATTACTGTGAAAAAGAAAAGAATTGCAGCAAATTTCTCTGATAAAGACCTCATTCCTCAAATATATAGAAAATTGAGTCAAATTTATAAGCATAGAAGTCATTCCTCAATTGATAAATAATAAAAAGATATGCACAGTTTTCAGACAAAGCTATCTATAGTCATATAAAAAAATTCTCTAAGTCACTATTGATTAGAGAAATGCAAATTAAAACAACTCTGAGCTACCATCACACATCTATCAGATTAGCTAATATGACAGAAAAGGAAAATGACAAATGTTGGAGGAGATACAGGAAAATTAAAACACCATTAAACTGCTGGTGAAATTGTATACTGATTCAACCATTCTGGAAAGCAATTTGGAACTATGCCCAAAGGGCTACAAAAACAGGCATATCCTTTGACCAAGCAAAGAGATATCCTAGAGAGATAAAAAACAAAATGGAAAGGACCTATTTGTACAAAATATTTATAGCAGTTATTTTAATGGTGGCAAAGAATTGGAAATTGAAGGGGTGTCTATCAGTCGGACAATGCTGAATAAGTTGTATATAATTGTGATGGAATACTATTGTGCTATAAGAAATGATGAGCAGGATGCTCTCAGAAAAACCTGGAAAGACATATATGAATTGATGCAAAGTGAAATGAGCAGCTGTACATAGTAACATCAATACTGTGTGATGATCCATTATGAATGACTTAGCTATTCTGAGCAACACAATGATCCAAGACAGTTCTGGAGGATTTATGATGAAAGGTCCTGTCCATTTCCAGAGAAGAATTCGTAGAGCCTGGATGCAGATTGAAGATATTTTTCTTTACTTTCTTTATTTTTCTTGTTTGCTTGGTTCTTATTTTAATCTGTGTTATCTTTCTTGGCATGACTTACGTAGAATTGTGTTTTGCATTACTACACATGTATAACCTGTGTCAAATTGCTTGACTTCTCAATGAAGGAGGGAAGAGGAGGGGGAGAATTTGGAACTCAAAATTTGAAAAAAAGAATACTGAAAATTGGTTTTAGATGTAATTAGGAAAAAATGAAAAAATTAAATTTTTTTAAATTTAAATTTAAAATTAAATTTAAAATTGGTATACTCAATAATACAGGAATAGTGAACTCCCTACACTGACAAAATTATGGGATTTTGCAGCATCATAATACATGGCTGAGCTAAATTAAGCAATAGCCTTCGGGCCAGAGGCCATAAAAATCACTGTCAATTTTTAAATTAAAAATAAATTTTCAAATGTCTTCCAATTTGATTGTTATTCTCCAAAGGAGATTGTAGTGAAGAATACCAATTCTCAAGAATAAGTATGTGCTAGATGAGTTCACATAACTGAAGCATGACAAAAGTCATCTCTTTACAAAGGGTATAAAGAACCATGAGAAGTCTCCTCTGTCCACTCCTTTGCAAATGTAGGGATATCAGGATACCAGGGTATATGTGCTGACTGATTTTGTTGATTTTTTTCTTTTATTCCTCTTTTTTAAAATATTCTTTCCTTATAAGGGATATCTCTTTAGGAGACCAAGATTCAGGGAGAAATGCTGATGATATAAAAACAAAAGATAATATAAAAACAAAACAAAAATCTATTTTTAAAGAAACAAAAGATATTGGCATTGCAAGATGGCAGAAAAATAGCAAAAAAAGCTGCAAAAGTGTAACCAAGTGTACAGAAAGCTTGGCAATGACCAAAATGACCCAGTTCATCCCAAGATCCTTTGGAGGAAACTGGCAAGAGGATACAAAGTAGAGGTACAATGCAATAACATTTCTCAAATTTTCTGTAATATATTTTCTAATTTATTATCAACTTAACAAACATCAACAAACATGAACCTTCCAATATACAAAGAAAAACAGGATTGTACATTATATCACAAACTTCCATTACATAGTTTGTTTTTTAAAAGTGTGTATTAAATACAACACTATAATAACAAGGTATAGCAGGAAAAACTCCCTTCTTTCCTTTTACATGCAACCCGAGGGAGTATATATATCTTCAGTTGGGCTTGTATATATTCTGAAGAGAAGACGCTTTTCTTAACCATGACCACAAGTCACACTCCCAGTTATTTGAGGGGGAATCAGGATGCCTGGGTGAGGCCTGGGAGAGCCTTAGTACAGGATTCTTGAGGATATTTGGGATCACCAACTCCAGAACTAGGTATATTTCTTTTATACACACTTCTAATTATTTTCTGATATTCTCACTAAATTTGATGTTCTTTTTTTAAAAAAAAAATTTCTTGTTGTTCAGCCATGTCCACCTGTTGATGACCCCATTTAGGGTTTTCTTGACAGAGATAGGGGGTGGTTTGTCATTTCCTTCTCCAGCTCATTTTTACAGATGAGGAACTGAGGCATAGTTAAGTGATTTTCTCAGAGTCACACTGCTAATAAATGTCTGAGGCTGGATTTGAACTTAGGAAGATGAGTCTTTTTGATTTCAAGTCCAATACTTTATCTCCTTCTCCACACAGCTTCCCCCTGCTTTTGAAAATAAATTCTACCAAATAAATTCTTATGGTCTGCAGTGTGTAGAAACAGAGAGGTAATGGAATTTAAAAAAGAAAAAAAAGAAAGGATATCAGAAAAGGATATGAGAGTGATGACAGTGAAAGGGACAAGTGATTAGAATTTAGGTGCAGTTGATCTCAACTTAGGAAGCCACGTGAGCTCAGTGCATCAAATTAGAGTTTGGGTCATTGTTTTGGAAAGAGGCAGATAGATTGTATAGTGAACAGAGTGCCAGGCCTGGAGTTAGGAAGACCTGAGTTCAAATCAGGCCTCAGACACTTAATAGCTGTATGACCCTAGGCAAATCACTTAATTTAACCCTGTTTATCTCAGTTTTCTCATCTGTAATATGAGCCCAAGAAGGAAATGGCAAACCACTCGAATATCTTTGCCAAGAAACACCCTCTCTCCCCAAAAGGGATCACAGAGAGTTGGACATGTCTGAAAACAACTGAACAACAATAATTGTTTGGGGACAGAGGTGTTAGTGAAGAGCCCTAGGGCCAAAGGTTGGGTTTTCTAGACAACTTCCAAGGGGGTGAGCTTATACCTTGCAAAAATGAGGGAAACTCAAATCACAGATTAAGATCCTTTGCATCCTTTACAATGTTCTACTTGAGTCTTTTTAGTCAGCAGCCCCTATTCAGCAACCTATTTTCATATCCCAGGGCCTACTGCTCCCATGCTTCTATCCTCCCTACTCTGTTCCCTCACATCTCATACTGGATCTTCTCACTAAAGGAGAACACAGAAGAAGGCTGCAGGGTGATTGCTTTGGGCATATTTGTTTCGTCCTTCAAATACCTTATTACCTTCTCAAAGGCAAAAACTATACCTTTTACTTTGGCATCTTGATAACACCAAACATAGCACTACATATGAAGTAGGCATTTATATATTTGGTGGTTGATCACAACTGAAGTCCACAGTGTAAAGCCACATTGTAGTCTACATCAAAGAAGTCCTACATAAGCTACAGATTTTAACCAAGGCAGAGAATAAACCTTTCAAAACACTTGGTTACCTAGGGAACCATAATTCATTGGCTGATAAGGAACTAGAAAACTCATTTGATAGAATCATTATAATCTGCAGGAGGTTCTGGAGGAAAATATGGCACCAACACGATATGATTTCAATTAAACTGGAAGTCTATATCTAAGTTTAACTTAGCTTAGGGCTCCGGCCTCTGGCTACGTTAGCATTTTCATCAGCATGATCTATAACTCCTCTCAAACACCACATAGCAGGAGAAAAGTCCAGCAGTGAAGTCAGCTATTCTCACAGCATTAGACTAGCATTTGTATTAATATACTTCTGTAGGATAGGCTATACATATATACACACATATACGTACATGTATACACACATATACATATATGTATATACACATGTGTATAGAGTTACACACCTGTATGTACATGTATACACATATATACACTCATATACATAAACGCCCACATATATACATACTGTAGATAGATAGATCTAGGTCTATATATGCATATATACTGGATTATAGTAAAATATACAAGTAGCTGGCACACATGGACAAAATAGGACAGCTACAAAGAAGGAAAGCAGAGATGGGGGCGAGTGCTTTCAAGGTCAAACCAAAAAGTACAGTTTCAATGTAAGAACCTAGACAAGAGGTGATGAGGACCTGGATTGCTGTGATTGTGGTGTGAGTTTAGAGAAGGGAATGTATGTGAAAGATTTTGAATAGGTAGAAGCAACAAAACTTGGCAATTGATTCAATATTAGATTGTAAGCTCCTTGAAAGTAAAGACTGTCTTTTGACTCTTATTGTATTTTCAGTGCTTAGCATAGTGGTAAGCACAGTGCCTTAAGGTTCAAGCTCCTATGCATCCAAGGAAATATGGGGCTAAGAGAATGGGGGCAAAGAAGGCTTTTGAGCTTTATAGAGAGGGGATTAAAGTCCTTTCATTTTCTTCTCTTGTCCTGCACTGACTTACAGAAATAAGGTCACTAAGTGAAATCTTATTTTGTTCAAAATGACCCCCAACCACTGTCTAAAACTGAGTCATGACTACATAGGACAAAGCACCATAATATAAGCCTGATTCCCACAGAAGCAATTCGTTTTTCAAAGTCAGATGTGAGAACCACAACAGAGTACAAAGATCCAAAACTTGGAATGAGTGTTGCTCCAGGTGCTTGAAGTATAAGCTTAACTAGAGTTTTGCCCTACCCACCTGTGTAAACATAAGCAATGTCCTCATGGTTTCTCAATACTTTTAATAATGCTAATATAGCTCTCAGCTATTCTTAGAAAATACCCTACCAAAATGAAATTAAAGAAATCTTGTCTCACTAATATTAAGATCTTTTTTAACCTTGGTTAAAAGTCTGATTAAGATGCACGTACCTTATATCTAGGTTTAAGCAAATAGTAAGTTTTTTGCTGTGCTTTTTTGTTTTTTGCTGAAAGCCACAGTAAAGAGATCACGGAGACACTCTTCTCAAGCGTCTCTTCACGTAGATCATAGAGGGAGTTGCTTTCCAATGACTCACTTTCATTCTCGCCTGATGGGAACTTGGCAAATAAGTGTTGCCACTACTTGCTGCACACCCATAAATGTGGGACAGTGCTACTGTTTCTCTGACTTATCCTTGAAAAAGATGGAGACTTCTGTCTACTTAATGAGATCACCTTCTGAGATATTTCATCTCAAATCTAGGAGCATATGTGAAATGCACATCCCTCTCAAGCCATTTGCATTAAAGTTGAGGTTTGGAATTCTTAACATTCACTGTCAAAGGCTCCCAATCTGTGATGGTCGGAACTTTTTATTGCAGTATTGGCTCCATATCACTAGAAGAGATATAAAATAAGTACCCCATGGCTGAAACTGATGCACAGAGGCTCAAGCAAAGTTTCCAATGTTTGTAAGTGAACAGGTCACTGAGAATCTTGTTTTTACTGGCAATTTATAGGAATAAATTCCAGAGATGGTAACAGACAACTGCATTTAAGAAACACTGGCCAGAATATAGTGATGGAACAGGAACTTAGATTCAATTCAATGAAGCGAACATTTACTAAGCACCTTCTAAATGCTAAGCCCTGTCCTCCACACTGAACATCCAAACACAAAGGGAAGTTAAGAGTTGTGTTTTGGAGGAATAAGGCTGTAGTTTGTAGGGACAGCTGATGTGTCTTTTCCCTGAGAGGAATTTGGGACTCTCATGATCTTTGAGCTGCAAAGTAGACTTGAGTCCTGCTTGGGAGTTCTCAAAGGGACACATACAATCTACAAGAATAGACAAAGAGGAAGGGGTGGGCACTGTAAACTCAAAGCAGCAGCATTTGGGGAAAGTGTCCCTAACCTCATCTGGCTCTGTTAAGGAATTGTTCTAGAAAGAATTGGAGGCAAATGTGCAACAGGTGAAAGAAAGACTGAAAGGAGAAATGAAAAGAAAAGACTGGGAGGAAAGAGGAGGAGGGCTAATGAGGCAGAGAAGAAAGATCTTGAGGAAGGCCAACTAGAAATTATTAGGCACCTACTATGAGCCAGGCATGGTGCAGGGGATACAAAGACAAAAAAAAAAACCAAATTTTTTTTTCACAAAGAGCTCACAGCCTAATGACTGTTGGGTTCCAACAGGCACCTCAGAACAGAAGACTCAGGCTAAAACTACATGTATCTGCATCTTCAAAGACTAAGGAAAATTGAAAAAAAAAGTTTTGTTCTTTCCCCAACTTCCCCTATCTATTCTCAATCACTAACAAATAATATACAAGCACACATATATGTATGTGTGTTTCTTCTATCTAAGCATTTCCAGATCTGTTTTTTGCTTCACATGTAAAGGGGGCAGGGGTTAGCTGGACATAAACAAAATTTTAAATTAGAGAGAAAAGCCAAACTTCTCTTTCAATGGTGAGACTTTTCTTTACAGGGCTCTAAGCCAATGTGATTTTATTAATAACTTTTCACTTAATATAAATTTCATAGAATAGAAAAGAGGACCACATGAACCTGAGGGCTATTCAAAAATATATATAGAGAGAGAGATCTCATGTCAAAATATTTATTAAGATTATGAAACTAACAACTAACTCAAGAGGGAGAAAAAACAAAGATTTATTAAGAAACTACTACATGCTGAGCACTTTACAAATATGTCATTTGATTCTCACAACCACTCTGGCAGGTAGATACTACTATCATTACCCTTACCATTTTGTAGCTGAGGAAACTAAGGTTGAGAGAGGTTTAGAGACTTGCCCAGGTCTGATACACAATAAGTGTCTGAGGCTGGATTTGAACTCAGGTCTTTCTAAACTCCAGGCCTAACACTCTATCTACTGGCTCTCCTAACCAAGGTGAAATATAGGGAGACAAAGTACCAATGCCTTAGCAGTATCTATTTATATCTTAAAACACAGGACTCCAAAGTATATTTTGAGGCTATAGAAAAATGTCAAACCAAATCATAATTCTCTATAATCCAATATACCATGGCAAAGTTTTTATATAACACTTTAAGGGTTATAAAGTATTTTCTGCATAACTGCCTTGTAACACAGATGCTTGTATTATAATCCTCTTTTTACAGATAAAGAAACTGAGGCTCAGAGAGGTTAAGTAAGTTGCCCATGATGCTATAGCTAATATGCTTTGAAACATGAGTTTGAACTTACGTCTTTTCTGTCTGCAAATCAAATACCCTTAGAACCACATTTCTGTGCTTTAGCTAAAGCCATAATATGTAAATGTAAACATTGGTCACTGACTCTGGGGTATACAAGCAAAAATATCCTTTTGAATAGGTCACTTAGAAGTTGCTGAACATAAAGCATCATAAATCCTAATCATAATTCTCAAGATGGAAATTTAAGTTCATGGAGAATGTTGTCATTTTCAAACTTTATATTCTGATATTTCTGTGTCTCCTTTGAAAGAGTTACATTTTTTTCCTCTGAATTTTAAAGCTGACTAACTATCAAGAATTTCCTGAAATACAAGTTTGGAGATGGGAAGTAGAGAAGGGACATTGTCTAAGTAGGGGCACTAATATAGTTCAAATGACATGTTCCTTGGTCTAAGCCTCAGAATAGAAACAGAGAGAGAACCAGAAATATAAAATTCAAAGGCTCTCATCTGTCACAGAATGATAGGTATTTCATTGAATTTACATCTTGAACAGCAAAATAACATACTTGTAGGAATCCTGTATATTACAGTAATAGATACTATGCAAAACTATACATTAATATTGTTTAGATATGTCATTTTTAGAAACAATTGTTTTATTAAAAAAAACCCACAGGAAAATAAATTTGATTTCTGAGCCAATTAGTAAAAATATATTGTTTGCTGAACTTAACATTATCATTTATGCTTTTTTAAAGTCATAGAAACTTACAAATACTTCTAAATATAAAATTTTGATTTTTAGATATTAAAAAAACAAGTTTTCTTTGTCCTTTGTTCTCACTTAAAATTGAATTTGAGGGAGAATTCAAAGGTCTTTGGAAAACTAAAAGACAAATTGGTAGTCTTCCATATCTGTCAAAACCCTTGTCCCCTGGCCAAATATTGATGGTTCATTTTTTTCACCCAGACAACATCAGATGTTCAAGTTGATCAAAGGACTAATGTTGAACAAATTCCACATAGACATGAGTTTCAGAATGTGCATACACCCACACCCTAAAAATAAATACCCACAGACATTTCATAAATATTTCATCACTTTTATGTTTGTGACTATTTCTGACCTAATCCTGGAAAAACTGTTTTTCTTGAATTTGATTTGATGTAAGCTAATTTTTGTCTCTTTCCACTTTTCTTCTTTTTAAAATATCTATTATCTATCTATCTCATTCCCCTTATTACATGCTTTTTTAGCTTTTGTGGGTTTTTTTAACTTTTGTAGCTTTAAAAAGTTTTGAGGTCCAAATTCTATCCTTCCTTCCTCCCTCTCCTTCCCCCTCCCTGCAATGGTAAGTATTCAGATAAAAGTTATACATGTGCAACCATGTAAAATATTTCCATTTTAGTCTTTTTGTACAAGAAGACAAATAAAAGAAATGGAATGAAAGAAAGTAAAAAAAGAGCCTGCTTCAGTCTGTATTCAAACATCAGTTCTTTCACTGGGGGTGGATAGTATGCATCATCATTGGTCTTTTGGGATTGTCTTAGATCATGGTGGAGAACCTGTGGCCTTGAGGTCACATGTAGCCTCAAGTACAGCCCTTTGGGGCTGAACTTGAGGATCTAGAGCACTATACATGGCCTCGTGGTCACAGGTTCCCCAATCTTGTCTTAGATCATTGTATTGCAGAGAATAGCTAAGACATTCACAATTCTTCATCAAACAATATTGCTGTTACTGTGTATGGCATTCTCCTGGTTCTGCACAGTTCACTTTGCATCAATTCATGTCTTTCCAGTTTTTTCTGAAAGTATCCTGTTCATCATTTCTTACAGTACAATAGTATTCCATCACAACCATACACAGCAATTTGTTCAGCCATTACACAAATGATGGTTATCCCCTCAATTTCTAATTCTTTACCACTACAAAAATAGCTGTTATAAATATTTTTGTACAAATAGATCTTTCCCCCCATCCTTTTTGGATGTCTTTGCGATACAGACCTAGCAGGAGTGTGGCTGGATCAAAGAGTATGCATAGTTTGATTGCTTTTTGGGCATAGTTCCAAATTGCTCTCCAGAATGGTTGAATTAGTTTGCAACTTCACCAATAGTACATTAGTGTCCCAATTTTCCCACATCTCCTCCAACATCCAACATTTTCCTTTTTTGTTCTGTTAACCAATCTGATAGGTATGAGGTGGTATCTCAGAGCTGTTTTAATTAGTATTTCTCTAACTAATAGAGATTTGGAGCATTTTTATATGACTATAGATAGTTAGCAAAGATAATTTTTAAAAGAAACCAATAACTGAACAGGTATTTGAAGATTTTTTTTTCCCAAATATTTAAATACATGAACACTAAATCAAAACTAAGGTCATTTCCTTGTGTTTATCACATAACTACAACTCACATTAAGAGCTCCTTAACGTTTTTTAATAAAATACTAAATAAAACAAAAAAGTTTTAAATTAAAAAAAAGATCTCCTTAATGTATTCCTCACAAAAACACCGTGAGATAGGTAATAACAATATCTCCTTTTTTCATATAAGTTCAGTGAGGTTAAGAAGTTAAGTGACTTGTCAGTGGTTGCACTCTTAGTATGCTTTAGAACAAGGACTTGAACCCAAGAACCCCTGATTCCAAGTCCTCTGACTTGCCACTATTCAAAACTACTTCCACAAAAGAAAACAATCACATATAATTCTCAAAGTCCAGCTCTGCACTTTTTCTCCACAAACATATCAAAATAATTTTATTTTAACTTTTTTTGTGTCATGGTCCTTTCTGACAGACTGATGAAACTGTGGACTTCTCAGAATAATATTTCTAAATGTATAAAATACATGGGATTACAAAGAGAACCAATTATATTAAAAAGCAGTTATCAAAATATCTATTTTTAAAAATCAGACAATTTCATGAACGCCAAAGAACCTCTGATCCAGGTTAATTTCTTTATTATACAACAGAGTACACTGAGACCCAGAGGAATTTTCCCGACTTTCCCAGGGGCAAAACTAGACCTAAGAAATGCAGCGTCTTGACTTTCAGGCTTAAATTACTACTGTCACCTGACTTCCTACCAATGTATTTTCCTTTCTCAAATGCAGCTGGAATTAGAAAATAACAGTATGGACCTGAAAGCAAGAAAGGACTTCTTAGAATCATACCACTGTGACTTTCTGTGGTTAGTATTTAACTTCACTGAGCCTCAGTTTCATTATCTGTAAAATGGGAATAATTATACCTATGTTACCTTCCACAGAAAGTTGTTAAGAGAATCAAATCAAAAAATGTCTAGAAGGCACTTTTAAAAATGCTAGCTATTGTTATTATCAGAACTTCCCTTTCATATTTAACTTTAAGATATATATATATATATATGTGTATATATATATATATATATATATATATATATATATATATATATATCACTTTGATTGGTGTGACATGTGCTTTTAGATTCAAATAAATTTTACATCTACTAGCAAAGGAATTGTTTTCTCCACCCTCTTCTTCCTTGTTCTTCCATTTAAACCCTGTACCAGTGAAGTAAGTTATCTTGGACACACTACATTCCATAGAAAAAACATTAAATCTGATTTCTATTGGTACCCTATGTGATTGCCCATCTCTCTACCTTCACTGTTAACATTTTCGTCTTTTCTTAAGGGCACATTTCAAGGCACTGAGTATCCTCTCACAATCACATGGATCAGTCACAAAAATGTTATCATTTCATGTGGCTCAAAGGCATATCACAGTGTGGTTTGGTTGCTGAAAGAGCAAAACCATATTGAAAGATAATATCAAACCTGCTGATTTTGCCTGTGGCAGTTGGTTTTCAAAGGCCAGTTTTTTTCACAAATAAAGCAGTCACATGGAAGGAGCTATCAATGACAGAAGGGAATATAATGCAGCTATTACTCCATCAAAGACCCATTCTCATCATGGCATGAAGCTGACCTTGGGTTTTCAGTGACTGTCTTTATTTGCCAAACACAAACTCTGGCAAATACAAGATGAAAAGGCTTTGATAGTGCCCCACAACTAAGAAGTCAGGGATCTTTGAAGTATTGAAGAAAGCAAACTGTAGTCCGGGGTTCAAATTTTCCCAAATGAATCATCTTCTTCAGGCACTATGTTTTTTGAATGATTTATTTTAGAACCATTCTTTTTAGAGATCATCTAATTCACTTCACTCACTTTACAGATAAGGAATCTGAAGACTCTTAGAGAGGTTAAGACAGTGTTGTCAAACTAAAGTAGACCACTATTAGGTTTGTTTCCTAAGATAATTAGGGAAAAAGGAAAAGAACTTATGTGTTCTAAAATATTTATAGCAGCTCTCTTTGAGGAAGCAAAGAATTGGAAATTGTGTGGATGTCTGTCAATTGGGAAATGGCTAAACAAGTTGTGGTATATGATTGTAATGGAATACTACTGTACTATAAGAAATGATGAGTTCAGTGACTTTAGAAAAACATGGAAAGACTTGTATGAAATAATAAAGAGTGAAATAAACAGAACCAAGAGAGCACTGTATACAGTAACAGCAATCCCGTTTTAAGAACAACTTTGAACGACCAACTCATTTTGACTATTATAAATACCCAAAGGATCTATGAAGGAAGATACTATCTGCCTCCAGAGATAGAACTGATAAATAGATGTATTGTATGGTTTTACATGTTTATACATATGTGTCTAATAGTAGCTATCGCAGGGAAGGGAGAGGAAGAAGAGAGAGGAGAGAGGGAAAAAGAAGAAAAGCACATGATAACTTTATTATATATTTAAAAGAAAAAGCAAGTTGTACATAATAGATTTGCAGTTTCATGTGCAATACTCTTTTTCTCCTATTCTACTTTGTTATGGAGATGCTCATTTTATTTCTTAAGTTCAAATTTTTAAAAATAATTAGTTTGAAAAATAAAAAGCAAAATTCCCCTAAAATAGAAATGGGGGCCAATAAACTATACCTCAAGATCTCTGCAGGGTGTTTATTGACTTTGAAAGCCACATATTGTGTATTATTGTGTTTTTATCTTGTTAATATTTTCCCAATTATATTTTTATCTAGTTGGGGACACATTTGGAAGTATTGAGAGCTGCACCTATGATTGTGTGATTCCTTTGGTTAAGGGACTTCCTTCATATGACTACTTTATGGTCTACTGGGACCAAATCACAAGTACTCAATTCCCAGAAAAGTGCATGTTCCATTATCTCAGACTGCCTTTACTAATAATCATATTTTTACAAATTGGCAGAAAGTTTCATGGTACCACCATAATTCACTAGCACAAATCTTCCATGTTAATATTTCTAATATTATACACATTTTCTTTGAAAACAATTCAGAGACAAACAGGTGGACTTCAGAAAAACCTGGAAAGACTTATATGAACTGATGCTGAGTGAAATGAGTAGAACCAGGAGAACATTATATACAGTAACAGACATAGGGTACAAGGACTGTTTATGATACACTTAGCCCTTCACAGCAATACAAGGACCTAAAACATTCCCAAAGGACTTGATACAAAATACCATCCACATCCACAGAAAGAACTATGAAATTGGAATGCAGAATGAAGCAGACTATTTTCTCTTGATTTTTCTCATAATTTCTCCCATTCATTTTAATTCTTAATTCTTAACAAGAATGTATGTATAAAACCCATATAAGACTGCATGACATCTTGAGGAGGGAGGTGAGAGGGAGGGAGAGAAAATTTAAAACTTATGGAAGTGATTGTTGAAAACTGAAAATAAATTAATTAATAAAAAAAACAATTCAGAGAAGATCATTCTTAAATATCAAAAAACAATAACATTTCCCTTTAGTTTATGGATATAATTGCTCAAGGCAAAATGACATTTCTTATCTTGAAATGTTCTAAAATTTTCTTTTCAAATAAATGTATTAATCTTTTTTTTAAAAACAACTGCATCAGGTTATAAAGTCTTCTTATCTACTAAATAGAAAGGAAGGCACACTATCTCTAGAAACAGAAGCCTCAGTCTTTGGTCGCTCACTGGAATCCCAGCCAGGCCATTTCAATATCTGCTGATCATTAAGGGAAAGGATCAGACATCTCCAAATGGGTGAATGTATATTCTGGAAAGTTGTAAGGCAGTTATAATAGTTTGTCCTTCATTTCCCAACAGAGTAGAAGCCTACCTACTTCAAAGGGAAAAGAAAATTCAATTAATTGGTGGCATAAGGTGCTAAGATGCTGAGATGAACACTGCATAGCAATAAGTAGGAAAAATCATTTACAAACGATTAACATCTAATTTGTTTGATAGGTATCAGCTAAGAGGTAGCCAAGCAGCAATGTGTATAG
The DNA here is from genome assembly GCA_028658325.1 of Potorous gilbertii. Classification (NCBI taxonomy): domain Eukaryota; kingdom Metazoa; phylum Chordata; class Mammalia; order Diprotodontia; family Potoroidae; genus Potorous; species Potorous gilbertii. Next base: position 559,264,978 of record CM053770.1, read on the forward strand.
CAAGATGTTGAAATCAATGTGTAACCCACAGAAAATCAGAAGGCTTTTTACTTAATTTAGAATTGTACCCACAGAAGAGGGAGAGAGCACTGCACAGTAGAAGGACTTTTAGATCTAGAAGGCAGTGGACGTGCATAGAAATCCCACCTCAGAAACTTACTGCTTTGGGACATTGGACAAGACCCTAAACCTCCCTGACCCTGGGTTTCTTCATCTGTCAAATGAGCAGTTTGAACTAAACAGCTTCTGAGTTCCCTTTCAACTCTGGATTTAGAGTCCTAAGACTCTCTTCTGAAGTAGACTGTGATCTTTCTGACTTATCCCAAATCAGCATAGATGGGGTTCACCTTCTGTAGCTCTCAGGAGAATTTGAATTGAGAAGTAAAGATGAGAATTGGGAGGAAACAGCAATAAAATTGGGAGAGGGAGAAAGGACAGAGATTTTGAGAAAGGGCTATCTTAATAATTGAGTCTTGAGAACCATCTTGAAGGAAAAGAGGAAGGTGGAAGAACCTGAAAAAAAGAAAGCATTTACATAGCACCTACTATGTGTCAGGCACTATACCAAGCACTTTATGACTATTATCTGAATTGATCCTCACAATAATTCTGAGAGGCAGGTGCTATTGTTATCCCTAGTCTACAGATATGGAAACTCAATCTGGCAGAGGGTGAGTTGCCTCTGGTTACACAGCTAGTAAGTGTATGAGGCAGGATTTGAATTCAGGTCTTCCTGATTTGAGGCCCGCAGTTCTATCTACTACACTACCTACCTGCCTTGAATTACTTCTTATTAATCAAGGAGAGAGAACTATAAGGGATCCTAAGTTTAGAGAGATGGTAAGAGGTCAGAGAATATAGACAGATAAATAAGCATATATATATATAGGTGATAAAAATTTCAAGAGACAGTTTCTGGGTAATTAATAATTCTAAAAATTTATATTTTACTTGTTTTATATATAATTTATATTATACATAATATATTAATAATGAATGAATAAATTTATTTTATTTATTTATATCAATTTTATTAATAATGTGCTAGCACATTATTAATAAGAGGATGGTCATCTAGCCATCTCTCTTAGACCAAAGATAAATCATGGAACCCACTCAATGCTTATAAGCCTTTGGAAGTGTGGATGTTCCTGAGGGTGGAAATCAACTCTGATTGGTTAACAATTAATGACAGAATGAATATTATAATGAAAGGTGGACCTATTTTAATGAAAGTTTGGAGTATGTAACTCTGATCACCTAGTCTTGGTCAAAGAAGCATCTATATTCACATTACCACATCTGACCAAAGAGAGAACCCACATTTTCCTGGATCTGTCTGAGTAAAACACAATGGGCTAGAATCCATATAAACTAAAATTTCTTTACTTTTTAAACAGATCTGAGTTTTCCCTCTCAGTATCAGCCCTTCACTTCAAAGGATGCCTGGATAATCTACAGGGGCTGATTTCTGAATGAGGAAGTAGGAAATGGGAAAAACTTTGGTTCTAATTCAATAATTACTTATTAATACAAGAGAAAAATAATAATTTCTCTCATTTTGTATATATATGTATATATATACATATCACATTTATATATATGTGTATATATGTCACTGTTTGCCTCAGTTTCCTCATCTGTAACATGAACTAAAAAAGGAAATGGCAAACCATTCTAGCATCTTTGCCAAGAAACCCCTCAGCCTCAAAAAAGAAGTAATGAAGAGTCAGATATGAGTGAAAATAACTGAACAACATATCAAAGTAGCTTAGTATAGAAAAAGGTAGCTTAAAAAAATACCCTCTCCTGCCTAAAAACCTTAGTGGCATCAAGTGTCCGAGAACCAGGTATAGCTAGGTTTGAATTCTACACAGCACAAGCAGGGGACACAAAAAAACAGCCCTTGTTTTCAAGGAGATTACATTCTAAGGAAAAACAACATTTACAGACATAAGTAAGTACAAAATACATATATGAAGGAAGTTAAAGGTAATTTTGGGTTGGGGAAAGAATTAGGAAAAGTCTCCAGGAGGAAGCTGTGCTTGAGATAAGCTTTGAAGATGGATTAGGAGCTGGAGATTAGGAAATCTCTTTCTCTCTCAATAGTTTATGTTCAGAGGTAGAATTTGAGCCCAGCTCTCTAATTCTAAAGCTAGTATTCTTTCCATTCTTCTTATAGGTTTATAATGGTGGAACCAAATTATGGACAGCTATAAATGCAAAAAAAAAGAAGCTTTATTTGGCTCTATAGGCAAGAGAGGGCCGCTAGAGTTTCTTGAATAGGTCAATGACATAGGTCTGTGCTTTAGGATTATCACCAAGGTAGCTGTGATGAAAGTACTTTGCCAATTTTAAGGATAGGAAGAGGTGCTGAAAGCTAGTTGACACAGTAGATAGAGTATTGGGCCTGAAGTCAGGAAGAACTGAGTTCACATCTGAACTCAGACACTCACTAGCTATGTGACCCAGGGCAAGTCACTTCAACCTGTTTGTCTCAGTTTCCTCATCTGTAAAATGAGTGAAAAAGGTAAAAGTATCTTTGCCCAGAAAATCCCAAATGAATTCATAGAGAGTTGGACACAATTGAAATGACTCAACAACAATAACAAAAAATTAGAGGAAAGAAGATGGACATAATTGGAAATGAAAGTGATGATATCTATAATATTAAAAATAATGTTAATGGCTTTCAGTTCTTTGCCACTCCTACTTCTGCTGCTTTAGTGGGAGTGTGACTGAAAAGTAGGCAAAAGGTACTAAGAATCATCTAAATGTTAGATTGTAAACATTCTTTTAGCTGTTAGGATTCTATAAGTGAGATCCTTGTCCAATGAACAAGTTGGTATATGACTGACAGAACTACTATATATCAATATTGACATTCTCAATGTAAATGAAACCAGAGGCCACGAAGTTACAACTAAATAGAAGGATGGCTCACAAGTTCTTCTCAGAGAGGAAATTATAGGAAATAGTGAAGTTAGCTTCTTTCTATACTGGGGTGGGGACCCTGCAGCCTTGAGGCCTCATGTAGCCTCTAAGTCCTCAAGCGTGGCCCTTTGACCAAATCTAAACTTCACAGAACAAATAGGAGATTCAAAGGACTGCACTGCAGGGAGGCTTAATTTAGTCCTTAAGGTCACAGATTTCCCACCATACCCTCAAATTATAAGAAATTTCATGAGACCTTTGGTCATCTTGACTCAAAAATTGAATATCAAGCATGACTCACAGTTGAAGGTCATCACTAATTATCAAGATGATTAAATCAAAGACAGGTCTTTGTTTCAGAGAAATGCTTGGGGGCGTTACATGCTCTGCGCAGTTTCAAAAAGGCAATCTAACTCCTCCTCAAAAGCAATACAGATCACTCCCTTCCTCTTATTCAATTTTCATTCCGTATAGCCAAAGCATTTGTCCAGTCTATATATACTGATGAACCAATTCAGCTTTGTGAATTGTCCATACAACTGAACATGATAATCTAAACAATATATAGTCTTCCACATAGCTTTTCCTGAGTAGATACAGGTCCTAACTCTTGACTGGTTATGGATATTGTTTTAGGAGTGTGATAATTGTGATTTTTTGAAATATATTGCTTGATGTTGAAATATAAATGATATGGCTCCAGTTTGGAATCACTTAGGCTAAGTGGTCCTAATGGCCACAAATATATAAGCAATGACAAGTAGTCTGTACTTTTCCACTGTTCTGACTCATATCAAACCCTATATCAAACACCCTGTATCAAATATACCGGTGATCTAGATTCTTGATTGGATAAACCTCCCCACCTTACAGCTACAGCACTTCAGCACTTATTTCTGGGGTCCTTGATTACCAACTTCAACTCTCACCCAGTTTCTGGTGCAATTAGGAAAATTCCCCACCTGACTGTGCTTTCAATAAATGACCCAGGAAATTTCCTCCCCATGTGTGGGTCTGCTTAAGAATGCCCCCTCATGGAGGGATTCTGGCATTGATTATCTGTTCTCAACTAAACTCATCTTTAAGGTATAAAAATTCCTGTTCAGACTCCACTCTGAGCATGTATTCTCACCAAGATCTTTGTCACTGTACATGTGTCTCCTTGTCCCTTTCTCTTTCCCTCTCCCTCTCCTGAATGACCCCTGGGTCTGTGTGTGGCTAAATCCCTTTCTATCTGTGTTGCCATATGTGTGTATGGGGTTGTTTTGGATTTTTTTTTGCCTACTTGCTGTACTGTATAGTAATAAAACTCATGCTTATACTAGCTTTCTGAGTACTATTTTCCAACAAATCTTTGACCCTTGGTCTTTGCGCCCTCCTGAGCCATGAGACCAAGTAAAACAAGGAAACTTTATAATATCTTAAGACTTAATGCAATAGGCCAAATGATGTCTATAACCAGGACAATCTGAAAATTATCACTATTTGGATTTTGTGTTGAACATCCTTCACCAAAGAGATAAATACACTTAGTGACCATATATCTTCCTGTTGTATTCCTTGTTTGCTATTAAAAATCAAAAGGTTATTATAAAAAATTATTTTTGTTATATTTTTTCAGCCGAATTTGTATGGTCCACCCCCTTTCAACTGCTGTGCTTATTTCCTAGAATTGCTGTGTAAACATATCAAATTTAATTTTCTATTTACATGTTATTCCACTTCCATTCCCAATAGAATATAAGCTCCTTAAGGTCAAGGACTGTTTCATTTTTGTATCTGTAAGGCCTACCACAGTGTGTGATAAATAGTAGGTGCTTAATAAATAGTGATTGAATTAAATTTTGATTTATGCATGGCAGATACCTCCAGATACCTCATGGTAGAGAACCTCTAAAGGAGCATTTTGCACCATTAAGTCAAATATTTCTTCATAGACAATCAAAAAGCACAATAATTTTTTGTATTTTTTGTGTGCTCTATATCTAATAGTCAACTGTGGTCTGCTATAAAATTTAAATTCTTATGTAAAATACTGTGAAGGAGGACAGTGGAAAATTATGAGCAGCATTACCTCATAAAACAATGACAAGCAGTAGCAAGAAAAACAAATTTAGCAAGACACTCTAATAAGCAAAATCATTCCCAGGGCATTTAAGGATATAGTTAGAAGGACAACAGACAGATGAAAACTCTTTGAAGATTTCTGTCAAACTACTTTCTCCATCACTGACCATGGAGCAACCTTACTGGGACTCTAACATCACAGTCCCTCATAGGATGCAGAAATGTCCCTAAAGTCAACAATAATGAGAAAAGCAGCTGAACTAGATTAAGCAGGAACAGAGGAGGTCTCTGCTGGAGGCAACACAAGTTGAAGGACATTGAGGGATTGAATTTCAAGATATCTGACAGGAGGAAAGCAAATGCTTAGAAAAAAAAACAAGTTGTACTTATCCCCACAAAAAGCAACTGAGAAGATACCAACAACTACTAATTCAAACATCTATTCCCTATCTCAGCCACACTTTAGGAGAATAATCTGCATATGCTTTTGAGGAGATCTGTGATGAAAGGGTTAAGAAGAAGCATTTATCCATGCATAGCTATGAAGGGGGGGGGGTGCAGAAAGAGAAATTGGCTTTAGACTTATAATTCTTTTATTCCTAGTTGACCTTACACATTTTTATGAAAGGATAAGATAATCTCTTCCTCCCTCCCAATTTCTTCTCCTCTGCCTAAGTAAATATGCCTGCCTCTTCTGCCTTTATCCTGCATCCCCATAGGCTGTCGTCTTATCTCTCTCCTCCCAGTCAATAGGGCAGTGTGGTACAATGGATGGAGATAGACCTAGAATCAGAAGACTTGCATTCAAATTTCACCTCAAGTGTTATCAGTAGTGGTATGTGATTGTGATGGAATACTACTGTGCTGTAAGAAATGATGAGCTGGTTGACTTTAGAAAAACATGGAAAAGTCTTGCATGAAATAATGAAAAGTGAAATGTGCAGAGCCAAAACAATGCTGTATATGGTAACAGCAGTAGCGTTTGAAGAGTAATTGTGAACAGCCAAGTTATTCTGAGTATCATAAATACTCAAACCAACCACAAAGGACCCATGAAGGAAGATGTTATGCACCTCCAGAGAAAGAAATGGTAACTAGAAGCATGCATAGTGTGGTTTCACATATATTTATAAATCTGTCTCAAATGGGGGCCTTCTCTAGCGTAGAGTAGAGAAAGAGGGAGGGAGATGGTAATGTAACAAATATAACAGAAAATTAATTTAATTTAGTTTAAAAAATACTTATTAGCTGTTTGCCCTTGGGCAAATTACTTAACCTCTTTATGTCTATTTCCTTATTTGTAAAATGAAGAGATTGGATTTGAAGACTTATAAGGTCCCTTCCAGCCTCAAGTCTATGAAACCTAAAAGTAATACCCTGTATTCACTGCTTTTCTATTCTTATCAACCCAAATTTCCCAACTCTCTGTAATCTGATTCCCCTTCATTCCCATCATTCTATTGAAGTGACTTTCTCCAAGGATATCTAAGGCTTTGTAGCTGCCAGACCCAATGGCTTTTCCTCAATTCTCTTCTTCTTTGACTTTTATGCATCATTTTAATACTCTGAACCTGTCCCTCCTTCCTGATACCATCTTAGATTCTATCTTTGTCCCCTCCTGGTCCTACTTTTGTTTCTCAGATTTTTTTTTTACATCTCCACTAGTTTACTTTCCTCTGCCACCTAAATCAGGATACCCTTCCCTTCCTCCAACCTCTCTCCTTGATCCATTTCTCTGTACACTTTCTACTATGATAATTTGTCCAGTCTTAGGACTTTAAGAATCATTTCTATACAAATGACTCCTAACTTCATTTCTCTATTACTAACCTATTCCTGAGCTCTTATCCCAATTTCAAATTTCTGACTGCCTGGTAGACATCTTCATCTAGACATCCTGCCAAGATCCCCAACATGTCCAAAACTACACTTGTCATTTCCTCTAAACCTGTCCCTTTTCCTAATTTCCCTCACCAGAAACCTCAGTAACATTTTTTACTCTTCCCTTTCTTTCATATTCATAGTTCATTTAGTAACCAATGAATTGAATTCTGTCTCCAATACCTCTCTTTTATGCATCCCCTTCATTATATCTATACCACCAATACCCTAGCCCAGACCCTGATCACCTCTTCTCTGGGGTATTGTGATAAATTGCTATCTTCCCTGTCTTCAGGAAAGGCCAATTTATTTTTCATAGTATTGCCAAAGTAATATTCCTCACACTCGAGTCTGAGCATAATCACTTCTCTCCTCAAAGACCTTTAATGGTTTATATAAAAGGCAACAATATTATTCTGGCATTTAACCCCTTCTGCGGGCCAGTTCCAATCTACCTTTCCATTCTTATTTCATAATACTTGACTTCATATTCTCCATGTTCCAGTCAAACTGAACCACTAGTTTTCCTCCTCTTTTCTCCCTTTCTTCTCTCTCTGTATATTTGTAAACATAGCCCCTCATCATGAAGGGACTCCCTCCACATTGCTGTTTGATTTCATTCTGTCCTTCCTTCAAGGCACACTGAAGATGTTATATCCTTTATGAGCCCTCCCTTAATCCCTCCTCAAGGTCAGTCATCTCTCCAACTTTTAAGAACATTTCTCTCTCGAAATTTGTATCAGATTTGTGTATAGGCTTTATCAATTTCCTCAAACTTCTACTAAATTATAAGCTCTTTGAGGGCTGTCTATGTAATTTTCCACCTTCGTGAAATAAAGGGTACAGAATAGATGTTTATTTAATGTTTATTGAATAAATAGGGAAGAAAATATGGCAGTTCAAAATGTTTGTGGGGGTGCATTCTAATCACAGAGAACAACTATTAAGGCAACGGTTCCTAACCTGGGGTCCACAGAAAAAATTTTCTTCAGTATTGTTGATTTCCCCTGTAATCCCATGTGTTTTATTTTATTCATTTAAAGACATTCTGAGGAGTCCACAGACTTAAGACTGCCAAAGGGAAGTCTATGATATAAAAAAGCTTCAGAATCCTTGAACTACATGAGCTGTCTCACAAAAATGTCCCTTGGCACTATTGTCAGAGACAAAATATTGGACTTGAGGGACTATTGGTTTGTTTCTGCATAGGAATTTCTATGTTCTTAATAACTGATAATTTATTCTTTTTATCCTAGAATGGACAGGGGTTAGGGACAGGAAGTATAGTTTAATGTGCCATGCCTGCAAGTTATTTGTATCTCTGAACATAAATTGCCATTCTCTTCACGAGTTAAGCAGAAAGCTAGCATTCTACAGATGGCCATAATGTTCCCAAGGGGATTAAGAGATTTAATTCAGACAGAGGCAAATTCAGCATCCATAGTGTTCTATTCCCAAAGCTAATGAGTGATGCACTTTTATTGCCCTGAACTATAATTTAAAAAGGATGACTATGGCTATGACAATGAAAAGCATTTCAACATCAAAAGAATGGAAATTTTAAAATCCATTTAATAGGCCATTCTTAAATTGAGTAATATGGTAAAGTACTGGAATATCTAGTGTCTGCCAGCAAAAAGAAGCAAATAGCCTTACTGTCAAGAGTATAACTATCCTCTTAGTCATGTAGACCAACAACTTCATTGTCTTCCTTGGCTTCTTCATATTTAATCATTTCAATCTTTGCAATATTCCTTATTCTACTTCTCTCCACTTTCCCAGGCACATCTCTAGTTCAACCCCTCATCGTGTCTTGTCTACACTATTACAGTAGCCTTCCAACAGATTTCCCTACTTCCAGATTCTCCCCATACTTGTCCATCCTACACTCAGCTGCCAAAGAGATTTTTCTAAAGTATGGATCTGACTATGTCATCTCTATCTACCCAACAAACTTAAATAGCTCTCTATTTCCTTCCTCCAGGATAAATGATTAAGTCCTCAGTTGGTCATTTAAAGTTCTCCATAACCTAGGCTAACCTTTTCTGCCTTTCCAGTCTTCATCCATGTTACTCCCCTAGCTTCACTCTGTGACCCTGTTACACTGGCCTGTTTGTTTGTCCTCCCATAAGACACTCTATCTCCCATCTCTGAATCTTCGCACTGGCTGTTCCAAGGGTCTGAAAGGCTCTCCATTCTCACTTCTACTTCTTGGTTTCTCTGACTTCTTTTGATATTAAGCTCTAGTCCTAACTTCTGCAAAAGTCTTTTCCTGATCCTTCTGGTGATTAGTGCCTTTCATCTGCTCTGTAGATATCTTGTATGTATCTATTAGCATGTTCCCTCCTGCTATTAGAATGTAAGGGCTCTTTGAGGGCAAGGGTTATTTTTACCTTTTTGTGTGTGTGTGTCCCAGAAGCAGGAGATGCTGTTAGCCTCCATATCTGCATTTGGAATGGGGTGAGAGTGTAGTGGTTCTGCAGAATGAGGTGGTAATATGGTAACTATGAAGATGGCTTTCTCAGTTTCCCCTTTTTGTTTACAAATATTTTTACATATGTATTTTTTACACATATTAGAAATGATCCCCCTTTTCAAAGACTCCCAGATGTTGATTAGTGAGGAACAAAGTGTTTTCTGCCATCTGTATTTCCAAATTGATATTTTGGTATCTTTGAGTACAGTATTGGTTGAAGGGAATAAGAGCATGAGTTTGGAATGGTTGCCCATTTCCTCATGGCTATCAAACAAGGGGGGATATGAAGGGTCCTATCCATGATGCCAGATGCCATGGGGCCACTGCATCTAGGGTAGGAACTTTTATATGAAATTATAATTGATGAGAGAAGGAAAGACTTGTCTCAGCTAGTTTTAAGAGACAAAAAAAAAAAGAGAGAAAAATACTTAACAGATACTAGTTAATTGACATGGGTATCAATCTTCCCGAAGCTTTTAGAAGGAATAGATTTTAGAAGGCATTGAATTTGTTCCCTTGGATTAAAGAATAAAGGAATTAGGTTTTCTCTTTTAGTATTCTCCATAAGAATGCTAATTCAGATGGGGAAGAGGGGAAGTAGGGAGGAAACCAGAGAAATATACTTCCATAACACAAAGATGGGGAGAAAAAGTGCCTTAAAAATAAACAAATTTATATGCAAATGTCTACATCCTTGTATATATTTAATAGTAAGCAATATCAATTCATATATATTCCTAAGAGTAAGGAAGGATGACACTTATAGTTACAAAATCCTAACAAACAAACATATCCTTATTCATAGTGTAAATAAAAAGGGTCATAGAAACTACATGCCAGACACTGTGAATCATGACAACCATAATTTAATAAGCCCTTAAACAATGAGGAAATGGAAATGGCACTGAAGAAAACAAAGAAAGATGAACAGCTATACTTTGAATAGGCATTAGATGGGCAATGATCTAGGACCAGAATTGAGTAGAAGGGAAAATTGTTTAGAAGACTGGCTTGTCAGAAAAGCAGCAAAGTTTGTGTAAGGAAAACATGTTTTCAAATCCTGACCCTGACAGTCTCTGAGCCTCAGAACCCTCCATATAGGGTTCAAATGAGATAATGTGTTTAAAATGTTTTGTAAATTTTACATATTATATAAATGTTACTTATCATGTTGGTAATGTCCAGTTGTAGAAAGCTTTCAATGAATCCAGTCTACTCCCTTAAACAAAAACCTATTTTTTAAAACCTTTCAGGAATTAATAGGATTTCATGATCTTTAATATGCCAATAGATTTGTGATTTAATCAACTTGGGTATTCCCTCCTCCAATGCAAATCTTAGCCCATGCATGACTCCTCCTCCTTTGAGATTCTTGTTCATGTCTTTTCACAGTTTCATTTACCATGCTAGGAACCTTCCTCATGTTTTCATGACATTGTGAGGCTACTAGTGGAACCTACAGGATGTCTATCAATAACTGTCCAAGAAAGGAGGTGGCCCAGTAATGTATTCAGAGCAAAGGATAACAGATATATAGCCTAAGTTCAACACTGGTAACTGTAATATTCAAAGTCTTCTAGCACATTGGTTGAACTCCTACTGATAGAAGAACCTGGACAACAGGTCAAGCAGTTAGGTGGCACATTGGACAAAGCTCTGGGTTAAGTCAGAAAGACCTGAGTTCAAATCCTGCCTCAGACATTCATTAAACATGTAACCCTTTGGGGTTCCCATATGGGCAAGCCATTTAATCTCTTTCAGCCTTAGTTTCTTTAACTGCCAAATAGGGGGATTAGACTCAGTGGTCTGTAACATTCTTCCCAGTTTATATCCATCATAAATTATGATTCTATAAGCTAGGAAATAAGAAATTGTGAATGGTTATGATCTATACCATTGAAGGAAAGACCTACTTTAATGAGAAAAAAGATCCATCAAAGAAGTAACAATGTCCATTGTATATAACTGAGGAAAATTGGGAAGTTAGAAGTGGGAAGTTTTTATCTGATGATGAAACAAACACCAGCTTAATCTGAGTTTCAAATGTATAAGAATTGTAAATGTGGTGATAGCAATCTCCAGTTGCAAGTTCAAATCAAATTCTTCCTGTGATCTGCTGCATCGAATCTCTGATGTCTCATTTTAAAAACTGAGATCTTTCCAGCAAAATCACAAAAGCATTTAGAAAAAGAACACAGTAAAAATTTTAAAATCTTGAATTGTTTAGTGAAAACATGATGTAGTAAAAAAATCCCCCATAATCTGATTTTGTGTCATCTTGTTGGTAGCTGGCTAAGGCCCCCCATTTAAGGTGGCAGTACCAGCAGCAGAAGATGCTGGGTAATTTCTGTACAAGAGCTGATTCCTAGGATTATGACTGTGAGGTCAAGGATGGGAGCAGGGATGGTGGAAAGTAGTTTGTAAACCACAAAGCGCAATATAAATGTCAGGTTTTATTCTTAGTCTATTTCCTCTTTTGTGAAATGAAGCTAGCAATACCAAGAATGGGAAATTGCCACTCCAAAATCTTTCCCAAAATATGAAAATTAAAGCAGTGAACTTGGCACAATGCCTTACACCTCTAGAGAAAGCATTGTATAAATGATGTTTAAATTAATGATTCAATAATAGCACAGAGACAGAAAAAAAAATTTGGTGAATTACATCATCTTGTACAGTCAGCTCTCATTCATCAGCAGTGGAACTTACAAAATATTGGCTAGTAGGGAGGGAAAGGAAGGATAGGTGTGATATTCTATATTTTTCCAGAATATAAAAAATATATATTGATAACGATGACACCTTCATTCCTTCTTACTTATAAATAATTTACTTAGAATAGAGCTAGATTCAAAACAAACATTTATCTGAAAATAAGATTTTAAAAAATAAAGTTTCTGTTATTTGATATATCACTAGTAAGCATTTTAAAATTACTGATTGTTAAAGGGACAAGGCAGGATTTTTTTTTTTACATTAGTGGTTGCCCTATTCATTTGGGGAAAGACCAAACACCAGATATTTCCAGAATCAATGTACAATATTTACTGGGCTGAGGTTGCCACTGAAGTTCTGTTACACCACTGAAAAAAGATTTAGAACCACTGCTTTAGTCAATGGCTTCACCAACTCATGCAAACATGTCTCAATTATCTGTGCTGGTGGAAGAAAGAAGAGCAAATAAAAAATGGTTTACATTTGATTTCGGAACAAGCAAAGACCCAGTTTCCTTCCATGACCATCTATAGCTTCCTCCTGGATTGAGTTTGCCATCAGACGGTTAGGACTAGGTACTGGATTATGCATGAGGAGGATAATTTGGAGAAGGACCTTTGAATTGCCATAGCTAATCCACAAAATCGAAATTCCACTTGCAGATAAATGTGAGCTAGATGTATGCTGTAATTCACCTACCTTTGTTGATTTGCTGATTCATTTAACAAACATTTAACAAACATTAACAAACATTTAACAAACATTAACAAACATTTCTTGAATGCTTTCTCTAGCAGTATAAGGTATTGCATGAGACTGGGTGCAATGCCTTGAATTTCACATGAGAAAGGACTTTTCAAATTGAGGTGGCTATATTTTACAAAAAAAGAAAGAAAATAGTAACGACAACTGACTTTTACATTGTGCTTTTTGGCTTACACAGCACTTTCCAGCCCAGTTCATACAGATATTCTGAGAACCTATCCTCATGTAGATGCTTCCTACCAATTGCTTTTATAAGTGCCCCATACCCTTCCTCTTTAGCAATAATACCAAAGACACAGGAGGAAAAGTCTTACAACCAAAGTCCTGGAACTGTCAAAAGGTCTAATATTAGAAATGTCTGTAGTTTTATTAGCTGTTGTTTGTCCTTTATTCTGGAAGAGGACCATGGCCTCAGGAAGATATGTTATGCCATGACTTACAACTGAATTGGACTGAAGTGAGGGAGGGCTGTTTAAAGTCATCAACCTCATTTCTCCGGAGCCAGGAGTAGAAATAACATGAAAGAAGATGCAGTAACATTTGCTTTACTGACACACCCTAAGGTGTTACATTTTTTCTTTGTTTTGCAGCTGAAACCTCATACAGTTATTACCTTCATCTGGAGAATGTGAACAGTTAAGAATATAAAGTATCTGGTTTTCCTATTTTTATCCCTAGCACTTAGAAAATGTTTTATACATATCGAGTATTTAATAAATGCTTTTTCATTCATTCACTTACTTCCATATATTATCACTATCATGTAGAGTCTGAGGCTTATATTCCCAGGCCATTCTTGACCTATGAGATTTGGCACCCAGAGTGCAGTTACTGCTTCGCCCCTCAGGGTCCTAGGCATCACAGCAAACCGTCCACGAGGTTTTCTGTAGTATTGTTGCTAAGAGGCCACATCTGGTGTGTTCCTCATCAGTTAACAGTTGATATCATTAGTCAGTCAGAGTTAATTAGTTTTTAAAAAATAATCTATACTAAGATTGTATAAAAAAGAAACAATTGGTGCAAAACATCTCCCGAAACCAGGAGCAGACTCTTTCATGAGCCTCTCACTTGGCATATGTAGCAAAAAAGAATAACTCATTGCTCCTGATTCCTAGAAATCCAATCCAATCCAACAAATATTTACTTAGTGACTACTACAGGCCAGGTACTGTGCTAAGTAGTGGGAATACAATTAATAAAAAGAAAGACAGTCCCTAACCTCAAGGAGCTCATTATCTAATGAGTCCTTTTCTCCTCTTTGTAGTTACTCAAGAAGTTCCTATTAAATGTGCTATAACTTTCTGCTGAACACCTTGTAGATAGATGTCTGAAACTGCCTTTCCTCAGGCCCTCTAATTTATCTTCATTATGCTTCTCTTTCTTGTTTACCTTTTCTCTTGCTTTATGTCTCTTGCATATGTTATCTTGCATAATGTTTCTCTTGATTCTTGTATTTGAAAGTCAAATTTTCTATTCCACTGATTTTTTCAACAAGAATGCTTGGAAGTCCTCTATTTCCTTGAAATTCTACTTTTTCCCCTGAAGTATTATACTCAGTTTTGCTGGGTAGGTGATTCTTGGTTTTAATCCTATCTCCTTTGACCTCTGGAATATCATATTATAAGCCCTTTAATCCCTTAGTGTAGAAGATGCTACATCCCGTGTTATCCTGATTGTATTTCCATAGTACTTGAATTATTTCTTTTTGGATCCTTGTAATATTTTCTCCTTGACCTGGGAACTCTGGAATTTGGCTACAATATTGCTAGGAGTTTTCCTTTTGGGATCTCTTTCAGGAGGTGATTGGTGAATTCTTTCCATTTCTATTTTAACTTCTGGTTCAAGAATATAGGGCAATTTTCCTTGATAATTTCTTGGAAGATGATGTTTAGGCTCTTTTTTTGATCATAGTGTTTAGGTAGATCAATAATTTTTAAATTATCTCTCCTGTATCTATTTTCCAGGTCAGTTGTTTTTTCAATGAGATATTTCACATTGTCTTATATTTTTTCATTCTTTTGGTTTTGTTTTGTAATTTCTTAGTTTTTCCTAAAGTCATTAGCTTTCATCCACTCCATTCTAATTTTTAAACAACTGTTTTTCTCAGTGAGCTTTTGAAATTTCTTTCCCATTTGGTTAATTCTGCTTTTTAAAGCATTCTTTTCGTCACTGGCTTTTTGGACCTCTTTTGCCATTTGGGTTACTCTGTTTTTAAAGGTGTTATTTTATTCAGCATTTTTGGGTCTCCTTTAGTAAGCTGTTGACTCACTTTTCATGATTTTTTGCATCACTCTCATTTCTCTTCCCAATTTTTCCTCTACTCCTCTTACTTGATTCTCAAAATCCTTTTTGAACTCTTCCATGACCTAACACCATTGTGTATTTTTTTTGAAATTTTTGGATGTAGAAGCCTTGACTTTTATGTCTTCCTCTGATGGTATGCTTTGTTCTTCCTCATCTGAAGGGATGAAAGAAAATACCTTTTCACCTTCTATACTCTTTTACTTTTCCCCCCCTTTTTGGGCCTTTTCCCAGTCAGTTACTTGACTTTGGAGAACTTTGTCAAGGGGAGAGTATATTCTAGGGGCCTGCAAGTTCTCAGTTCCTCCAAGGTGGCACAATCAAGGGAGAGGAGTTTACTCTTCTCCTGGCTGATGCTCTATTCTGTAAGCAACCACAAGTATTCTTATCTGCCCAGTATCTGCAAGTAGGATTCCTCTCTTAGAGCCTCCACCAGCTCTACTATGCCAGTGCTCTTCCTCACCCTAGGACCACCACTCAGAACTGAGACCCAGATCAGCCACTTAATTCCCCCAGGGTCTTTAGGTTAGGGCTCCAACAGTAAATGCTACTGCTGTAATGGATGCCACTGCCATGGGGTTGGTGCTGGACCCAGACCACATTTCCTTCTTACCAATATGAAAGACCTTTCTTACTGACCTTTGAATGTGTCTTTGGTGTTTGTGGTTAAGAAATCTAGGAACCACCGCTCCTACCCATGATTCCATGCCCTGAACCCTGTTCCAGTCCTGTCTGTACTATGCTGCCTGGCCAAGACTGGGCTGGGCTCTACTCTGGGCCTAATGTGATAGACCTTTCCTGTCAGCCTTCTAGGCTGTCTTGGATTGAAAATCACTCTGTCATTTTGTGGCTTCTGCTGTTCTTGAATTTGTTTAGTCATTTTTTACACATATTTTATGGGCTGTGGAGGGAGAGCTTCTACAGGTCCATCCTTCCACACCTCCATCTTGGCTCTGCCCAATGAGAACTTTTTTTAAAACATAGTTTATAAGGCTAGACAGGGCTCATTCACATATTCAAAAGTTAAATGCAATTATTATCTACACCAATATCTGGAAGAGACACTAAGATAGTACTGCTATGTCATGCTTCAAGGATGACAAACATCATTGTAGAGACAGGGAACAATTTTGACCCCTGGTAGGATACTTTAGGAAAGAACAAACATCAGATAATCCTTATTGACTTGATCCAACAAAGCAGAGGTATTTCATAAAGGATCTATTATAATAGGTTCTATTGTAGATGCATCATTTGTCTTTTGGCACATTCATGTCATTAGGGAACTAACTTGTCAGTATGTCAGAACTAACTCAGTGTTGATGAAGACACAATGATCCTAGAGAGATGACTGAACACTTCCATAGTGTTCTCAACAGACTATCATCAATCAGTGCCTACTGCCTGTGCTAATTTTGACCTAATAATTAACACCAAGAAAACACAGGTGCTCCATCAGCCACCACTACATCATCAATATGTGGAACCATTGGTTACAACAAATGGAGAAGTTCTGAATGCTGTAGATAAGTTCATTTACCTTGGTAGTGTACTTTCTAGTGATGTACACATTGACAATAAGGTTGATACACACATTGCCAGAGCTAGCTCAGTATTTGGGAGGCTCAGAATAAAAGTTTGGGAGAGAAGAGGTATTAGACTGACTACCAAACTGAAGATCTACAGAGCCATTGTGCTGATCTCATTGTTGCATGCCTGTGAAACATGGACAGTCTACCAGAGCCATGCCAGGAAACTGAATAGCTTCCATTTGAACTATCTTAGGAAGATTCTGAAGATCATCTGGTAAGATAAGGTACAAGACACTGAGGTCCTTGCTCAAACTAAACACCCAAGCATTCAGACTATGCTTCAGAGAGCTCAACTCCAATGGGCTGGTCATGTTGTTCAATTGCAAAATGTACACTTGCCAAAAAGACTATTTTATGGAGAACTCACATGGGAAAGGCGATCACATGGTAGTCAAAAAAAAGTGATACAAGGACACTCTCAAGGTGTCTCTCAAGAACTTTGGATTTGACTGTGCAACATGGAAGACACTGGAACAACAGGACTGCTCAGCATGGGCTACCCACATCAGAAAAGGTGCTGTGCTCCATGAGCAAAGCAGAATTGAAACAGCACAAAGTAAATGTAGGATGGGAAAATTTGGAGTATCCACCTCAAATGTTCACACAGCCTATCTGTGCCCAACCTGTAGTAGAGCATTCTGAGTTCATATTGGTCTGCTCAGTCACAGTTGTACACACTGAAACTTCGCTTTATCATGGTGATGTCATTTTGGTCCTCTTCGAGAACGAAACACAACAACCAACTTGTCTTGAAAAAGCTAGGAATGGCAGTGTTACTTAACCATGGAAAGCTGTACTGTATATTGGATTTGGACTTAGAGGATTTAGATTCAAATACTGACTTGTTATTTGCTACTTGAGTGACCTGTATAAGTTATTTAACCTCCTTGGGCCTCAGTTTCCTCACCTGTAAATTAAGGGAGTTGGGTTAGATGGTCTCAGAAGTCTCTTTCAGATCTCTATCTCTATGACCCTGTCAGTCAGTCAACAAACATTTATTAAGATACTGTGCTGCGAATACAAAGAAAAGTAAAAACACTCTCCCTGACCTTAAGAACCTCAAATTACAATGGGAGACACAACATACAGACAACTATATACTTATAAGACAGATACAATATAAATGGGACACATCTCACAGAGACAGTGATATTTCCTGAGTGGAAATAAATTCAATGCAGCAAGAGGGGTGAAAAGAGAAAGGTATAGAACAGAGAGCTTACAATCTAGTTGAAGAAACAAAAATAAATATAAGAATTAAATAATAATTTATAATAATATTATAATAATGAAATAATAATATAATATAAATAACTGAGAATTATATAATGATTTAATGTAATTAAATAACAATTAGATAACAATTTAATGCAACAGTTTAAGACAATATGACTGTCGGTGAATCAATGATTCGGACGATAAGTGTAATAGGAGTTCAGAGGAAGCTCTCTGCAGTGGTCAAGGAAGAAGGTGGAATTTAAGACAATGAAGGAAAAAAGAATAGCTGTATCTAGGCCAGGGAGAACATCTCAAGCAAAAATGTGGAGGCAAGAGTAAACAAAGCATTTGAGATTGCTGCTAGAGAATAAATGAGTTTGGCTGGAGACCTGCATTCGTGGAGTAGTGAGAGATAAGGGTAGAAAGGGAGGCTGGGGACAATTTATGGAGTAATTTGAATGCAAGTTATTCAGGTTTTATCCTGCAGAAAATGGGGAAGAATGGAAGGTTGTGGGGGTGGGGAGGAGGGAAGTAGTGTGACACAGTAATAGTATTTTAAGAAAACAAATTTGGTAGGAATGTGCACAATGGATCAGAAACGTTTTAGTAGCTTACGACAATAATTCGGTCATGGACTAATGAAGATCTGAACTAGGTAACCATGGAAGTGGAATGGAAGTGACAGATCTGATAAACTGAGAAAGTGAGAACTTGGTGACCAAATACAAGGGCTCACTCTTATGCTCAAAAGGGCAATAAATAACAATAATACTCTCTATGTAAATAATGCTAAATATTGCCTATGTCCTTTAATGAAAGAAATATTTTATAATTGCCTAACAATTTTGTTTACTGTATAGGTTGTGACCTCCTTGAGGGCAAGGGTTTTTTTGGTCTTTTTGTACACTCAGCACTTAGCACAATGCCTGGCACAAAGTAGTTTATTGATTGACTATTGGAAATCAGTATTTTTTTTCCTTTTTGCAACTGAGAAGAGAGTTACAAGAAGAATAAATTACTTACTTGGTATGATTTGACAAATGAAGTTTTATGAGTTCAAATCCTGACTCTGCTAAGCCATCAATTTACCATTGGGAAGAACCTGAGGTTATGCCAGGGAACTGCTAAACTCTTTGTGTTAGTAAGCTACCCTGTCACTCTCAAGAAGCCACAATGCTACAAATGGTTTCAATTTAGAAGTTCTAGTAATAGGTAGTATGGCAATAGATAGAGTCAGGAAGATATGGGTTCAAGGCCAGCCTTTGACACATCCTGACTGTATGACCTTGGGAAAGTACCATAACCCCAGGAATTCTGTCCTTTTTGGTTAAGATCCTTGAAAAAGTCATCTACAGTAGATGCCTCCATTTATTCTCCTCTCACTTCTTAATCTATTAAGATCTGACTTCTGACCTTATTATTCCACTAGAACTACTCTTTCCAAGGTAGCCAATGATCTCTTAGCTGCCAAATCTGATTGCCTTTTCTCAATACTCATTCTCCTTGACCTCTATGCAGCCACTGACACTGTGACACTCTCTCTTCCTTGATGCTATCTTCTTTTTACTTTTTTCACAACACCACTGTCTCCTGGTTCTTCTCCTACCTATCTGACTGCTCCTTCTCAGTTTCCTCTGCAGAACTCTTATCCATTTTCTAATTGTATATCTTCCATTGGGCTCTATCCTTAGCCTTCTTTTCCTCTTCTATATTACTTCCTTTGGTGATTTCATCACTTCCAGTGATTCAGTTACTATCTCTATTCTGACAATTCTCAAATCTATCTGTCTCTGCTGGCCTCCAATCTCATGATTCCCAACTGCTTTTCTGGTGTCTCATATAAAACTTAATATGTCTAAAATCGAATTCACTCTTTCTCTCTAAATCCTCCTCCCCTTCAAACTTCCCTGTTACTGTTAAAGGACATCACCATCCTCTCAGTCCCTCAGACTCACAACCTAGATGTCATCTTCAACTCCTCATTATCTCTTACCCCACCCCCAAATCTAGTCCTTTGCCTAGACCAGTTGATTTCTACGTCATTTGTTTCTCTGAAGGTGGATGACATTGTCTTTCATAAGTCCAAGTCTTTCCATGTTTTTCTAAATCAATTAGCTCATTTACTACCCCATAGCAATATTCCAAACCAATCTCATTTGTTTGAGAGATTGTCTATGCAAGTTTTCTCCCTAGTTTTCTTCATTCTTTCTATTCTTGGCTGCATAGATTTTATTTAGGTAAGAAAATTTTAATTCAAAATTCTCAAAATTATTCATTTTACCCTTCAACAATACTCTTACCTTATAATATGGTTTAAGACCTGCTATTACTGGATCTACTTCCTTTATATCTTATTTCCCTAGTTTCTTTGAAGTTCCTGACTTTTTGATCTTCTAAATGAACTTCGATATACTTTTTCTAACTTAGTAAGCCTTTTTTTTTTTTAGTAATTTAATTGGGATAGCATCACTTAAATAGATCAATTAGGTAAAATTGTCATTTGAAAAAATTATATTGGTTTTACCTACCCATGAGCAATAAATATTTCTTCACTTATTTAGATCTAAACTTATTTGTATAAAAATGTTTTATGTTTATATTCATATAGTTCCTATATCTGTTTTGGCAGGTTTATTCTCAGATTTTTTATGCTGTCTAGTTATCTTAAATGGTCTAAAACAATATTGAATAATATGGCTGACACATGGTGTAGTTTCCATAATTTTCTGTTTTGATTAAATCTATTTCAGCTTTGACTTTATCTGAAATCATGATTACTATCTCTGCTTTTTTAATATAATAAATTCTACTCCTGTCTTTATTTTATGTTTGTGTATATCTCTCATTTTTATAGCTTTTTCTAAAAGCAACATATTGTGGAATTCAAATTTTTAAACTGCTATCAGTTTTCATTTTATGGGCAAATTTCTCTCTTTCACATTCTAAGCTATAATTACTTATACTGTATATTTTCCTCCTTCCTATTTTTCCTCACTATCTTTCTCATCTTATATATCCCTCCTCATTCCTCTGCTTTACTTCTATCTACTATCTTGCCCTCCTATTCCTTAACCTACTCACCCCTCCAAGAAACTCTTTCTTATCTTCTCTCTCCACCCTATCCCCTTGCCCTCTTATTTATTTCTGAATTTAGAAGACTTTTATACCCTTTTAGATATATATGTGTTCTTCTCTCTTTAACCTATTTCCTATGAGATTTTAGCCCTACTTGCCCTCCCCCCACTAGCTTCCTCTGTATAAATTTTATCCTTTTGTGTCATTTATATAATTGTTCCTTTTTTCTCTCCTTTCTTGTTTTTTATTATTTTTTAGAATCATCCCATCATATTCAGCTTAGCCCAAGCCTTTCTTTCAAACTACCTAAGTAAAAATTACAGTTGTATGAGAACCGATATTTTCATATAAAAGAAGTAAATTATTTGACCTTATTGAGTCCCTTATAATTGGTCTTAATGTTTGCTTTATATTTTTCCTGGATGTTATATCTCAAAATTTCTCTTAAGATCTGCTATTTTTTTCACAAATAGCTGAAAATCTTTCAGTTTGTTAAATATCCATTTTTTTTCATTCAGGATTATACTTCATTTTGCAGGGTAAGTTACCCTTGGTTATAACCCTAGCTCTTTTGCTCTACAAAATATGGTATTTCAAAAACTACAGTCCTTCAATGTAATAGCTGCTAGGTCTTATGTAATCTTTATTGTAGCTCCATGACATTTAAATTTTTTTCTTGTTGCTTCCAATATTTTCTTCTTAATCTGGGAGTTTTGGAACCTGACTATCATATTCCTAGAAGTGTTCCTCTTAGGAATGGTGGATTTTTTCTACTTCCGCTTCGCCTTCTTGTTCTAGAACTTCAGGGGAATATTCCTTGATAATTTCTTATCATATTGTATCGAGTCTTTTTAAAATCATAATTTTCAGGCAGTCCAAATATTCTTATATTATTTCTCCTCGGTCTGTTCTCCACATCAGTTGTCTTTTTGATGAGATGTTTCATATTCTCTTCTATTTTTCATTCTTTTGATTTTGTTTCTGTGATTTCTTTGTGTCTTAGAACTTGCTTAGCTTCTCTTTGACCAGTTCTAGTTTTCAAGGAATTATTTTCTTCTTTAAGTTTTTGATTCTATATTTCAAGTTGGTTGACTTGCTTTTCAGAATTTTCTTGATTTTCTTGGATTGTTCTTATTTTTTTCTAATTTTTCCTTAATCTTTTTTTTTTATTTTTTAAAGTTCTTTTCAAGTTCTAAGAAATTTTTTGCATGTGTGTTTGGGAACATGTGACATTTCTCATTGAAAAAGAAGTGACTTTTTGAAATTCTATTATCTTCCCCTGAATATGAACTCAGATCATCTCTATCCTCTTAGTAATTATCTATGATTGGGTTCTTTCTCCTTTGCTTGCTCATTTTTACTTACTTATTTTTTATTTTATTTCATATTTTGCAACTGTTAGTGTGACCAAGTTATAGTCCTGAGGCATGGGAAATAATACCCCAAGGCTTAGGTCCTTCCTATAGTTATTTTCTGAGATTTGTCCTGAGGGTTAACCTTGGACTCTCCTCTCTACTCCTAAGCCCTGGTCACACTGTCCTGCAAATGATCTTACTCCTTTTGGTTCCTCCAGTGGCTGCAAACTACAACTGTCCTCTCTTCCCTGGAGCTGAAACCAGGGACTCTGCTCTCCTGCAAATGCCCAAAGCCAGCAGGGTCCCTGCTTCTCTGCTACTTCCCTCACCAGTTGTATACTAGCTCTTTCTCCTCCATAGCCATAGTCCAGCCTGGGACATGTCTAGTCAGCACAGTTGTGCTTGGTGTCCTTGGATGGTGGAAGGCCCTTCAATCTATTCCTCAGTGGTCAGACTCCAATGTTATCCATGAGATGAAAGTTTCAAAGGCTGAGGCTGCCTCCCAAACCCAGTTGCCCTCAGGATTTATTGTCTTGATTCTTCAGAGTTGACCTGGAGGTGTTTGCCCTTCACTCAGGCCAAACCTCTGCCCTAGAGGTCAGGTCTTTCCTGGGGTCTTCTTAGGTTGTCTTAGGAGAATAACTGTTTTACCCTGACATTTATTTCTGCTGTTCTACATTCCCTCTGAAGCAATGTTTTGTCTTTTTCTGTGGAGAAAAATTCAGAGGGTCAAAAGTTTGCTGACCTACTCTGCCATCTTCCCAGAATCCTCCACCTATTGATTTCATCCTTCCAACAAATATACCATACTGCCACCATCCTGGTGCAAGCCTTCATCACATCACACAGGGACTATCTGCAATAACTTGCCACTGGGTCTGCCTATCTCAGTTCTCTCCCCACTCCAATCCATTCAGTCACCAAAGGGATTTTCCTAAAGTGTAGGCCTTCCTATATCAACCTCTCCCCCCCACCCCCAATAAATCTTAGTAGCTCCATATCACCTCCAGGATTAAATACAAACTTCTTCATAACCTAAACACCCCTGTCCCACCCCATCCCCACCTTTCTAGTCATTTTGCTCCTTACTGCCTCCCATGCTGTCTTCTATCAGGACACCCTGCCTTTTTTTGCTGTTCCCAGAACAACAAACTCCATTTGCCCACTCTGGCCATTTCCCTTGGCTATCCCCATGTTGGGAATGCTCTCCTTTCTATCTCCAAGTTCTAGCTTCCCTGGCTTCCTTCAAGTCCCACCCAAAATTCCACCTTCCACTGGAAGTCTTATCCAACCCCTCTTCATTCTAGTGTCTTCCTTCTCATCATTGGATCCTGTAGCTAGCTTGTTTGTACATGTTTGTTTGCTTGTAATCTCTTCCATTTGAATGTGAGTTCTTGCAGAGCAGGGACTATTTTTTGCTTTAAAAAATGTTTAACGATTGGCTGACTAAAATTATAAACCACAGAATACTTGTTAATCTGCAGTGCTAGACAGAATTTCCTCTCTTGGAGCTCTGATAGCAATTGAATTGCAGGTCTGTTTGTTTTTTTTTTTAACAAGTGTGTAAAACTTATCTCAATTATGCATGCCAACATAATGATGACTTTTATATGGTACTTTAACGTTTGCAAAGTGATGCATATTTTTATATGTATTATATATATTGGTGCATATATACATATACATATATATACATGCCTGCATATATACCTCTCTGTAGTCTTTGACATTGTTGCTCACCCTCTACTTCTTGACACTCTTTTCTCTCCTGATTTTTCTCCTACCTATTAGATCACTCCTTTCTAAGTCTCATTTGCTGGACCCTCATCCAGGTAATACTCTCTAACTGTAGGTATTCCATAGGACCCCTATATGAACATGTATGTTTGTATATATACATATTCACATATATGTATGCATACATATGCATATATGTATAAAATCTTATTTAAACCTAGCAACAAGCCTAAGAGGCATGTACTACATGCTCATTTTACAAGTGAGGAAACTGAGGTTCAGGGGGTTACTTGAATTGTCCACAGTCAGACATTTCATGTCAGAAGCAGAATTTGGACCCAGTTCTTGACTCCAAGTCCAACTACGACATCTCTCATAAAAGAAAAAAATCCTCGAAAAAAGAGGGCTGAAGTGTTATAAAACTGATCATAGCTGAAATTGACTTAATTTTTTTCCCTATAGCAATTACCATGTCTAATAGCCTAAGTGACAAATAGAATTATGACACTATATAGCTGCCAAAGTGATTTTCTTTAAGTGCAAAACTGACAATGTTGTGGTCTAATTGATATACTCTAATGACTCCCTATTACCTCTAGGACAAAGTAAGAACTTGTTTTGGCTTTGACTGCTGCCTTTCTGACCCTCTAAGTTTCTACCAACCTGGCTTCCTCTCTGTTCCTCAGACGTGACTCTCCTTCTCCTGTTTCCTTGCCTTTGCACTGGCTGGAATGCACTCCCTCTTCACCTTTGCTCCACAGAATCTTTTCTTCCTTCCAGATGCAGCTTAAGGACCACCTTCTCCATGAAGTCTTTTCTGATTCTTCCAAGTGCTAGTGCCCTCCCTCTCTAACTACCTTGTATTTATTGGATATATATTTATATATGTGCCTCTTGTCTTTCCTGAAAAAATGTAAGGTCCTTGGGAGGGAGGATTATTGCATTTGCTGTTTTTATGTTTCTAGCATCTACCAGCACTGTGTTCGACAGACAGTAGGTGCCTCATGAATGCTTGTTGACTGGTTGATGGGTCAACCCAGGCCAACCATCTCTTTCCTATCAGATGATACTCCTCTGAACTTCTCCATCACATCCCCAGGCACATCCCCCCATCCTTTCAGCTTCCTTCTGTGTTTTGTCTTCCCCTGGTTTCTGGAGGGTAAGGACTGTCTTTGGGCATTCTCAGCACATAGCTTAGGGTCTGGTACAAAGTCTGGCTAAATAAATGTTTATCAAATGACTAGTCCAAAAGCTAAAGTCATATCCATCGACATGACTGTGCTTAACAAAATCTATTCACCTCATCTTCTCCACCGCATCCCTATCTGTTGATTGGGTTTGGGTACTTACCAACTTCATTTATGTTCTTCATTACTACTGATGTCAGCTTTTCAGTTTGAAATTATCCTATACTGGTGCTAAAATATTGACATCCAGAGCAAATCCATTATTTGCTCGCAAAACCCATGTTCCAGAGATCCTTAAGTTACTGTAACACAAGTGAAAATTGTAAAAAATTCAAAATTCTCTGACCATGATAGCATAACTATTGCTGTACAGCATAGGCAACATTAATATTTCCAGGTTTAAAATGTCTTGACTCTGATTTTAAAAAGTTCCCAATGGTTACAAAACAAACATTATATAAATATGATTTCAATAGATTTTTTTGTTTGTTTCCAGAAAATTCCACAGGGATTGTGACTGGTAACATAGCCTAATATTATTCTACAACCTGCCTTCCTTTAATGCTTTGCATTAAGGTGCTTATCTTAAATTGAATTAACAAGGAGGTCAGCCAATCAGAAGCAACTCCTACAACAAACAAGCTCTCTAGAGAAGAGCAAGTAATGTAGAGTCTTATTTTACCACGTTCCAAAAGGAAAAATCTAATTTCTATATCTGACACTCGTGGGAATGTAGGTATATATAATGGAGTTGAGGGAAGGAGAGGCCTGTAGGGTAGTCATGCCTTTACACTTTGAATTGCAGCTTAGGGAAGCTTAAAGGATGTTGCCTTTAAAGCAACACAAGTCCTAAGTAAAAGAAGTACATGAAACTATACGTTGTGTTTTTAAAAATCTATATTTGCATTTTTGTTTCAAAAAATGGGATCAGTTTAAAAGCAAAGACTAAACCACTTAAAATTCAGTCACCAGAAAATGGACTTTCTGAGCTCTGAGAACAGTTTCAAACTGAGAGAATCTTTGAAAGGATAAAATTCAAGGCTTGCAAATGACAATTTTCAAAATTCACTATTACTGCAAAAAGACACATTTTATAAAAATTTTTACATGTGAAAAGGAAACATTAACACTTACCTTGACAAATGTATCAAGGAACATTCAAATCTCAGTTAAAATTCCACTTTATTCAAAAAGCCTTTCCTAATCAATTTTCCTTAATGCTAATATATTCCTCCTGAAATTATCTCCAATTTATCCAGTATATAATTTTTTGTATATGGTTTCTTTCCCTAACTAAAGGGCAGCTGTGTGGTGCAGTTCATGGAATGCCAAGTCAAAAGACGCATCTTACTGAGTTCAGATCAGGTTCCAACATTTACTAGATGTGTGACCCTAGGCAAGTCACTTAACCCTGTTTGCCTCAGTTTCCTCATATGTAAAATGAACTGGAGAAGGAAATAGCAAACCACATCAGTATCTTTTGCCAAGAAAACCCCAAATGGGTTCACAAAAAATTGAACACAACTGAAAAACTGAATGACACAGTCTTATTTATCTTTGTACTTCTTTCCCTCCTCCTTCCCATGCACCCATGATTGTGCATTAAGATGAATATTTTACGTGTGACCAAGTTGCATTGAGTCCCTTGAGAACAGGGACTATTGGCTTTTTTGCCTTTCTTTATATCCCCTGGGCTTATTGCAATGACTGGAACATAGTAAATGCTTGTTGACTTGACTTAGACAAGAAATTCCCTTAAAAGGAAACTTTCGATGAGATTACTTTTTGTGGCATGACGTATATTTTCTTCTGTTATGACAGTGGTGTCATTAGTGTGTCAGTGACATTTCTCCATTCATTACTACTCTTAGCACCTCACTTCTGTTTCTGCCTGATCATGTGGATACATGCATGGAAAGAGAATTGTTCCCCAACAATCAAGTCAGTAGACACAGAGGCATATTCCAGTCTGGCTTCTGCTTAGTAATTTCTGAATTTAATTTAATTTAATTTCTGAAAATATCCCGCTTTCTGTTTACTATGTGCTATATTGTGGCAGAATTGTCTCTCAGAGTTCAGGTCCCCATTACCCTTGAGTTATTGCAACAGCCTCCGAACCAGCATAGCTTTAACAGGCTTCAATCTCACTTCTCTCCAATCTCTATGTATTCCTCATGCATAGCTCTGATTACGTCATATCTCTGCTAAACCTTCCATTGCTTCTTACTTTTAGAATAAAGACCAGATTTCTTAGCCTGGTTTTTATCATAGAATTTTAGATCTCCCTCTAGACCTTAGATCTCTGTGATTCACTTCTCAGGTGAGGAAGATGAGACCTCACATGGCTAAATCACTTGTTCAGTGTTATATAGCATGACCTGGTACCATTCTCTAGGCCAGCACAATGCAGATGGACAGATCTAGAATTTCATCGTTACTAATTCCTTCCTCCAGTTCTGGCACGTGCTGTACAAGTACTATGGAGTAACCTAAATTATTGCCCTCTGGATTAACAGAGTCTTATAAACAGCAGCCAGTCACCTCAACAAGTCCACTGAATGAGAAAAACTCAGACCTCCACAATGTGAAAACCATCGTTCTAAGGTTTTTTCCAGCTTATACTAGATGTTGAACTTACACTCATGCCATTCATAGTCACCACAAGCTTTGCTCACCAACACACATAGGCTGGCTATCACAATGCCTTGGGGCAGCTAAATGGTGCAATGGATAGAGAGCTGGGCCCAGAGTCAGGAAGATCTGAGTTCAAATTTGACCTTGGACACTTACTAGTTGTGTGACCCTGGGCAAGTAACTTAACACCTATTTGCTTCTGTAAAAAGATAGCACACTGTAGAAGAAAATGGAAAACTTTTATATCTTTGCCAAGAAAATTCCAGGGATAATAGTCTATGGCATCATGAAGAGTAGGACATGACTAAACAATAGTAGTCATGATGACTAGCCAATTTTCAATATCAAGCTTCCCCAAATGTCCGAAAAAGTTCTAAACCTGGGGTCTTATAATTTAAAAAATAATTGAATAACTGTACTTTAATATAATTGGTTTCCTTTGCAATTCTAGGAATTTTACATTTAAAAAAATTATCCTGAGAAGGGATCCATTGGTTTCGTTAGCCTGCCATAAGGGGTCCATAATACAAAATAGATTAAGAACACTTACCCTGATGGAAGTGTTAGTTTGAAGTCTTTATTATATTGAAACATTTCCCAGAGCCACATAAGTGTCCTAGGGAAATTTTTCAGAACATTTAGGGAAGGGAGCCTATTACACTGTATTTGTGAAATTGTTTTGAATCATCACAGCATGAGTGAGTTTGACAGGTTCCATGTGTTACATGAGGTGCCATCTATACCTTCTTCCACCTGAGCCCCAGAGCTACCTGCTGGCAATTAGAGAGATACTAAGGTCACACAGCCAGTTAGAGGCAAAGCAGGGGCTCCAGTCCAGGATTCTTTCCATTACATCAGCCTGCCTCCTCCACCATCTGACTCATAACTACCTTTCTGTCCCCATCTCACACATGTTCTCTATACTCCAGACAAACTGGACTCCTTGAGTTTTCCTGAATGTCAAACACGAGAGGGTCAACATAGCATTAGTGGAAAGAACACTGAGTGTCCTTCAAGGTTCATTTCAAATGCTATTTACCTTCATGAAGTGTTCCCTGTTCCATTTTTCCCTTCCTTCTTCAAATAATGATGTTTTCTTCATCTGAACTCCTTATCCTTCATAAGGATTTTATGCAATTATGTTTTAATTTGTATTATACTTTGTGTGCTTATTATATCACCTTCTTAACTCCAGTAATCTTTTTAAGGGCAGGGATACAGTTCTATTTATCTTTGTACCTTCCTTAGTCTCCCGGCTTTCCCCAGCCCTATGCTCCATGACTGTGCAGAGTAGTAGGTACTTAAGTGACATTTGTTGAATTAAGTTGACTGTGGCTCCTATTCCCTTTGATCCTTAGCCAATGGAAAGTAAGCTCCTTGAGGGCAAGAACTTTCATTTTTGTCTTTGTTTCTCTTGTGTCTGATATATGGTAGATGCTTAATAAATGATTGTTAAAAGATTGATTAATTTTTCCAGAATAAAGAACCTTTCTTTTTAAGACTGTCCTCAACAAGGTAGTTCTTGGATACTTTTCTTTATCCTTATTTGAACCTTTCTCAATTACCATTTTGTCGTCCTTGAGTTGTAGCAACCTGAATGACGCACCATACTATTCATAATGAATTGGTGCTTTTTGTTTTTTGATCCCTATGACAACTCTGAAACCTTTTGATTCTATGTACTTGAAAACAATTTCTGTTAATTTAAATCATAGGCCATTTTATTTAAGTTAAAATTTCTTCTACCATGAGTTTGTCTTTGCAGTATTGTTGAGTGCTGCAGGGCATATGGGAAACTTGAAATTCTGTCTTAGTTTAATGGAGTTGTTGATTCATCATTATGGCAGATCAAATCTCTTTCTACCTGTTCTTGATAATGTATCTGTTTCAGCATGTTTTTAGTGTTAGACAGGGTTATGTTATAAACAGAGAAACTCTGCCTAGAGCTTTCAAGGATGGCACCTTCTTTCCAATGCAGTCAGGTAGCTGTCATTAACAGTAAAAACGATTGAAGTGTTATAGCTTGCCAGTGAAGATGGGTAATGTACAAATATTATTCTCACTTTTCAAAATAGTGCAAAACTATCCATGAAAGGTGAGATCTGGCAGCAGGAAGGTGGCACCTACTGCCAATAGCTTAACAATGGCTGTACTCTCTCCCACTTGGAGGCTACACATAAAACATCAGATAAAAGCAAAAGAGCTTTATTTCACATGATTGGCTGTGCTGTAAGCTGATCAAGGTCTTGGACACAGAGAACACTAAAGGATTAGGGTGATGAAAATTTCATGTCACAAGATCAATGACAGCTGCATCCTCCACACCTTCCAAACCTATCACTATTCTGGGTATGCCTATGTCAGAGGTCATAGGACCCGGGCTAAGCTAATCTAAGAAACATTTTCTAGAAGGGTAATTATATTTTCTTCTACCCACCCAAATCTTCTAAGAAAGGACAATTTTATAAGGCAAACTTTTAAAGCATTTTTAAAAATTTAATATATGTCTTAAACTGTTGCAGCTGACATGATTCATAGAAGAGTTAGTTGGGTCAGCAATCTAATAGCAAGACACATTTTAATTTACACTGGGAAGGCTTGAGGCTTAGGGGTGGGGCACAGAGAAGTAGTCACGAATAGTGAAACAAACAACTAGGAAAGTACCTAATTCCCAAAGTAGGGTAGCACCCAATACCTCCAAAGCGGGGTGGGAAAGAATAGGGGAAGGATACAACCAGAGATGTAACCAGGGCCTAGGCATGACAGGAATTGTTGGAGAGAAAGAGAGTCTACGACTGTACTGGGAGTGGTTTTCCTTCCTTGGGGTTTGGCAATAGATTATAAAAGTCTTGTCATCCTCCTAGTTAGATGTGTGGGATAGATGCTTGGGTCCATCTTTACTCCATGCAGGGCAGTTCAGGGATTCAGGCAAAGGCCAAGGGTATTCTACAGAGAAACAGGGTCTCATTCAAAACTGTTTAACAATAACATAGGATAAGACAGAGATCGTAGGATGAATCAGGATGAATACCATGATTTGAATACTGAATTCCAGAATAGTGTGTTTAAAGGTTAAAATCTACTTTCCCTTAATTGTTTGTAGGAGCAAGATGGAAACAATTTTGAAGGGGTAGCAAATCCATCTACCTTTAAAGGATCTAATTTTCTGAGAGAAACAGAAAAGTTGAATTTCTGAGGGAGGGGAGCAAATGATTTGACTCAAATACTCTGATGACTCAAATCTCATTATAATGATGTCCACAGAACATTATACTGATGCAATGAAATTTTTTTTTTATGATTGCATTACTCACAGAACACTTGAAAGTCAGTTTACCTTTCTGAGCCTCAATTTCCTTGTCTGTGTGTGGAAGGCAATATTTGTACTCCCTCCCTCCCAGGGTTTTCATTAAAGTACTCTGCAAACTATTAAATGCTATTGAAATGAAGGCTGCTGTTAACACATCTTATACTCCCTCTTAGACAGAAAGTTCCTTGAAAACAGGGATTTTTCACTTTTTGTTTATATCCCCATTCCCTAGTTCAGATGGTAAATAAATGTTTGTTGAATTGATTCCATCACATTCCTAATTTACAACCACTTGAGCTAAGACCTCCTTTGCTGATGGCATACAAGTTAGTGGAAATAGGTGGTAACTCTAAGAGAATTAGTTACTCTGCTTCCCATACCTATTTGTCTTCAAAATCCTATATATTATGTATCAATAATAAAATTACCAGCTCCATTCACCAGGCAACAGAAATAATACTGTTATGCTGAACTTTTCTTTCGCAATAATCTGATGCAACCAAGGTTTGCTTGCATTAGAAGAAAAGACAAGCAAATATCTCTATGTAACTAGGATTTGCCCTTAAAAGGGACACAATGACATAGGAGAAAGAAAACAATTTTCCTGGACCACACTATGGGTTGGGTAGTGGCAGAGAGGAAGAGGAAGAGGAAAGGATTAAATTTCAATACAAGCATAAGGTACACACTACACACATTCACATTCTGAACATCCTCTAATAACACTTTCTAAGCAACTAGAAAGTAGCAGCATTGCAAAAACTATAGGTACATCTCTTGGTGGCCTGTGAAGTGTAGACTCAACATTCCATTCTCCAGCCCCTTGACCTCAGATAATAAAAACATCTGGTACACCAACATTGACTTAATGCAAGCACTACTCAACATAATCAAATTCTAGTACCACTAGGGGATCTATTATAAATGGATTTGACCTACAATCTGCCATACTGTAGTAGAACTGGAGCTAATTTCTCTCCAGATAATCTGACAAAGTCCTGAATATGCCACTTATGTGACAGCTATAAACAGATGCTACTACTAGAATGCTATCTGCAGATTCTAACACATGCCAATTGTGAAATTCTTTGGGATTAACTGTCCCTTCCATAAAACTGTCTTCTACAAAGATTGGTAACCAACACAAAATAAAAGTTATCCAAAGAAATATTCTTGCTGATGGTAGCAAAGAATGCCATGTTCTGTGCTCATTGCATAATAAGTAAGAGATCCAGGGTAGTCTGTAATTATCGACTGAAAATGTGTACTAAGTCCCTCATAGAACAGAAATAATATTAGTAATAGCCAAATAAACACATAGCTCCAACATATCTGTAACTAACAGTTATAATTCTAGGAATAAATAGCACAAAATGTTCTCTGCTGCACAAAACAGAAAAGATAACCACAAATCAATTTTTTCTAAGTCAAATTAAGGTGGACATTTAGGCAAAGAGGGATTGGGGAGAGATCTCAGACCTCTAGAAGTAAAGTTCCATGGACGGAGAGACATACTGGGGGACTGGCCGCCAAGGAAGAGACCCAGATTCATGTTGGGGCTCATCCTTGGCAGAAAATAACCGAGTCATTCTTATTGGGCTACAGGTGAAGGAAGAGGGACTATCTGGTAGCTTCATCTTTCTCTTGCTAACTGGATGCTATGATCAATTATTTTCCCCCCACTGAAACTATAGAAGTTTTCTGTCACCACTTAAATTCCAGTGCCCTGGGAAAGTTGCTAGTGACCACACCCTAGTTATATATTTATTTATTTATTTTTCCTTTCTTAACATTCACTTCCACAAGAATTTGTATTCAAAATTTCCTCCCCATCTCTCCTCCCCCCTACCCCAGGACAGCATGTGCTCCATCCACACCTTCCTCCAGTCCGTCTTCCCTTCTTTTACCCACTCTTTTTCCATCTACTTTCCCCTCTTTTCCTATAGGGCAAAATAGATTTCTATACTCCATTGCCTGTATGGTTAATTTCCAGTTGCAAGCTAAAACAAATTTTAACATTCATTCTTAAAATTTTGAGGTCCATATTCTCTCTCTCCCTCCGCATCCACCCTCATTGAGAAAACAAACAATTTAATATAGATCATACATGTTTAACAATGCAAAACACTTCCATAATATTTATGTTGTAAAAGACTAACCACATTTCCCTCTGTCCTATCCTGACCTTAGTTTATTCCATTCTCTCCCTTGACCTGTCCTCCTACAATAGTATTTGCTTCTGTCTCTTCTATTATCTTTCCTCTCCTCTCCCCTTCCACCTTACCTTCCTGTAGGGTAAAATAGATTTCCATATCCAATTAAGTGTGTGTTATTCTCTCCTTAAGACAAATCCCATGAGAGTAAGGCTCAATTATTTCCTTTCATCTCCCCCCTCTTCCCCTCCATTGTGGAAGCTCTTTCTTCCCCTCTTATATGTGAGATGATTTGCTACATTCTACCTTTCCCTTTCTCTTACTCCTAATACATTCCATTCAACAGTAAATTTTATTTTTTTTTAGGTATTTTCCCTTCATATTCAGCTCACCCTGTGCCCTCTGTATATGTATATACATACACACACATATACCTATACATTCACCCATATACACATGTACATATACATACCTACACATATATAATATAGACATACATACATATTCACACATGCCTACATATTTATATTCCTTCTAACTACCCTAATACTGAAAAAGGTCTTATGAGTTACAAATAACATCTTTCCATGTAGGAATGTAAACAGTTCAATTTTAATGAGTTCCTTAAGGCTTCTCTTTTCTATTTACCTTTTCATGTTTCTCTTGATTCTTGTGTTTGAAAGTCAAATTTTCTATTCAGTTCTGGTCTTTTCAACAAGAGTGCTTGAAAGTTCTCTATTTCATTGAAATTCCATTTTTTCCCCTGAAGTATTATACTCAGTTTTGCTGGGTAGGTGATTATTGGTTTTAATCCTATCTCCTTTGACCTCTGAATATCATGTTCCAAGCCCTTCAATCCCTTAGTGTAGAAGATGTTAAATCCTGTGTTATCTTGGTGGTATTTTCACCATACTTGAACTGTTTCTTTCTGGATGCTTGTAATATTTTCTCCTTGACCTGGGAACTCTGGAATTTGGCTACAACATTGCTAGGAGTTTTCCTTTTGGAATCTCTTTCAGGAGGTGATCGGTGAATTCTTTCCATTTCTATTTTATCCTCTGGTTCAAGAATATTAGGACAGTTTTCCTTGATAATTTCTTGGAACATGATGTCTAGGCTTTTTTTTTATCATAGTTTTCAGGTAGACCAATTATTTTTATATTATGTCTCCTGGATCTATTTTTTAGGTCAGTTGTTTTTCCAATGAGATATTTCACATTGTCTTCTATTTTTTCATTCTTTTGGTTTTGTTTTGTAATTTCTTGGTTTCTCATAAAGCTTCCATGTGCTCCATTCTCATTTTTAAAGAATTATTTTCTTCAGTGAGCTTTTGAACCTCCTTTTCTATTTGGCTAATTCTGTTTTTTAAAGCATTCTTCTCCTCATTGGCTTTTTGGTTCTCTTTTGCCATTTGGTTTACTCTATTTTCAAAGGTATTATTTTATTCAGCATTTTTTGGGTCTCTTTAGCAAGTGTTGACTCACTTTTCATGGCTTTCTTGCATCACTCTCATTTCTCTTTCCAATTTTTCCTCCACTTCTCTTACTTGATTTTCAAAATCCTTTTTGAGCTCTTCCATGACTGAGACTATTACACATTCTTTTTTGGAGGTTTTGGGTATGGAAGCCTTGACTTTTATGTCTTCCTCTGATGGCATGCTTTGTTTCTCCTCATATGAGAATGTACCTTTTCACCAAGAAAGTAGACTATTCCTTCTATAGTCTTTCCCCCTCTCCCCCTTTTTGGGCATTTTCCCAGCCAGTTACTTGACTTTTGAGTCCTTTGTAAAGTGGAGGGTATACTCTAGGGATCTGTAAGTTCTCAGTTCCTCCAAGGTGGCACAATCAAGGGAGAGGCGTTTACTCCTTTCCTGGCCTGCACTCTGGTCTTTTCTGCCCAAAATCTGTGAGCAGGATTCCCTCTCCAGAGCCTCCACCAGCTCCACCATGCCAGTGCTCCTCCTCATCCCAGCACTGCCACTCAGGGCTAAGACCCAGATCAGTAGCTCAATTCCCCCAAGGTCTTTAGACTGAGGGCTCAAAAAGTGGACTCTTCTGCTGCAGTGGCTGCAGCTGCACTGGGGCCGGGGTTTACCCTGGTGAAAGAGCTTTCTCTTACATTTGAAGTTGTCTGGCTTATGTTGGCTGAGAAATCTGGAAACTGCAGCTGCTACCCAT
This sequence comes from Potorous gilbertii, assembly GCA_028658325.1. NCBI lineage: Eukaryota > Metazoa > Chordata > Mammalia > Diprotodontia > Potoroidae > Potorous > Potorous gilbertii. The sequence goes on from CM053770.1 coordinate 559,300,555, forward strand.
GATTCCATAACCTGAAGCCTGCTCCAGTCCTGTCCATGTGGCCATGGCTGGACTGCACTTTGCTTGGAGTTCAGTGTGATAAACCTTTCCTGTCGACCTTCCAGGCTGTCTTGGATTGGACATCTCTTTCATTCTGTTGTTTTGTGACTTCTGCTCTAAAATTTGTTTAGAGTCATTTTTTACAGGTATTTTATGGGCTATTCTACACCACCATCTTGGCTTCACCCTCATGCCCTAGTTATGCAATGATTTAAAATAAGTAATTTTGTGGACATAGAGATATTACTGGAGTAGAATGACTGAATCACTGTATGCAATTTGCTTCATTTTTTTTTAACTTGGCCCCTAGTCAATTTATTTTAAGGGAGACTAATAGTGTCACAGATTCAGTGCCAAGACTCTCAGCTTCCTCTTGCTGTATTCCTTTGTGTCTTTTCACACAACTGCCCTTTTGCACTCAATGTCACCAAGTTGTGGGTTGTGAATGGATGTGAAAGAATCGTTCAGAAGCATCTGGATTTAGAAGCAACTGTGATCTGGGTCTTGCCCTCCTACCAAGCTTTATCTTTTCTTTTTTTTAAATTAGGCTAACTGAAAATTGATATTTGATGCTTGAATTAGCCATTAAAGGGTTTATTACACTTTTAAACAAATTGCTTAACTTATTTGAACAATTAACTAACAGCTATGAAACACCTCTTATTTTACCATTATGGAAAGATGTAGGAAAGGTAAGCAATTCAATTCAATAAATATGTTTAAGGACCTACTACATGTAAGGTTTTGTTCTAGGCTCTGAGGAAACAAAGAGAAAAAATAACTATAGACCCTGCTCTAAAGGAGCCATAAGTCTAATATAGCAAAACGAAAAGAAGTACCTAGAATTTACCAAATTAGTAAATTACAAAGTGAGAAAGAACTTTAAGAGCTCATCTCTTTCTATCTTCTATCTGGAAGGAAGGCTGCATATTGTTAGTACAATTATTGCAATATGCAAGCAAATTTGCCTGAAAGTAGGGGCATTAGGCTAAAGGAAGGAAATAAACATTTATTAAATGCCTACTACGTGTGAGGCACTTGGTTAAGTACATTACAAATACTACTACATTTGATCCTCACAACAATCTTGAATGCTATTACTATTACTGTTTGACAGTTAAGGAATTAAGGTTAAGTGACTTGCCTAGGGTCTCACAGTTAATAAATGTCTGAGGCTGAATTTGAATGCAGGTCTTCCTAAGTCCAAACCAAGATATCTATCTCCTGTACCACCTAGCTGTAACTTTAAAGCCAACGTTCTTAACCTGGGTTCCATGAACTTTCTTTTTAATTCATATTTTGATAATCAAATTTTAATATAACTTATTTTCTTTATAATTCTATGTATCTTATTTTTAAAACATTTAAAAATATTATTCTGAGATCTGAATTCTGAATATATGAATTCCTTATGCTTCACCAGACCGCCCAAGGGACCCATGGTACAAAATAGGTTAAGAAGCCCTGGGCTAAAGGATCATGATGATCCAAAAGGTTGTCTGCTTTCCCTGCTAAAGGAGCAAGATGGGAGGATTGGACGAGGCCAGGGGTTCTTAAATTTGTGTTTTCTAGATCCCTTCAACAGTCTGATGAAGTCTGACAGAATTATATTTTTAAATGAATGAAATAAAATACATAAGTTTACAAACTGATTATATTGAAATATATTTATAAAAATAATTTTGAAAACCAAAGCCACAGACCCTAGATTAAGAACTCCTAGCACTAAACAAAATCTAAGGTCCTTCTTGGTTCTAAAAATATAAAAATATCTGACAGAAGATACAGATTTAGGTCTCCTGAAAAAGTTTTTCATGTTCCATGAAGAATAAAGTGGACCTAGGATGCCACCAAGAACTAAGGAGAAGGAATGAGGAAAACTAAAAGTGTCTCTACTGAGTCATTGGGAGGTGGCCATGTTTTGGACCTGATGGGAACAATCAGCACACACATCGTCTTTCCTCACCTTGTTCATTCAGAAGGTGACAGTCGGAGGTCATAGAAAGTCTTCTAAGGTTTGTCAGAGCTGAGCATCAATATCTACTTCTGGTGATTCACATGTAAATAAATGATATTTGCTAAACATTATGAGCCACTGGGATATAAACTGAATAATTTAGGCACACACTGAAATGATGTATTCATTTTTGCTGCCAACTGAAGAAAAAGGCAATGAAGGGAGCAGCTGTCTGAGGCTCTCTGAAGCAATGAGGTCAGAGTATAGGAGTTAGAATTCTGGATCTTGGCACAAGCGCCAGTCATGGTGGGCTCTTGCCAGGGATGGAGTATACCTGGCAAGAAAAATATATTTGCTTGGAGACTAGCCAATATGATTAAGAAGGCATTGAATTTTAAAGTGAAAAGGAAGGAGAAAAGTACTCAAATACAACTAACTCAGATGCTTCAGAGAACAGCTGGAATGACAGAGAGATAATTCCAATAGTGGAGTTCAGAAACTCACAGGGGTTGATAATACAGAAGAGGGGCAGATATGGGTTCACATGGGTTCAGGTATCAATTTATTGTTGCTTAGACTATAGGTAAAACAAAAGTGAGCTAGAGAATTAATATATGGAGGTAACTATGATTTCATAGGAGTGATTAAGACTTGGTGGGATCCAACTCACAACTACTCTGCAAGTCAGCCAATAGGTATTTATTATGCCTTTACTATGTGACTTTGTACAACTCTGGCTTACTTCAGTCTCATTCATACAAACATCAAGACATCACTCCAAGATGTTATTGATCCTCTTTGAAAATGAAGGACAAACAACAACAATGTGGCATCAACTGAACTATTCACTGGGGATATAAAGAAAAACAAAAAAATAGTTCCTGTCCTGAAGAGGCTCACATTCTAATGAGGAAGATAACATATCAATAACTAGGGATATACAGGATATATACAGAGTGGATGAAGATAGTCTGAAAAGGAAAGGAATTAGCAGATGTAGGCTTCCTAAAGGAGGTATGTCTTAAAAAGAATCCTTGAGTCTTAAAGGAAGTCAGAGAAGATAACAGGCAGAAGTAAGAGGCAAAGTCTTTGAGGCTTGGGAGACCGCCAATGTAAAGGCACAGAGAGTGAAGACGGGGTGTTCTGTTTAAGGCATAACAAGTAAACTAGTAGAACTGGATCATTAAGTGCTTGCTGGGCTGAAAATGAAAGAAGTGACTGGACCATAAAAAGCTTTCAATACCAAAAAGAAGGCTTTATATTTGACCCTCGAGGTAGCAGGGAGTCACTGGAGCTCTTTGAGCAGAGGGATATGTGTAGGGGGAAGGTGAAATGATCTCATCTATACTTTTGGAAAATCACCTTGGAAAGTGAATAGATGATGGATTGGAATAGGGGGAGATGCGAGGCAGGGAGATGAATTAGAAGACTATCATCGTAGTCCAAGTAAGAGGTGACGAGAGCCTTTACCAAGGTGACTGTATGAGTGGAGAGAAGGAAACATATGAAAAAGGTTAAGGTAGAAATGATAAGATTTAGCTATGGATTCCATATGTCAGATGAGGGGGAGTGAGGAGTCCAATATGATGCTGAGGTTTTAAACCTGGGGCACTGGAAGGATGGTGGTGCTCTTGATAATAATAGGGAAGAAGGGAAAGTTTTAGGGGAAAATAATGAGTTTTGTTTTAGACATGTGGCATTTGACATGACTGTGGAACATCCAGTTCCAGATGTCAAGAGGCAGTTGGAGATATATGAATATAACTCAACAGAGAGACTAGGACAGGAAGTCATATAATCTGAGAGTCATTTACTTAGAGATGATAACTGAACCCATGGGAGCTGATGAGGTCACAAGGTGAGAGAATATTGGCAAAAAAAAGAAGGGGGCTCAGGACAGAGCCTTCAGAGTTACCTTCAGAGTTTGTGAGCATAACATAAATGAAGAAAACGATTCTAAGAAGTGGTTGAATAGGTAGGAATAGAACCAGGAGACAGCAATGCCCTGAAAACCCAGAAAGAAGAGAGCCCCTACTTCCTAAAGTTGAACTGTTTACATTCCTGCATGGAAAGATAATATTTGTAACTCTTGAAACTTTTCTCAGTATTTGGGTAGTTGAAGGGATTACACACACACACACACACACACACACACACACACACACACACACACACAAACACATAGACAGAGAGCACAAGGTGAGTTGAATAAGAAGGGATGATACCTAAAAAAATAAAAGTAAGAGGTAAGAGAGGAATATATTGGGAGGAGAAAAGGAGAAATGGAGTGGGGTAAATTATCTCTCACAAAAGAGGCAAGAAAAAGGCTTTTTCAATGGAGGAGGGAAAGGAGGAGGTGAGAGGAAAAAAGTGAAGCTTACTCTCATCACATTTGGTTTAAGGAAGGACTAACATGCTCACTCAATTTGATATGAAAATCTATCTTACACTACAGGAAAATGGGGGGAAGGGGATAAGCAGTGTGGGGGGGATGATAGAAGGGAGGGCAAATGGGAGGAGGGAACAATTAGAAGTAAACACTTTTGGGGAGGGACAAGGTCAAAAGAGAGAACAGAATAAATGGGGGGAAGGATAGGATGGAGGGAAATATAGTTAGTCTTACACAAGATGACTACTATGAAAGTCTTTTGCAAAACTATGTATATATAGCCTATATTGAATTATTTGCCTTCTCAATTGGGATGGGTGGGGAGAGAGGAAGGAAGAGAAGTTGGAACTCAAAATTTTAGGAATGAATGTTGAGAATTGTTTTTGCATATACTGGGAAATAAGAAATACAGGTAATGGAGTATAGAAATCTATCTTGCCCTACAAGAAAAGAGAGAAGATGAAGATAAGGGAAGGCTGGGGTGTGATAGAAGGGAGGGCAGATTGGCGGAAGGGGTAATCAGAATGTACAGCGTTTTGGAGTGGGGGAGGGGAGAGATAGAGAGAAAATTTGGAACTCAAAATTTTGTGGAAATGAACGTTGAAAACTAGAAATAAATAAATAAACTTTAAGAAAAAGAAGAGAGCCCCTAGAAGAGCAAGGTGGTCAACAGCATCAAATGTTTCAGAAATTTCAAAAAGGGTTGGGACAGAGAAAAGGGGATTAGATTTCATAGGCACAAAATCATTGGTAACTTTGGAGAAAGCAGTTTCAGTTGTAAGATGAGTTTGGAAGTCACATTGCACAAGGTTTAGAAGAGAGTGAGAGATGAGTAAGTAGAGGTTCCAAATATTAGCCAAAAAAAGGAAGATACAAGATTATAACTAGGAAGGTTAATCTGATGAAGTAAGTTTTAAAGGACTGGGGAGACATGAGCATATTTGTAGGCAGCAGGGAAAGAGCCAGCAAGTAGATAGGGTAAGATTGAAGATAGGAGAGAGAATGGTGATAATGAGAGAAATTTGTTGGAGAAGCTATTAGGAGATATCAAGAGGACATGTAGAGGGCTTTGACTTGGCAAGGACAAGGGCCACCTCTTTATCTGAGATTGGAGTAAAGAAAAAGATAACAGAGAAAGATATTCAAGTAATATGAGATGAGGAAGAGGAAAGAAGTAAGGGGGAACCTGAGAATTGTCTCCAATTTTTCTGTAACATATGAGGGACTTGGCTGGGAGGTAAAAGGTTTGAGGTAGGAGGTTGAGAAGAGGCAAAAAGATTTAGATCAGCTATTATGGAGGGTGGGAAACATATATGTTTCCTTCTCTCCCATCATACATATAGAAGAATAGAATGTTTGCCTTGTTGCAACAGGGTCCAGTTAAGTTTAGAAAACACAAATTTTTAGCGAGTTCAGTCAGCAGCGTTTTGCGTCCTCTAGCTCTGTGCAGCAGCATATGAATAGGAAGGAATGTGGCAAGATGGAAGAATATATGCTTATGCTTGGATAAACATGATCAGGGTTAGGACAAGTGGGCAAGGAATAGAGGGTGAAGAGTAATATAGAGTTGAGTTCATTCATGAGGGTTTAAGATAAGGAAGGGAGAAGAGTATATAGACAGTATGAGGTGATGGCCTGGGAAAATAAGAAACAGCTCTCATGAGGATGAAGGTTAGGGGTTGTAAGGAAGAGGGAAATATCAGATAAAAGAATTTCAAATTTCATGAACATGGGTGTGGAACACTTGTGGGTGAGATCAAGGATGTGACCATCTTTGTGTTCAGCTTAGCTATAGCAGAGGAATATGTTATAACAATTGAACAAATTGAATGGTATCAATATATATGAAAGCAAGAAGAGAAGAGAAAAACTATGAGTCCAACACTGAATTCAGAGATCAATAGAAAATAGCCACTAAGAGCTGGATTTGATTATAAATTTTAATATCATGATCCTGAAAGGACAAGAGGTTGCTTAGCAAAGGTTACTGAAAGACGTCTGGAAGTGGAGAAGGAAATGGCAAACCACTCCAATATCTCTTCCACGAAAGCCCCAAATAGGGTCATGAATAGTCTAACACAATAGAAAACCACTGAACTTCGAGTGGCAATGGGTTGTAAGGAGTATTCTGGCTGCTATGACCAATGGAATGACATACAGTCTTCCAAAAGAACAAATGAGATAGAAAGGGTGGCATGGTAACATACAGCAACAAGATATTCATCTATTGGAAATAAAGGAGCAATAGTGCAGTGGAGAGTATTAGGATGAAATCAAAATGAAACATTAGGTGACCAGTTTCTGAGGCAAAACACAAAACTGGTTTACCAATAGGCTCTGGTTGTCATGTAAGATCTCAGTTATCTGAGGGATACTAGAAGTCTGTCTCTAATAAAAGCAGAGTGGGTCATGGAATTCTTGGTTTTTTGGCTGTTTGCTTCTTCTGCCTTTCGAAAGAAGACATTATAAAGGTAACAACTATTCTAACCTTAATTCTGACCAGTAAGAATTGACTTAGTGAAGTGGAGAGAAAGGGAAGCAATGACGAATCTGTATTAGAGCTTGTAGTAGATAACCATAGGCAGTCTGGGGTGTACCTGTAGATTTCAAAGAAAAAGATTTCAGAAAGTTCAGGAATAGGCTAGGTGGGGTCCCATGTCCTGAGACAAAAAACAAAACTGGCTCAAGAAAGATGTTGAGCTATCAAGAACAATTGATTCTGCTGAGGAAGGAAAGAGGGGGTTATCTAGAGAAAACAATGTAACTATGTGAGAAGCATTTTAGAAACCAAGATTTCCAAAGGATGTACACATACAAGAGATGGAAGTGAGGGTAGGTAACAAGAATGGATACAAAAGTTGATGTCAAGCTGCTATAGGAGAAAGAGCACTGGACTTGGTTTAAATTCTGCCTCTGATACTTATGTGATCAGGGAAAAGTCACTTAATGCCTTCCCAGCCTCTGCCTTAATTCCTTAATGTCTCAGTTTTCTCAACTAAAATAGGATAGGAAACTGTGTAGAGCTTATGTCACATAGTAATAGTGAAGTTCAAAATGAGGTAATGTGCTCTTAAGGCTTTATAAACCTTAAATCTCTACATAAATGTCAGCTGACTCCACGGTAAGCATAGCAACTCTCCTTGTCTTGGAGTGACCAGAAGGTTCTTGAAGGCAAGAGTGCAGGCTCAGACAGATTTCTTCTAGAGAATTTGGAAGAGTGGTTTAATGGAGAGAAGAGGAATTCTGTTTTTGATATAACTACCTACGGAGAGAAGGCTGAGGAGCTCAATTTGTATTTTGCTTTTATTTTCTCCAACAAAGAGAATGATCTTTGAACTGGAAAAGACATAGCAAAAAAGAGATAAAAGAGCATTGACACGCCAAATAAGTAAGAAGATATGTTGAGAGCCCTCAACTGCCCTTGATAAATTCATGTTTCTAGCCAAAGCCAAACTACAATCTTAGGTACTGAAAGAACTAGCCAATGTGATTGCTGATTTATTATTAATGATCTTTGAAAGAATTTGAGAAAAGAAGAATTTCAAAATTGGAGAAGGGTAAATGTCCTGATTTAAAAAAAAAAATAGGTAGGGAGGAGGTGGCAGGGAGAGAATCTCATTCAAGGCTAGAAAATAAACTCAGAAACTCTGCCTCCAGATCCAGGGTTATTTCCACTGTGCCATGATTAAAAGGATGGTTAGTAGATCACGGAGAAGGAAGTAGTGATCACAGTCAGCCAGCATGGCTTCGTTGAGAACAGGTCCGATGGGTGCAATTTCATCGCCTTTAACAGCCTTTATACTGGTAGATCAAAGAAATGCTGTTGATAAAGTTTGCCTACATTTCAGCAAAGTGTTAACAAAGCCTCTCACACATTTCTTGAGGAAAAGATAGAGTTAGATGGGTTAGATGATGCAACAGTTTGGTAGATTCAGAATTGTTAAAATGGCCAGAACCATTAATGATTCTTTGTCGGTTTGGAAAGTCTCCCGTTGGGTGTTTGATCCTGTGCTGGTTTAACATTTTTGTCAGTATCTTAGCTAAAAGCATAACTAGCATACTTAGCAAAATTGCAGTTGGCACAGAACTAGGAAGTAGAGCTAACACACTGGATGATGTAATCAAGATCCACAAAGCTCTAGACATCACTGCACAGTGCAAAGACAGAAGTATTTGGAGTCAGAAGGCTAGGATTTGAATATCAGGTCTACTACTTACTGCCTGTATGATCTGGGGCAAGTCTCTTAGCTTTTCTGGTCCTCAGGTTCCCTATTTGAAAAAAGGAGGGAACAGATTAGAGACCGTTGAAAGTCCCCTCTAGCTCTAACTTTATGATCGCATAGTCAGACAGATGGATGTCTTAGTTGTGCTAAGGGTTGGCCAACTGTTAAAAAGTTGTCTAGTTGCAAGACAGTCAAAATATACATGTTTACACATGCTCCTTCGATCCACATCACTGTACTTATGGCCCATTTCCATATCAGCTTTTCTCTATGTCTCAAAGGCTGTCTGGTGGTTATGAATATACACATATATGTGCATATGTGAAATGAGGCCACTAGGTTGCACAGTGGATAGCGCACTGGACGTGGAGTCAGGAAGACTTGAGTCTTCTGCTTCAGACAGCTAGCTATGTGATCCAGGGAAAGTCACTTCATTTAAAGTCATTTAATCTCAGTTTCTTCTTTCATGAAAAAGGGATAATGATAGCACTTATTTCCCAGGGTTACTGTGAGGATAAAAAAGGACATAATATTTGTTAAGTGCTTTATAACCCTTAAAATGCTATATATAAATGCTAGCTACTATTATTGGTATTATTACATATTCTGGTATATTACTAAATTAACAGCAAAATCTTTTCGTCTGTCTCATAGCTCTGCTCCCAACTCAGCCAGAGCTGAAGAAAATCTTCTCTCCTTTTTGGGGTTAATTTCTTTTCTCTCAATCTTTTGTACCCACTAACCAACAAAACTGTGGTAAGCAGCCAATAGTTTAACAGCAGTCTCAAATACATTGTAATGCTAATGAATAGCAAAGAATAAGGCTTCCCCATGCTGTCAGTGGCTGCAGCTGAGGGAAGAAGGATTATCTTTCCTTTCCCCAGCAGTTGGAGGGGAAATGGGAAGTGAGGGGATTGGGCAGGAAAAACAGTATCAAAGGTACTAGCTCCCGTGGGCAGTGTTCCAGGTATGGAAGATGGAAAAAGCAAATGGGCTGGGGACTGGTTCCAGGTGTCTCTGCAACCATTTGTGCTGTTTTGGCTTAATTTGCTCTCAGTTCTAACCATCAGTCTTAGTCATCTTTGAATGTCTCCTCTGATTAGTATCTGGATTCTGATCCCATTTTATTCCTGTCCATTGTCTCCTACTACTAGCTGGCAGGTGAGCAATGATCACTAGTCATTTCTGCAGTCCTTGCTCAGTTGTCCAACATGGTGCCTGGAACAAGACTCTGGCTTTTCTCTGTCTCTCCTGTGTGGTCACCATGGCTTTTCTTTGTCTTTCTATATAGTCATCTTGGCTTTTCTATGTCTCTCTGTGTAGTCATCTTGGCTACTCTGTGAAAGTTTCTCTCAAAGCTAACAGAATCTTGAACTTGAACTACTTGCAACTTTTGGGGAGACTTGTCCCCTTGTAGTCTTTTGGATTCTCCCTTGCCTCGGTGGCTATATCTCTGAATATGGAGTAGAGGGAATGGAGTTTACAATCCTGTGCTTAGGAAGGGATGTGATAGCTATCTGTGATAGCTAAAGATTATCCATGTAGGGAAAAATTAGATTTGTTCCCCTTTGCAACAGAAGTCAGAACTAGCAGCAATGGGTGGAAGCTGTGATGAAGCAAATTTAGACTTGATAAAAGGAAAAACTTTAATTTAGAATAATTGAGAAATAGAAAGGGCTGACCTCACTAGAGGTCTCCAAGTAAAGGCCCCTGGTACAATGTTGCCTACTTGGTAATAAGTTCATCTGAAATTGCTGTTGAATGAATGAACAACTTTACATATTTTAATGCAAGCCCTGTGAGAGAAGATAGTTAGACTCTGTCAGAATAGTTATTTCAACTTAGTTTCTATAGCTAAAGAACACCTAATTGCATACTGAAATGGACATAGATCTTTTATGTTCTTAATGCTTAGTGGGGACCAAGGTGTTTACAAACAGAACAAAAATGTTCTTCTTCATATTTGTGAATGATCTGGAATGGTCATTTGTGCATGATAGATTGTTCCTGCTTTAATAAGTTTCCCTGGATTCTTTCACCAGGAATTCAATGTCAAAATTGAAGGTCCTCATCTCCCATTCCAATACAAGGAACATTTCTGATATTCTAGACTTAAAACAGCTTCACAGTCCCTTCCATGTCTAAAATTGTTTTATAATTCTCCCTACTCTCACAAAATAAGAGAGCAGGATGAATATCCTACAGGATTTAAGTCCCCCTGGATCAAATCTTTCTTCTATTCAGGTAATGTCATCCTGGCTGCCACTGAGTGCCAAATCAAAGCAGCAATCTGAACCTCATTCTGAAACATGTATAAACTTCATCGTGGATGGCTGCACGTACAACTCTGCTCCCTGCAAAAGGTTGGGTGGAGCTCACAAATAGCTGGGCATGTATCATTTTCCCAGGCAAGTTTGGTAGGCAATTTCTCTTTGGCTCATGCCCAATATGATTGATTTGTTTCGCTTGCTGAAATTGATTTATTTACAGGGCTCTTCCTTGACCCCAGCCACACAAATTAAACTTGGCAGCAAGCAAACAGAAGTAGCTTGACATTCTGTCAGTAATAGGGACAAAACTGTAAATATCAAGTCAGGAAGTTAACTGCTACAGGAATTCACTTATACAATTTCAGTTACTCCTTGCAGATAGAAACTAACTCAAAAATTATTGTGAATTTAATCATCAACAAATATAAATATTTAAACAATGCAAGGAACAAGGAAGAGGATAATAAAAATTATGAATATCTGTTACATAATCATTTAAAAACTATCCATTTATAATTTAACAAGGCAGTAACACTACTTTATTTGTGTCTGCAGCACTTGACTTTTGTTTCTATTATGTGATAGCAGAATTTCTCCAATGTGTAATGGCCTAATCGGTTTTTTGTAGACATCACACAAGGGTTAATAAAGATCCAACCAAATTAAATAGATCTTCAAATATTTAATGGTGCCCACCATATGCAAGGAAAGCTTTGGTCTAAGTCTCAGGAAGTCTATAAACACAGATAAAGTGATGGCCCTCTTGAATGCTAGTGTTCATACTAAGCTATTTCACAAAGCTATATTTCAATGAGAAACCAGGAGTACTGTTCTAAAGTATTTAAAGTTCACTCTTGTGGGTTAGACTAAGCTTCACAGTTATTATTTTATCTTCGAAGTATCATTGAATGTAGTCAACAGAGGGGCTATCTGACCCTCACCCTGACCCCATGGTTGAAGCAGGTCTTGTGATATCTCTGGAAACTCCTGGTTGCTTAACCTGGAGCCTGCTTTTATGACCTGATGTCACTACTCCCCAACATCCCTCTCCTCCTCTGTGGGCTTTTGGTTTTCATGTAAACCAACTTATATAACTGCTTTAGCTGTGCCTTGCATTAGACTCCCTCCCTGTTGCTATTTAAACCCTTCTCCTTCTACCCATCTTAGACGCTCCAGGATTTCTGTGCTAAGTGTGATTCCCTTTCTTTGATTAAAGATCCTAGTTTTTGCTACGTTGATAATCTTTATTTCAGGTAGATAGTATCCATGTCAAGACGACTGGGGTTTTGATCCAAAACACTAAAATTTAGCGGCACAAAAATGTGATATATCCCTTCACCATTGAGTACTGCAGTAACTACTTTCCCCCTTCCACCACAACTGATTTTGTCTCAATTACTGATCGTGCTGTTCTCATATCGTTAATTGCAAATTTGAGTTAAGAGGAAGTTGTTTTATGCTGTTTGCTCTAGGAACAAAAATGGCTAATTTACATCGCTGACTCAAAGTAATTTTAATCCCAAATAACTCAGTCATAGTCATAGGCAAACAAGTCTTATTCACATGGTGAAATAAAAAAAGCTTTAATGACTTGCCCAGAATGAAACTGTGAAGTAATTGTTAAAATCAACACTAGAGATCAAGACTTCAATTTTAAAATCTACTTCATTAATTTTATTGCTACACAAAACAATATTTGATGTAAGGTTAATAAGTAGCTGGAAAAAAACCATTGAAAATAATTTTGTGGTTTTATATCAACCTGAATCCTAGCATCAATGACATAGATGAAATATTTTATATTGTAATTTTGTTGAAAATTTACTACCTAACATACTAAAATCACTCTTATTTCCAGAAAATGAAACAAACTTTCAGATGCAGGACTTGATGCATACTTTAAACTTAACTATTTCCTTTGTTTTTAAGACTCTACTTTTGAGGATTATAGCAGAAAGCAAAGTAATTCCATGTCATGACGTTAATGTAAAACTATTGGAAGCTTCCAAAAAAAAATCATAAGCATGAGAAATAAAAATAAAATCTCTTAGATGAAAAAGGATAAAAAGATAAAGAATGGGGAGCGAGGAGTAGAAGGGAATAGATTTTTTTTCTTCTCTTTTTGAGAAATCTAACAATTGTAGTCAATAAATAGCAAGATGATGCTCCATTGATGGAATAGACAGGAGAAGTTGTACTCTGAGAAGGAAACTAGTAAGAACCTACAAACCATATATAAGAATAGTGGTCTATTTTTTAAAAAATCCAGAAATAACTTGTCCCTAATGCCCATTTAGTGATTAGCTTAAATTACTAATACATTTAGAATTCATGAGGAAGCAAGCAGCCTAAAATGCAATTGACAAAAATAACCTGCAAATTTGGGTATTGGAATACACTATTAAAAATATGTTGACCTTAAGAAGAATTATATAGTAATGACAAATGTTCATTAAGCAGAATTTTAATCTGTAATTTTATTTTTTGGAGTGCAACTATCATCTATCAACACAGGGTGTGTCCTGTATAGACAAGCAGACTAATTCTTGAGTCAGTTGTATCTCACATAATAAATATATACATTGTTTTTCTGGTTTATAAATCATGTTCTAATAATTTTGATTGGTATAAACTGACTGCCTTTCTTATCCTTCCCACCAAAGGCTAATCAGTTGGTAAATTAAAATAATATGGTAAATGCAAAGGTAAAGACTAGAAATACCTCAGATCATGGTGCAATTACCATGTATTGCTGCTAAAGTAGTTAGCTGTTGAAACTCAAACTTAAAAAAAAAAGCCAAATGTTAAAAAATTATTTTAACATGTAATTGGGGAGGGGGGGAATAAAATATTATTTTAAAAAATAAATAGCTGCCCTTGTCTATTTCCTTATAATTCTTTACTATTAAATAAGACCTTGTTTTTACTTATCACTTTAACTGGAGGTTTTCAAAATCTTTTGCAAAAATTAGCATGATATTAGCAACTCCATTTCTTTTATAGATAAAAGAAATTGAGATATAAGCAATTTTTATACGGTCTCAGGGTAGAAAGGTTACTTGTGGTAGATTTACTTCTACTCTATTACTTTATTATCTATTATTCAGTTAACAAAATTGTAATCTTTCCAAGTGATATCTCCTATCTCCTTTTCTTCCCCTATGTATTTATGTTGATAGGATCTTAGCAGAAAAGGACCTCAGAAGACATCTAGTCAAATGCCACCACTTTATAGCCAAGGAAACTGAATCCCAGGGAGATTGTAAATTATTAAAGATCACGTAGGTAGTAAGCATCAGGGATGGAATTTGAACCCAAATCCTCTGGTTCCTCACCAGTACTCTGTCCTCTCCTCCAATGAATGAACAGAAACATGGTGCCCTACTCACCAGCAGGACACTAAAGATTGAATTGGGACCTACTGAAACAATTTGTAGCCACTCTGGGCAGAAGTAGGTTTTCTGAGACAACCCCACTACATATTCACTTATTCTAAGATAACCTAAAATGACCACTTCACTCTTCTAGAGAGAAGTATTGAATTCTCCAAGCAATGGACATTTTGTATTCTATTCCAGTTGTTTTCACTGAGTAAACTTATGCTGAAATCCAAACAAGGGAAAGACATTCTGGCTTTTGCTGAGCCTGCCTTTCTGCTTTTAGCTCTGATTTTTACAAACCTGACCATTCACCATTACATCTTTCTTTTTCAGTCAGGGATTTCTTCAGTCCCCTCCTCCCCACCCCCCAAATGTTACGAATTTAGGTTAGAGTGGTAAAGCTGGAAGCTGGAATATAAAATAGGAATAAACAAAGAAATATTAAAGTAAAGGTTATCATTGACTTAAACTTGCTTGAAGGTAGTATTCTAATCAGGAAATGGATATTTAAATACTCATAGCAATGCTAATGCACAGTTGGTGGAGCTGTGAACTGGTCTAAACATTTTGGAGAGCAATTTGGAACTACCCCCAAAGGGCTATAAAACTGTGCATACTCTTTGATCCAGTAATACCACTTATGGCTCCATATCCCAAAGAAATGCTTTTTAAAGGGAAAAGGACCTACATAAGCAAAAATATTTATAGCAGCTTTTTTTGTGATGGCTAAGAATTAGAAACCAAAGGGATGTCCATCATTTGGGGAGGGACTAAACAAGCTGTGGGGCATGATTGTGATGGAATATTATTGTGTTATAAAAAATGACAAGCAGGATGATTTCAGAAAAGCTTGGGAAAACTTAGATAAACTGATGCAAAGTGAAGTGAACAGAACCAGGAAAACGTTGTACACAGTAACAGCAATATTGTTTGATGAAGAATTGTGAATGACTTAGCCATTCTTAGCAATACAATGTTCCAAGACAACTGGAAAGGACTAATGATGAAATATACTATCTGTCTCCAGAGAAAGAATTGATATTATTTCTCTACAGGCTGAAACATGCTATTTTTCACTTTCTTTCTTTCACCCTTTTTCTTTTATTTGAGTCTTCTTATACAAAATGACTAATATGAAAATATTTTACATGATTGCACTTGTATAATCTATATCTGATTGCTTACTGTTTGGGGTTAGGGGAGGGAGTGATGGAGGAAGGGATAGAATTTGGAACTCAAAACTTTAAAAAAAACATGTTACAAATTGTTTTACCAAGTAACTGGGGGAAAATAAAATATATTCAGTCTTTTTTTAAAAAGAAGAAAATGCCCATAGAAAAGTTATTCCTATCCCCTACCTACCTCAAGAAAACAACCAAACAGAAAAAGTAAGAAAAAGTTTCAGCCCAGAGGGGGTGAAGGAACCACATTGAAATGTTTGAATTTTTCAGGTAGGTGCAGGCTGCAAAACACCATTACTTTTAGCATATTAAGTACATCTCTTCATCTATTAGGAAGGGTAGGATTTTATTTAGATATTTATTGGAAGGTTAGGGGTCTTAGAACAGCTGCTGATAGGAAGAAAAAGAAGAAACTCCTCAAATTAGGGAGTAGTCTGATTAAGAACAGTGAAGTGTCTCTTGCCAAAGAATACCCATTGGGAATTAGAGTTCTATGCTCCCCTACCTAAAGAATATCCTGAAAGAAAAAAAGTTGTTATGTAAGAACATTTAGGGTTTGACTGCTTTTATAGCAAAGTAAATGTTTTACATTGACAAATTATATGATACTTATTCTAAAGCATCTTAGGAAAGCTGTATTACTTAGGACATTTCCTAAATGTTTTTGCAGTTCAGCAAGGAGTATATGTCACAGCATGTTTTATGTGGTGTTAATTATGTTGATATTTAAGGTCTGATCACTCCATAAATAAGCCTGCATTATCACTACTTTAACATGCAAGCTATTATTGCTATGTTATAATTAAGAAAAAAACACATGCAGATTAGAAATGCATGCTGCTATTTTTGCTAAATGAAAGGAAATATTCAATTATGAACTATACAAAGTTTGGAACTTAGTAAATACTATCAATAAGTGAATTTTAAATTTTTCTAGCAACACAACCTCTACAAATCCCTGTAAAAGGCAGTATTCCTCCAATATTCTGGAAAATGTAGGAAGTAAACATGTATTTAAGTGCTACTAGATGCCCAGCAGTGTGCTAAGTCCTTTGCAAATAATATCTTATTTAGTCCTCATGATGATCCTGGGAGATAGGTGCTACTATTATTCATATTTTACATTTGAGGAAACTGATTTGCCTTGGGTCACATAGCTAGTACCTCAGGTGGGATGTGGACTCCAATGTTCTGGATCCTCTGCTTAACATGTTATCCACAGAGCTATCTACATACCTATTTTACTAGGGTCATTTTGTAGATGAAGCTTTATTTTTAGAACTAAGGTAATAGCTTGCAGCTAATCACAGAGGTAACTATGATCACAATATAGTTAGTAGCAGGAGAAGGACAGAAGTCATATTTATGTAATAGCTTATTACTAAACGTCTGGCTTTCTGTTTTTCTCATTTAATAGGGTTTTTTTTTTAATATGCTCTGACCAAAACCATATTTAAGCAGGTGTAGCAATAAGACAAGCAGACAAAATCAGTACAGTATTTATACACTGACTCACTACAAAGACTATAATTAATTTCCCAGGAAGGAAGTTGGCATAGCTGAGCAAAGAATGATTGTATGATACGTAAATTAGTACTGGGAAAGGATACTTAGAATTCACCTTGTAGTTCTCTGAAGACATTATTAGAAGTCATTACATATTACAAAACTTAGCATTCTCAATGTTACACATATAGGAAGTAGTGAAAACATTTTGGGTCACAACACTGATAAATGTGCTAGGGGAGTGGTGACAGGAGAAAAAAAATGCAATTAAGCAATTGTTCCATTTATTAGGGAGATGAAACCTTGGGAGCTGCCACATCAACAGATCTCAGGAGAAGTTTTTTTTTTTTTCAGGAGCTGGTAAAACAAATTTTATTGTCAACTGTTTTAGTTAATTAAATTAGGTTCTATATTTAGGAATTTACTCAGCTTAAAAGAGATTAACAGCAATGCTAATGCCTATATATTAGAGAGACTTTGCTGCAGTTTCTAATGGTTACATTTGAGAAGAGAAATTATGTTTCAAAATATATAACTACTCAGGACCGACAATCAATCCTCCTACAATTTCTGAAAACAATTAAGTAAAACAGTACAACTGACTGACTATTCAACGTTACATTGTAGAAGTTTTCTGGTTGTTAAAACGGATACACTGTGAAAGTCAGTAATAAAAAACTCTCTGGTTTCTGGGTGTGGCGCCGAGATGGGAGAGTAGAGGAAGCAGTCAGCCAAGTTGTTCCAATATTTCTCTCTAAAAAACTTTAAAATTATGCCTCAAATCAAATTCTGTGGCAGAGCTAACAAAAAGTTAGAGTGACATGTTATTTTAGCACAGGAAGTTAAAAAGAGATGTATTTGGTGATTTGTGGTTGGAGGATGGCCTAGAACCCATGTGAACGAAACACTAGCGGTGGGACGAGGTGGTGACAACAGAAGCAGCAGGAGCTTTAGGAGCTCTCAAACCAGAGATTGTAAGGGGACCTAGCAAACAGTGACAAGAGATTATAGAGGACTCCTGTGCAGCACTGGATGCAGAACCAGATGCTGTTTGGCAGCTCCTTTACCTATACCCTCTTCTGGGTCAAAGTTCAAGGGCAGAGAAGAGCAGTTTCAGTCAAGAGGGAGCGGAGCCCCCAAGGAGCAGTATTATTACAATCTCAAGGGATAAGGGACACTTCCTGGGTAAGGACCTGAGTGCAGGACAGGAAAGCAGTGATCACATCTCTCCCTGGATCCCAACACCTTGGAGGCACCAAAAAACTTCCAGACCCCTAGAACTAGCTCTAAAAAGAACAGTGAGAAAAAAGCCTGAAGCCTGGGACAGTGCCTCCCCACAACTCTGTGCCGGGAATGGAGATCAACTTAAACATAAAGTTTAAAATCAAGAAAAAAGTATGGAAAGTGAGCAAACAACAAAAACATCACTATGGTGACAAGGAAGATCAAGACACAAAGTAATAAGAAAATAATGAAATCAAAACAGCTACATGCAAAGTCGTAAAGAAAAGATGTAAATTTGATACATTACCAACAAGAATTCCTGAGAGAGCTAAAAATTATTTCCAAAATCAAAGAAGAGTAGGAGATGAAAAATTAGGCAAAGAAATGAGAGTGAAGGAAGAAAATTATGAAAAGACATTTAACAGTTTGATAAAAGAAGCACAAAAAGTACTAAAGAAAATAACACCTTAAAAAACTGAATTGGCCAAGTGAAAAAAGAGGTACAAAGGCTCATTGAAGAAAATAATTTCTTAAAAATTAGTGTTTGGCAAGTGGAAGCTAATAACTCCATGAGACATCAAGAAACAATAAAATAAAGTCCAAAGAATGAAACAATATAAGAAACTGAGAGACCTCATTAGAAAAACAATTCAAAAAAATAGATTGAGAGATCATTTAAAAATTATTGAAAGTCATGATCAAAGAAAGAGCCTAAACATCATATTTTAAGAAACTACTCCAATATCCTGGAGCCAGAGAATAAAATAAAAATGGAAAGAATCCATCATTTTCCACCTGAAAGAGACCTCAAAATGAAAACTCCCAGGAATACTACAGCCAAATTGCAGAGCTCCCAGATAAAAAAGAAAATACTTCAAGCATCCAGAAAGAAACCATTCAAATATCATGGAGCCACAGTCAGGACCACATAATAATTATTTAATATTTAGTTAAAGTTGAAGAAGACTTGGAGTATGATATTTTGGAAAGCAAAAAAGCTGAGATTACAAAAAAGAATAACCTACCCAGAAAAATTGATTATAATCCTTCAGAGGTAAAATGGATATTTAATGAAATAGAGGATGTTCAAGCATTGCTAATGAAAAGCTCAGAGCTGAACAGAAAATTTGACTTTTTTCTTTTTTAAAAAATTATCTTATACTAAAACTTAAATACACAATAAGAAAAGAAAAAGAAACATATAAACTTAAATACAAAATAAGAAAAGGGGGGGGAAGCCTTGCCATATATACAGCAGAATATAATAGAGGATTGAAAATATACAGCAATAAATTTCCCTTTCAAGAAAGCTCATAAAATAAATACTACACATTGTGGTGTGAGCTGTACAGCTTTCCTTTGTTTCCTTGTAAGTTTTCTTTTGTTCTCTGATGTGCACTTTCTACTTTGTTCTTTTTTACCCTCTTTCTCCCCCTCCCCCTCCTAAAAGGCTACAAAAGCACAGATATATTTTTATTTGTGTGTATGTATATGTATATATACACACAAACATATATATGCATATACACATACATATGCTTATATATATATACACATATTCTTAGATATCTATAATCATACTCATATATAGACACATACGTTTATGTGCATCTATGTAAGACTCTATGATGCTTGTTCATCCTCTGTTTCTCTGAGGATGAGTAATGTCTTCCTTCATAGTTTTAAGTCTTTCCATATTCTTCTAAGTCCCCTAACTCATTATTTCCTATACCATAGTAATATTCCAACCTTATACTGTCTAGTTATTTTAATAGTCTAAAACAATATTGATTAATATGGCTGACATATGGTGTAGTTTCCATATTTTCTCTTTTGATTAAATCTCTTTTAGCTTTGACTTTGTCTGAGAACATGATTGTTACTGCTGCTTTTTTCCCTAATAAATTCTATTCCTGATCTTTATTTTATGTTTGTGTTTTTGTTTGTGTTTATGTCTGTGTGTTTCTCTTATTGCCTATTCCTCCTGACTCCTCTACTTTACTTCTATCCACTACCTTTCCTTCCTGTTACTTAAACTATTCCCTACCAAAGATCCCTCCCTTATCTTCTCCCCCAGACCCTGAAATGCCTTCCTTATCCTCTTGTCCTTCCCTATGCCCTCATTCTTTTATTTTTTTCTGAATTTGGAAGACTTTTATGCCCTGTCTGTATTGTTCCCTCTTCAACCCATCTCTGATGAGAGTAGGGTTCCAGAACTACCAGCCCACCTGCTCCATCTAATTCTTCTGTGTCATTCTTCCTTTAGCACATCATTTGTATAAGATAATTACTCTTTAGTTTTTACATTTTAGTATTGCATCATACTCAGCTCTACCCCAGTCTTTATTTTGAACTATTCAATTACTAAAAACAATCTTAGACATATGATTTACATTTTCTCACATAAAAAGTAAACAATCTCTTCTTATTGAGTTCCTTCTAATTAGTAAATAGTAATTAGATGGAATGGGCAGATGAGAATAATTTGTTCCAAAGGCCATGAAGGCAACTGATGCAGGCAATGTGGAGCACTTAGAGCTCGGTTATATATTGAAGATGCCAAGATCCTCCACTGCATCCTGAGCCATTGCCAGTCATCTTGATTCTGTCCTGCCACTGGACTGTGATGACTCTGGAGGAGAGAGTGAGGCTGATGACTTCATGCAACTCTGCCTCACTTAAATCCAATTTAAACATGAATCAAAAGACCTCACCCATACCATTTTACTATTATACCTATCTCAAAGTCCTATGGCAACAGGCAAGTGATGAAGCAGTAGGCATGGATACACTGGGAGCTGTATTCTTCACAACCCTGCACACAGGTGGCCCAGGCCATAGGGTCATTTCTCACTGGAAGCGAAAGTGGGACTTGGCAGCTCCCTGGGTGTCTAAGCAGCCTTTGAAGGATCTCACTGCTCACTTTCTGGTGTGAGGAACGGGGTTAGAAAGGGGGCCCTAAAAATTGTCTGCTTACCTAACCTTGGCCTCATTACCAGGGCAGAGGGGATTCCTACTCTTTGGTTGAAACAAAAAAATATATACAAAAACATCTGCAAAGATGATTCCATTCACCATTGGCACTTGGAACATGCACAGACTTATAGACAACATAAAGTCCAGCAGACCTAAAAGACAAACTGCTCTCCTTGCAAGAGAACTCAACAGGTATCACATCTAAATAGCAACCCTGAGTGAGACAAGGCAGCCTACTGAAGTTGGATCTGGATACACATTTTCACACTGACTGCAGTGAAGGGGAGCACTGTTAAGCTGGTGTAGATTTTTCAATCAAAACTAATCTAGTCAGCAAGCTAGTATGCCTGCCAAAAGGAGTGAATAGCAGGCTCCTGACAATGTGATTGCCACTTGCAGGAAAACATCATGCCACCATCATCATATGCTCCCACCATGATGAACCCTAATGAGGTCAAAGAAAAATTTTATGAAGACTTGGAGACACTTATCATCAATGTGCCAAAAGAAGACTAGTTTATAATTCTGGGTGACTTTAATGCTAGAGTAGGCTCAGACTACCAGACTTGGCAGGGAGTCCTAGGGAGGAATGGAACTGGAAACAGCAACAGCAATGGTCACTAACTACTGAAGACTTGTGCATTGCATGACCTCATCACCAACACTGTTTTCCATTTACCTAAAAGCAATAAAACTTCATGGATGCATCTTTGCAGCAAACATTAGCATCTAACAGACTATGTGATTATAAAGAGAAGAGGCAGACAAGATATGAGAGTGATGAAGGCAATGTGTGATGCGGAGTGCTGGACTGATCATTGACTTATTATCCTTTCCAAGCTAAATATTCACATTCATTAAAAGTGGCACCCTCCAAGGCCCAGTGATTACCAGAAGAATTAATGTTAACAAATTAGAGCTCTTCTCTGAGTATGAACAGTTTGTTGCTAACTTGGAGGGAAAGTTGAGTAAGCATACAGTTGGCAACAGTGGAACAGAAAAGGAGTGGTTAGCTTTCAGAGATTTGGTATATAGAAGTGCATTTGCTCATCTGGGTCAAAACACCAAGACTGATTAGGTGAAAATGATGGGGAAATTCAGAAGATGCTAAATGAAAAATGAGCACTCATTTATCAGCAAGATAGTTCATCCATCTTTAAGAAGGCAGCATTTAATTCCATCAAAAGTAAAGTACAAAGTTTAGAGAGATGCAGGATTCCTAACTCAGTAAGAAGGCAGATGAAACTCAGTTTTGTGCGGATAGTAACAATCCAAAGCCTTTATGATTCCTTGAAGGCTATTTATGAACCAAAAACCTATGGTGCATCACAACTACTTAGTGCTGATGGAGCCATATTTATTATTAAAAAGGATGTGATTCTAGAGCTATGGGCTGAACACTTTCATGGTATTCTCAACAGACCACCATCAATCAATGCTGAGACCATTGACTGACTGTTTACCTCAGGTTGAAGTCAGTCCTTTATTAGCTGAACTTCCAACTGAAAAAGAGGTTTTGAGTGTCATTAGGCTCCTTTCACATGACAAAGCACCTGGTGCTTATTCTATTCCAGCTGACATTTACAAGGTAGGGTCCACTGCTCATACAAAAGCTCATTGAAATTTTCCAGGTTATATGGCAAGAGGAAGTTATCCCCCAGGTGTTCAAGGATGCCTTCACTGTCCATCTGAAAAAGGTAAAAGAAATAGGTTGTCCTGCGACAATCACGGCAAGGTGGGGGGGGGGGGGTCCCTCTCAGTCATTTCTGGCAAAATTCTTTCCAGAGTTCTTAGTAGGTTGCCCCTTCACTTGGAAGATGATCATCTACCTGAGAGCCAGTGTGGCTTCATAAAGGGCTGAGGAACAGTCAATATGGTGTTTTCTGTCCAACAACTCCAGGAGAAATACCAGGAACAGAACAGAGGTATCTACACAATGTTTGTAGATCTGACCAAGGTCCTTGACACTGTCAGTTGTGAGGCCTTATGGAAAATTATGTCAAAATTTGGCTACACAGAGAAGTTCATCAGTATTGTACGTCAGTTTCACAATAGCATGTTTGTCTGGCTTCTGGATAATGGACAATGCTCTTGTGCCTTCCCAGTCACCAATGGAATGAAACAGGGCTGTGTGCTTGCTCCCATGCTTTTTAGCATGATGTTTTCAGTCATGTTGTCAAATGCTTTCAATAAGGATGAACACGGCATCAAGGTCATCTACTATAATGATGGTAAGTTCTCTTATTTGAAAAGGCTATAAGCCAAGACCAAAGTAGAAGGAGTATTGGTGCATGATTTTCTGTTTGCAGATGATTGTGACCTCAATGCAGCCTCTGAAGTTGAGATGCAACAAAGAATGGATCAATTCTCTGCTGCCTGTGCTAATTTTGGCCTAACAATTAACACTAAGAAAGCACAGGTGCTCCACTACCACATCATCCATTTGTGGAACCACCAGTTACAACAAATGGAGAAGTTTTGAATGCTGTGGATAAGTTCACTTACTTTGGTAGTGTATTTTCCAGGGATGTACACATTGATAATGAGGTTGATGCACACATGGCCATAGCTAGCTCAGTGTTTGGAAGGCTCAGAAGAAAAGTAAGGGAGAGAAGAGGTATTAGATTGACTGCCAAACTGAAGGTCTATAGAGCTGTTGTGCTAACTTCATTGTTGTATGCCTTTGAAACATGGACAGTCTACCAGAGCCATGCCAAGAAACTGAATCACTTCCATTTGAACTCTTAGAAAGATTCTGAAGATCAGCTAGCAGGATAAGTTACCAGACACTGAGGTCCTTGCTCAGACTAAACTGCCAAGGATTCAGACTATGCTTCAGAGAGCTCAACTCCAGTGGGCTGTCTATGTTGGTTCAAATGCAAATTATATGCTTGACAAAAAGATTATTTTATGGAGAACTTGTATGGAACAGATGATCATATGGTGGTCAAAAGAGGCAATATAAGGACATTCTCAACTTCTCTCTCAAGAACTTTGCAATTTGATTGTGCGACATGGGAGACACTGGCACAGGATTGCTCAGCATAGAGTGCCCATATCAGAAAAGATACTGTGCTCTTTGGGCAAAGCAGAATTGAAACAACTCAAAGGAAACGTAGGATGTGCAGATTTAGAGTATCTACCTCAAATATTCATATGGACTATCTGTGCTCAACCTGTGGTAGAGCAATTCTAAGCTAGCATTGGTCTGATCAGCCACAGTTGAACACATCGAAACTTGACTTTATCCTAGTGATGTCATTTTGGTCCTCTTTTAGTATGAAGGGAAACAACCAACTAACCAACTATAAAAGATAATTACTCTTTACTTTTACTTTTTAGTATTGCATCATACTTAGTTCTACCCCAGTTTTTCTTTTGAACTACCCAATTACTAATAACCATCTTAGACATATAATTTACATTTCCTCATAAAAAAGGAAATGTTCTGTCCTTATTGAGTCTCTTGTAATCAGTCTCTGATGTTTACCTTATATTTACCTTATCTTGCACCTTGTACATCAAATTTTCTATTGATTTCAGGTCTTTTTGCAACAAATCCTTAAAGTCTGGCAATTCATTGAATGTCTTTTTTTTAATTTAGGAAAATTTGACCTTCAATACAAGACTCAAAAGAAGCATTAAAAGGTAAATGTGAAAGAACAAATGATAGAAAAGATCAATCATTTCATTAAAGAGAATCACAACAATTAGATAACACCTCCAAATTTGTGGAATGCAGCCAAAATAGAATTTAGGGGAAAATTTATATCTCTAAACACATATATCAATAAAAGAGAGAAAGAGCAGGCTGACAAACTGAGTATGCAACTAAACAAACTGGAAAAGGGACATGTTAAAAATCCCCACTTAAATATCAAAATAGAAATCCTGAAAATCATAGGAGAGATTAATAGAATTGAAAGGTAAAAAATGAACTAATAAATAAAAATAGGAGCTGGTTTTATGAAAAAAATCCATAAAAGAAACCATTGTTTAATTTTATTTTTAAAAAAAGAAAGAAAAAACCAAGTTACCAGTATCAAAAAAGGAAAGAGTAAATGCATCACCAATGAAGATGAAATCAAATAGTTATCAAGGACTATCTGCCAATCATATGCCAGTAAAACTGACAATATGAGTGAAATAAATGAATATTTACAAAAATATAAATTGTCTAGATCAACACAAGAGGAACTAGAATACTTAAATAACCCTTTCTTAGAACAAGGCATTGAACAAACCATCAATGAGCTTCCTAAGAAAAAATTCCCAGGACCAGATGGATTTACAAGTGAATTCTGCCAAACATTTAAGAAACAATCTCAGTACTATATAAACTATTTGAAAAAATAGGTGAAGGAGTCCTACAAAATTCCTTTTACGATACAAATATGATTCTGATACTTAAACCAGGGAGAGCAAAAACAGGCCAATTTATTTAATGAATTTCAGTGCAAAAATTTTAAATAAAATACTATCAAGGTGATTACAGCAATATATCACAAAGATCATACACTATGACTGGGTAGGATTTATACCAGGGATGCAGGACTGGTTCACTATTAGGACAATTATCAACGCAATTGACCACATCAATAACAAAACCAAAAGAGACCATATGACACTGGTTTCCTTGCTGTTCCTCAATTAAGGTACTCCATGTCCTGACTGGGCATCTCATCCACCTGTCTCCCATGTATGGAATGCTCTCCCCCCCTCACTTGTGTCTCCTGGCTTCCTTCAAGTCTCGCCTAAAATCCCACCTTTTACAGGAAACCTATCCAAATCCTTCCCGCAGTTGATTATTTCTTATTTATCCTGTTAATAGTTCATTCATTTATTTGTTGTTTTCCCCCATCAGCTTGTGAACTCCTCATGGGGAAGGACTCTTACTTTATGTATCTATCTGTCTGTCTATCTGTCTATCTATCTGTCTGTCTGTCTGTCTATCTGTCTACTAATTTTTGTATCCCTAGCAAGATGCCTGTTTCAATAGGTTCTTAATACATGTTTATTGGCTGACTGACAAATAAAGAGGCAATAAGGGATAGTAGGTAGTGGGCCAGCCTTAGAATCAGAAAGGTGTAGGTTTAGCTTTTGCTTGTTTTATATTCTAGTCCTGTGTCTGTAATGTTAATGAGAATTAAAGATCTTCCCCACCCATTAATGGGCCTGCCCCTTAAGGGAAGTTTGATTAGGAGAGATTTATTTTGTAGGAAGGCCCACATCTTTTGTTAATTTCTAATGAGGTACTGCTTCTCCAGGGTTGTGAGGACCTCTGGCCCTAAAAAGTGTATATATGTTCTGAAGTGAGGTTTTGTTTTGGGGCTTACTCATTGGAAGTGTTTGTTTGGCCAGATGAGACTCTGGGCGGCTGCTAAGGTGCTCCCTTCTGTTTGAAAATACAGATATTGGTGTTACTCTCTCTGGTAACTATGTATATATTGCTTATGGTCAGAAATTGGAAGCCCTGTCTGTTGCTTTCATTTCTCTGTTTGTATTTTCTCTGAAGTTCAGGGTCCTGACTTTTCCCCCTCAACTAAGTGAATGATATATGTGCTTGATTAAAGTAGATTGCTGACCCCTCAAAAGTTGCTTTCCTTTTAGAGAAGGATATCTAAGAATCTGTACAGCAAGCTGTATCAGGAACAGAAATGAAGAAGGAAAGGATTTCCCTCTCTCCTTCTTCTTATCAGCTATGGTGCCTGGCATCAGATTTACTTGTGGAGGATATACTTCATCCAGAAGCTGGAGAATCAGGCAAAACTGCTTCTCCTAGGAAGAAGCTGAATGAAGATTCCTCAAAGAGAGAAAGGACTTCCAG
Organism: Potorous gilbertii; assembly: GCA_028658325.1. Classification (NCBI taxonomy): domain Eukaryota; kingdom Metazoa; phylum Chordata; class Mammalia; order Diprotodontia; family Potoroidae; genus Potorous; species Potorous gilbertii. The sequence goes on from CM053770.1 coordinate 559,327,527, forward strand.
GTCCAGAAAGACCAGAATAATAAGTAACTTTATATTCCCTAGATGTGTGCTCCTATCATACCCTGTCTGTGCCTACTCTTCCCAGGGATGTGGTGTGTGTTGTGAATATGTGGGGGAGAGTTCATCGGAGCAACATAGGTAGAATATTTTGTAGCTACAGTTCTTTTTTTCCCCCCTTAAATAGTATTTTATTTTTTCCAATTACATGTAAAGACAATTTTTAGGATTCATTTAAAAAAACTGATTTCAAAATTTTCTCTTTCATTCCTTCCTCTTCCCCCTCCCTTGAAGGCAAGAATTTTAAATAGAATATACATGTACAATCATGTAAAACATATTTCCATATAAGTCATGTTGTAAAAGAAGAAACAGACCAAAAGGAAAAAAATGAAAAAGATAAAGTGAAAATAACATGTTTAGATCTGCATTCAGACTCCAACAGTTCTTTTTCTGGATGTGGATAGTATAGAAATGAAGTGTCCTATTAAAGAACACACAAGTTAGTTTGGGTGGAATATAGTGCATACAAGAGAGAATTCTGGAATGAGGCTTGAAAGGTAGACTAAAACCAGGTTATAAAGGACTTGAAATGCCAAACTGAAGTTTATATATTATCCCAGAGAAAATAGGGGGCCACTAGGGTTGGGGGTGACATAGCTAGACCCATGTTCTTTCTCTGAATATGGATAGTATTTTCCATCACAAGTCTTTTCAAATTGTCTTTCATAGTTTCCCAAAGTGGGCAATACCATCCCCTGGGAGGCACTAGAATGATCCAGGGGAATAGCCTTGGATGCAATTGGGGGGTGTTGAACAAACATAAGGGGGCAGTGGGAGCATAAGGAAAGAAAAGGAAATTTTGAAAAACTATTCATACATGTTTCATTTGTTGTGTAACAGTTGAAACTGTAGTAATTACATTATTTTCCAAATAAACACACAAAATGCAAATTACAACCAATCCGTGGTCAAATCTGCTGATAGGTCTTAACAAGCAAGTGTTGGCAGGTAAACATATCTAGCATTGTTGGGAAGTCTAGCATGTATCGACAGAAATATGTGTGTCTGATGACTTGTTTACAGTATGATACTATATGGTTACATGACACAGTATTACATCATCAAAAATTTCAATGCAGGAAAATCTCCACAAATTTACAACAAATTATTAAATTTAAGATCCTTCATTTTAAAAGTTTTATATTTTTTGAAATGATGTGAATTTAAAAAACATTAAAGGGTTAAATAAAGTAGATTTCCAGGGAAGCACTGACTAGTGTTTTTTTTAAAAGGGGGTGTGGTAGGTCAAATAAGTCTAAGAACCTCTGTCTTAAATCATTGCATTGCTCAGAAGAGCTAAGTTATTCATAGTTTTCATAGAACCCATACTGTTGTACCTATAGTTTGTACCATCCTTTGCTTTGGGCCCTGAGTGTTAATGTAAAGCACATAATTGGGGGTTGCTTTGTTATAGTGTTAGAAATACAGAACCATATAGGTACAATTGTTGTTGTTTGTTATTTGTCCTTCATTCTTGAAGAGGACCATAACATAAGGAAGGTGATGCCTTGACTTGCAAGTGAATTGGATTTAAGTGAGGCAGGATTGCACTAAGACAGCAGCCTCACTACCTCCTCTGAAGCCATCTAGGTTCAGTGGCAGGATACAGATCTGAGAGTAGGCTCTGCTCCCATGGGGACTCAACCTTCAAGTATGAGTATAAAGTGGAAGAGTAGTCTGAGGATGGTAGGGTGGGGTGGGGTGCTAGTAAGTTGGAGAGGCACAACCCCACACAAATGAAATCATGGATCTGTTAAAAAAAAAATCTGACATTTATTTAACACTTTTAAGTTTCAGAGCACTTTATATACATTGTCTTGAGCCATTAATTCAAAACAAAACAAAACAAACAAACCACAACCTTGCTAGGTAGGTACTATACAGTATAGTTATCCCTTCCACATCAAGGGGATTAGGGGCACTATGCTCCTGGGATCTGGAAAATCTGCATTGGCCCTCTCTTCTTAACAGAGAAGTCTAAATTATTATGGGATCAAAAGATAAAATAGGTTTCTAAACTTTTTCTGTGTCATCTGCTGGTCTTTGCATTTCTTCTGTGGCTTCCACAAAACCCCCTCAAATTCCCCTCAATATATAGAAATCTCAAAAGGGAAAATCAATGTGTGGAAGAGATGACTGTATTATCACCACTTTACAGATGAGGAAATTGAAATGCAGAGGAGTTATGATTTGCCTATTGTCACACAGTAATAATGTAATGGGGGTGGGAGGCAACTTGGTGCTAAGAACACAGAGAAACCTGGAAACAGAGGACCTAGGTTTAAATCCTACCTCTGACATTATGTGGTTAACTTCGGGTAAGTCACTTAACTTACCTTTCCTTATCTATAAAATGAAGTGACTGAACCAAATGCCCTCTAAGATCTGTTTCAGTTTTAGATCTATGATCCAAACGTAGTGAAGTGGAATTGGCCTATTGGGGCCACCCTATGGAGTGTTTCATAGTTGCTGTTCATCATTATCATTCTGGTCAATGTCCAAGAATTTTTGGAGCTTGCTTCTATCCATGTGATCTAGTGCTGAAGGGCAGAACATGGCAAACCCTGAGAGGTCCCTTGGATTTCCCTTTTCCTAGGTATAGAACAGGGTATGTTGTAGCACACTGCCCATGTGGCAGTGGTCCATTAAAGTTAAAGGAGAGAATTTTTTAAATCTGTTCTTTTGGAAAGATTTACATCCTGCGAAATTGCTTTTTAAGAGGTAAGTAGGTGATCTCTTTCAGCTTGAAAATTCTATAATTTTTGGAATGTCTAAATATCAGGAATTTCATGGAAGAAATCGGATTGAGCCAATAATTGATGCCCAGCACTTGGCTAGATTTTTCAAGACACAGTTTAATTATCTACTTAAAGGGATAAATTTCATATATAAACACATACATACATATATATGTATATATAAAAATATATACTATATAATTTAATATATAAAAAATAAATAATATTTTAAAAAGGCCAAACTCTAGTGTAATGGAGGATTGACACATAGGGGCCATGTACTTAGAGCAAGTGCAATATTCTCTGCTTGTTGATATCCAACACATGAAACTCCTGAGCATCCATTTCTCCAGGCATGAGTGATGATGTGAAGCAAGGATCCCAGGAGCTTGTTTGGCTGATGTAACCTCTCCAGGTGAAGGATGAAATTGTTTCTAGGAGGATCTGAATTGTGAAACACAAGGGGACAATCTATAATTGGCTAACAAAATTATTGAGAAGAGCACTTTTCCAGCTGGTAGTATAGTTAGAACTGTCATATCCTCAAAAAGACCTGAATCAGTTGAGGCTATCTTTTTAAGCTTCATTTGGTGATTCCTTTGCCCCTGATTTTTGATGAAAGACCACGCAATGAGGAAAAGGCATTATGAATTTCTCTCCTCTGAGGTGATATGGTCCCAAGGAAAAAGCCTCAATCCTTATCATCTGTTATTTTTAGTTTTAGGTGAGGAAGGTGAAGGTTCAAGTTGAGTATTGAAAGATTGTCAGAATCACTTCTATGCCAGGATAGGGCATTAGAGAATTTTCATGGGAATCCTGGATAGAAAGTTTTATCTACATAATAAACTATTTCACATTAGGGTTTTTTTGGGGGGAAGGGGGGTGGTCTGGGAGGGAAGCTTATTCCTATGAGTTCATTGATATAGAAAACTCCCAATAAAGATATGCAATACAGTATGTCTGTAACTTAATGGCAGAGAAAGTTAGATGGCTGGGGTACTGAGAGATTAAGCGATTTGCGCAGGGTGATGTGTTTATGTGTGAGACTGGACTTGAACCCAGTCTCCTTGACTCTGAGACCTACTTTCTATCCACTATGACACACTGATTCTGAACTACATTTTATTACCTTGTGCAAACAAAATAAAACAATGAAGTTGGTATAAAGTTTCTCTGTAATCAATTAATAATATACCTACATGATTGTGTTTGTCTTTCGTTGCTGAAAGAAGACCATGACATCAGAGAAATGATGACATGACTTGCACTTGACTTTGTTTTGACTGAGGGAGAGTTGTGCAGGTCACTAGTCTCCCTTTTTCTCCAGAGCCATCTGAATCCAGGGACCAGATATTCATCACGATGACTGGAGGTGACCCAAGATGCACTGGGAGACCTTGGGCCCTTTAGGCCAATGTCTTTGCAGGTATTCACTTAGGGTGAGGCAACGCCCATTCACTGAATAGGCCTGTTTATGAAGTAGCTAGGGCATGGTCCCTTTAATGAAGTCAAGAAAAAGAAAGCCTTCAGGCTGGGAGGGAAACCGCAACAGTTGCTATTGATAATCACTGTAAAGCTAGGAGGGTCCAGAGGAGCTCTTAGGCAGGGGCCCACTGGAGTCCTCGTTTCAGAGTGTAGTAGGTTTAAGGTTTTGGGCCAGGATGGGACAGGACAGATAAAATTTGACTCAGAGTAATATTCTTAAAATTTTTAAAAACAGGCTTTTCTTTTCAAGGCTAGGTTTGATACCATTTTGTCTGGAGGTAGTAGGATGCAATAAATGAAATAACAGATATAGAAATTTTATAAAAGTAAGAAACTATATAAATATAAAGTAGTATGACTGATTCTTCTTAGCTTTAAAAACTGAAGTAAAAGGAAGAAAAGTTTTATTCCTTTGTCCACATTTTATTTTGTAAATAATTCAATAATTAAAAACTTACAAGTTTTGAATCCAATCTTCCCAGAAGCCAAGCAGATATGCAGAAGATAGAGGACATTTTGGGGGGGGGGGGGCAGAAAGAGGGTAAGATATTGTATTTGGTCCTTTTTATAACTTATCAGTAAATATCCCTTTGTAAAAATGAATTAATATTAATTGATCATTTGCTATGGGTAAGATGAAACATTGGCTCATGAGTCACAATTCCTTAGGACTACTCTTAGAATCCTGAGGGCTGTGCTAGCAGTCACCCTCTGGGATTCAACCGACCAATTTATTGCAGATTGAGAGTGAGCTCAGGAACACTACACTAGTGATCACAAGAAAAATGTCCCCCTGTCTTCTTGATTCTAACACAGGATACTTTTTGGGCTTTTGCTATAGTTTTCTTAAGTAATTTAAAAGACTCTCTTGACATTCCATCTTCTTTACACCTTTGCTTTGGCTTCCCTCATACCTAGAATGATGTCTCTTGTGCTTCCTAATTTCCTTGGCTTCCTTCAGAACAGTTCAAATTCCATCTTCTTTGGGGCTTTCCTAGTGCTCCAGATTCAAATTAATGTCATCTACTCTCTAGTGTTAGGTTTGAAAATTTAGGTAAAATTTAGGTAAAATAGTCCAGCATGATCAATTTATTAGTAGTAATCAATAAATTGGGTCAATGACCTCTCTCAATGACCAAATATGGGAGTGAGAGCTGATAGGATCTTTTAAGCCTAAAATGTGTCTTCCTTCTGATTGACCTGACAGTACATCATTTGGATTATTTTAATGAGGAGATGAGCTAAGAGTCATTGCAGCTCCTCCCCATTATTGGGAACAATCTTCAGGAGATAGGATTAGTCTGCAGATTTGGGTATAGTCTGCAACAGGGGTGTATGGGGTGTTCAGGGAGGACTAGCACCTCTGGTGTGAGGAAGCCCTTTTCAGGGTTGCTTATCCACTTTTGGTATCCACTTGTCTCCCAACTCTCACCTGTAGCTCCAAGAAGCTGTAGTATGTATAGTGGCCACACTCCTCCTGGTTTGTCCTTCTGTTCTTGAAGAGGACCATGACATCAAGGAGATGATGCCATGACTTGCCAGGGAATTGGATTTAAATGAGGCAGGCCTGTGCTAAGTCAAAAGCCTCATTGTCTCCTCCAGGAGCCATTTGTATCCAGTGGACAGATATTCATCAGGATGACTGGAGATGGTCCAGGATGCAGTGGGGGATCTCTTCGCTTTTAAGCTAAGATCTTTTTAGGCTCTCCCTTTGAGTGAGGCAACAGGAGAGGAGAAGAGAAGAGAGGAGAGGAGAGGAGAGGAGAGGAGCGGAGAGGAGAGGAGAAGAGAGGAGAGGAGAGGAAAGGAGACAGTAGGAGAGGAGAGGAGAGGAGAGGAGAGGAGAGGAGAGGGAGCTGAGTTGCCCAATTGGAACTGGCCAGCTGGGTTAGATAGCTTGGACTACTCACAGGTTGGGGTTTGTCCTTCCTTCTCCAAGAGGACCAATCAGGGAGCAAAACCTTCTTAGCAGACAGGCTAAACCAAGCTGAGGGTAACTGACAGACCTCAAACCCATTGGTAAGTCATGGGGTTGTCAACCCCTAGTATGTGAAGACTTCCATCAGATGGAATGGACAGATGAGAACATTTTGTTCCAATGTCCATAAAGGTGGCTGAAGCAGGCACAGTGGAGAGCTTAAAGCATGGTGAGACATGAAAGATGATTGAGCCATCACTAGTCATCTTGACTAGGTCTGTCACTAGACTTCAATGACTCAGGAAGAGAGAGGCTAATGACTTTGTGCAACTCTGCCTCACTTAAATCCAATTCACAGGTAAGTCACAATATCATCTTGGGAGGTCATTGGTCTTCTTTGAAAAAACAAGGCAGAACAGCAACAGTCTTTGGATGAATTGTCTTTCAGGCAAGTCTGACTCTTCATGATCTCCTATGGTTTTCTTGACCAAGATACTAGAAAAGTTTGCCACTTCTTTTAGATAAGAGACTTGTCCAGGGTCACACTGCAAGTTAAGTGTCTCTGGTTGGATTTGCCCTTGGGTCTTCTTGACTTAAGGCCCAGGGCTTTATCCATTGAGCCATATAGCCAGTAAAGGGTGGAGATATTTACAAAAGCTTGACCTTTAAGCAAGTTTCTGAATGTAGGAAAAGGGTGAAATTATAAAGGTAAGGACTTCGGACTTAACACTGTGTGGGAGAATTAAAACCTGTGCCAGCTTGACTATGTCTTAAAAATAGAATTAAAATCATTTTTCAATTTTCCACTATATAGTTTGTAAGCATCTATTTATGTTTTCTGTCTTATTAGAATGCGAGATTCTTGAGAACAGCAGCCTTTAAAAAAAAAGTTCTTTTCTTTGCAATCTCATCATTTTTAGACCGTGCTGAGCACATTTAAAAGATACTCGTTGAGTGACAGATTATAAAGTCCCAGGACCAAGTACCGAGGGAAGGGAAGGAGGATATTAATCACCTAGGACCATTCCGAACCAGTTTGCACCTCTGGGTCTCGTTCACTGCAGTGACTTGCGCTATAAGCATTATCAGAGACAGGAGGGGATTTCCCTAGTCGAACTACAACCCCCACAATGCAACGCACGCAGGGGGTGGTCCCTGTGAGAAAGCCGTAGTAAGTCTTCAAGAGTGCCTGAGGGGAAACCACCTTCATTTCCGCCCCTCTCTTCTCATGGTAGTTCTTCCCCTTCTTCCCCGTGCATTCATTTTTTTAATGGACTGAAAAGTCGGAAAGGGAAGAAAACAGCCCTACTCTTGCGGAGAGAACTCAAAACGGACCGCGACTGCGCAAGAACTCTACAAATCAGATGTCAGGTCCCTGCAGAAGTGAAGGGTAGGGGTGTAAAACCGGAAGTAGGAGGAGAGGAGGGCCCCAGAACCGGAATGGTCTCCCTTGACGCCTGCGCGCTGCAGGCCGCCCGGGGAAGGAGGCCTGACTTCGGGCCCCTCCTCCACCACGCCTCGTCGGCTCACGTCCCACTCCACCCGGGAACGCGCTGAACTCGCGACCTACGGTGTAGCGCGAGCCAGTAGTGTGCACGTGCTAATTCCGCGCCCTCCCCCACTCCGCCTCCCTCGCGGAAGCAGGGCCCCTCCCCCACTCCGTCCAGACCCGCGGCGGGAGGCGACATGAGCAACAAAGAAGGTGGAGGCCACGGCCGAGGCGTGTTGTTTGTATTTGTGTCTGGGTCTGAGGGAGGGCGGGGGCCTCGGCCCACCCCTGGTTTGATCCTCCCCACCCCTTGGCCCCCGCCGGAGCGTGACGACCTCCCCTCCATCCCCCTCTCCCTTCGAAGCCTCGTCCCTCCATCCCGGGCTGTGGCGTGGGGGCCGGGAACGAGGTCCAGGTGACACCAAGCCTCCCCCGCATCCCCGCTGGCCCCCCCGCTCGGGTCCTTTCCTGGGTGAGGGGCCGCGGGGGCAGAGGCCGGGCCACCTGCCCAGGTGTTGGGGGCGCTCCGCTTGAGCGGCGTGTAATGACAGTGAGAAAGCCTTCCTTTCCTAGCCTCCTGCCCGTGCTGGGGGTGGCGTGGCGTCACGATCTCCTAATTTTTACCTTCTCTGCGTAGGGTCAGGAGGGTTCAGGAAACGAAAGCACGACAATTTCCCACATGGTCAGAGGAGAGAAGGGAAAGATGTAAACTCGTCCTCCGCGGTGATGGTGGCCTTCAAATGTAAGTACTCCTCCCTGCACACCGTCAGACAGACCCAGCCCCTCGTGCCGCCCCTCACACCTCTGTAAAGTTAAGTTGTCACGTCAGCAGGAAAACCAAGCGGAGATAGGAGGTCGGAGAAGACCATGGCAAGGGTGACATTTTGGATTTCAAGTTCTGTAATTAATCTTTGAGATAAGTGGCTGTATTTATTTGGCACTTCTAGCTAAAATAACTAGTTTGGGGTTTTGTGTCGTAGATCTACAGTGTTATTTAAAATAAATGCTTGTTGAAGTTGCCTTTCCTTGTTTCTATTTGTTCTTCTCCATTAGAACAAGAGTTCCTTGAGCACCTGAACTGATTTATTTTTGTCTTACAACTCCCAAGCCTCTAGAGTTGGGGAAAGATAGATGGCCAGGATTTGCCTTGAAACATATTAAATGCTTAATAGATGTGGACTGACTCCTGCTAGAATGTTCTTGCCCTCTGGGAACTACAGTAGTTTCAGCTACTATTAAGGTCTGGCTTTCGGTAGATGGTCAGTAAATGTGTATGGGTTGCCATATCAGTATAAAGAAATAAAGGAGGATTTTTCTCAATAAAGATAACTTGCTCTTACCTTAGAATTAATTCTGGTGAGAATTTAATCACACTACTCTACCTTTTGTGTGAAAATACTGTTGAAATAAAATATCCTTTACCAGGGTTAGATGGTCTGTGGATTCCAGAAGGTTGTACTAAAAAGTTGGAAGGTCATTAACTCTGCTTAAATTATTCATAGTTTCTTCTTTGAAATTTGTAGCAGTTGCAACTATGATTGAATTTCAAAAACTCATTTTCGAGAGAAAGTAATTCTCTTATGTAGTTGATTTTAAATTTTTTATAGGATAGATTTTGGCTATCTGTACATCATGGGTGCTCTGCCTTGCTATGAGTACCAATGCTGCTAAAAATAATAGCTGACATTTGTAAAAGTTAGAAATGACACATTTCCCTCTTTTAGATGATACGTTTTGCTTATCTAATTCTTTGATATTTACAGAATGCTTTCTATTTCTTATTTGAGCCTCCCAACCTCTCTGTGAAGCAAGTGCTAGAGGTAGTACCCTCATTTACAGAGGAGGAAATTGAGGCTTGTATTAATTGACTTTTTTCGGTTATATAGCTAAAGAGATTCAAAAGGAAGATTTAAACACAGGTCTTACTGGCTCCTAGATAAGTACTGTATTCATTATGCCATGCCACGTTGCTTAAAGAGGATGAGACAGGCTCAGAATACAAGGTCATTCAGCAGGTAGATAGTAAAGAGCTAGGTCTTACTTCCAGTTGCTGGGTTTTTGTGCCATGCTGCCACTGGTGAAACCATGTGAAGGAATTTGTACTGGATCAGTCGTTTTCAAGTCTCCTTTAATATGAAAATTTCACTATGATTTATGATTCTAATGATTTAAAGTCTTTTACCTCATGAAAACATGCCATTAAAAGAAGCAGTAGGTATTTACATTTGTGATGCTACTTTTCTCCATCTGAGGAGGATGAGGATGAGGTCATCTGACCTCACTGAAAGTTTTTCATATTGAAGTGCTGGGGTCTGTCATTTGGAACTCATGGGAGGGATGAGAGTCAATTTGATTGAGACCTCTCTCAGGAGCTCTGGGTAGAGAGGCAGGTAGGATTTCAGATTGTGCAAGTAGAAGACTCCCTGTTTCGGTTTACAGCACTGGCTGAAGAGCATCTAGGCCAGGTTCCTCTGAAGTATTTGCATTCTAGTGAGAAAACTTGGTGCTGCTTCTCCTCCTGTTTTACAGTTACAAGGCTTAAGCCATTCATGTAGAAATGTGCTATTATAGGTCACACTTCAGTATTAGAGAAACCAGATCTTGAAGGAAAGAATATAATCTATATTTAGATCAATGCATTTTGCTAAATTAAGAGAATATTGCATAACAAAGACGGACAATCTCTGCCCTCTAGCAAGAATTAGAGGGGAGATCTGAGAAATATGGTCTCACTTTATGGCTATATAATGACTGCTCTTTGAGAGTCCCTTGTCTCTGTTTAATAAACATTTCCTTAATCCTCGGTCCTTCAGTGATTGCATGGATGAATGCTGTCAGTTCTACCTCTGCAGCAGAGGTGTTAACATGTAGCCCACGACACTTGAGTGCTGCCCAAACCAGATTACAATGTTGCAAATATTTAACAAAATAAAGATACAATAAAACCTAGATAAAATTACATTTTAAAACTAACTTAGTATGTAGACCAAAGACATCTTTATGTAAAGATTTGTGTTTGTTCAGTCATTGGACTTTTCTTGGCAAAGAGGCTAGAGTGGTTTGCTGTTTCCTTCTCCAGTGGATTAAGGCAAACTGAAGTTAAATGACTTGTCTAGGGTCACACAGCTAACAAGTGTCTGAGGTTGCATCTGAACACAGATCTTGACTCCAGGCTCAGTGGATATAGCACTGAGGTATTTAGTTGCCTCTTATGTATGGATTAGCGACCCCCATTTCTGTTTAAGTTTGATACCACTGCTCTGTAAAATAGCATATAGCATCTTCACTATTGAGATGTTAGATAGCTACTTCAAAAAGCAGTTTTTACAGAACTTGTTCAGAATAGTATTTGTAAACGAGCTCAAACATTGCATAGTGTCATTCCCATTCCATAGTATCTTTGCTTCCTTCTGAGGTTCAGGGGACTGGTCCACTGACTTCCCTTGGTTTAGACCTACCCTTCATAATCCTTAGAGAGTGTTTCAGCATAAAGTTCATCACTTACCTTGCCAATTTCCAAACAGATTTATTGGCAGCAGTCCCAGTTTCTCGACTGTAGATGTGTTTAATCTTCAATTTTCTCTCCTCTGCTGCCCCCAAACCTTCTTTCTCATAAGATAAAGAGAAAAATTCAGGTGCTAGGAATATTCTTAGGTGTTAGATAGTTCTGTAAAATAGACATGTAACCCAGAGTCATTATTAAAATTTACGTTGTGGCATCCACAACACTTAGAGCACTGGGAGAGCAGTAGGGGATCTCCTCCAGCTATCTTCCCTTGAAGGGTGTACTAGATTGCCTTGTCTTAATGCTTTTAAAAAGTATACTTATTTTGAAGTCTTCCTTCTGATTTCTGGAGGGTGTGATTTTGTTGTATGACACATTCAGATGGATAACACCTGTATGACTGATGTAAAAGTTTCACTTTTCATTTAAAATGCATTTTTGATGCATTTTGTTGGGAATCAAAGGTGCAGTCCTATAGTAAGGGTGTATATTTAAACCTTCATTCATTCTGATTTCTGTTACTTAATATCTGTATGTCCATGGATGAGTCTGTTAACCTCTGTTGGTCTCAGTTTTCTCTGTGAAATGGAGGGAGATTGATCTCTTAGGTCTCTTCTAGCTCTCCATCTTTGATTCAGTCTTAGATTACTCAGTTTATTTATTAAGATTCTGCTGTATGCAAGTTACTGTACTGTGTGCCAGGGATATAAACATGAAACAAAATAATAGACCTTGACTTCAGGGAAGTTAGATTCTGGGGGGCAGGAAACAAAAGAAGTCATAATACAAGCAAAGTATGTTAAGTACAAAGAATTGGTTTAGCCAAAGTTCTGTGAGAAATTTGGCTAGAGAGAATCACAGAATTTAAGACTTGGTATGGATTGTAGTGACCGTTTAGTTCAACCCAAGGAGGGGGAAACACACTTTTACCCATTGCTTCTACTTCTGCCCTTGGTGCCCAAATAGAACAAATCTAATTTCTCTTCTTTATCTTAAGTCTTTCATATACCTGAACTAGTCCTTAGTCCCTCTGAGTTATCATCTTGGAAGAATGACATCAGTGAGTACGTAGAAACTGCAGATTACTTACGTGCCTATGTGTTATATATTAACAGACATGGAGAGAGTTCTTTTGAGAGTAGTGGGGAGTAGGGAGAAGGCAGAAGGAGAACAGAGGAGAGCAAGTAATTCAGTCTGGCTGAAACAGAAGTCTATATAATAGGCTGAGAAGTCAGTATTCAAGTCATTAAAAGCTTTGAAAACCAGAACAGGAAGCACTTTATTTGGTAGGGAGTAGGAAGTTACTGAAGGTAATTAAACAAAGAAGATGATGTTGTCAGATTTGTAATTTAGAAAGATGACTGGCAGCTTTTATATGATGCATTGGACAGTATAGCTGGGAGGTAGGAATGCCAGTTATATTTGTCTATATGTTAAAGAATAGAGAAGAGCAGACAGATGGAAGAGATGCTGTGACGATATATGGCAGTAATTGTTAACTGATTGAATAGAGGGGTGAGGGGAAAATGAGTCATCATAAGATAAATAAGTGTTTTCCACATGTTCTTCACTTCAGAAGTTCAAAAGAGACAAAATCCAAGAAAGGAGCCAGTGGGAAAAATCTCTGACCTCAAACATCTATATATACAAATGACCCAAATTTAGGTAACAGATAAGAGCAATTAGAGGTCTTAACATAAGGAAACAAATTTGACCTTATAGGTATCACTGAAACTTTGGGGGATGAAACCCAAAGTGTTGAAGCATTTCCTCACTTTTAAAAAATGTTTTATTGACAGTTTTTGATGTTCTTTTCTCTTTCTAATCCAGTTCTGACAAATATTTAAGTGCCTGTTATGTGCAAGGTCCTAGGGATACAGAGATAAAGTAGAAAATAGGCCATACCCAGAAAGAACTTACGTTGTATGAAGGGAGAGGGGAGGGTACATAATATGTAAAAGAATATATATATGATAATTTGAGGAGGCAAGAGAGAATGTAACAGTTTGGGCATAGCTTCCCATAGGAGGTGGCATAAGGCCTGAGCTTTAAGGACTCTGTATTCCGGGCCTGTGCAAGGACATGGAGGCCATTGGTGGAATGTGGAGTTCAAGTAATAGCAAGTAATCTAATTTATATAAAGGCACCTAATAAATGTTTGTCAAACTGCATATCCCTTTAAAAAAACCCCATGATGCAGCTTGGTATAGTGGGAAAGAGTACTAGATCTTGAATTAAAAGTCCTAAGTTCAAATTCCACCTCTGTACTTATGAGCTATGTGATCTTTATCAGGTCAGTCAGTTAATAAACATTTTTTAAGTTTATTATGTTCCAAATACTATGTTAAGCATTGTGCATTCAAAAAGAGGCAAAAGACAATCCCTGCCTTCAAGGAACTCATAATCTAATGGGGGAGTCAACAAGAAAATATGTACAAACAAATTACATACAAGGTAAAAAGGAAATCATTAAGAGATGGATGGCATTGAAATTCAGAGGGATTGGGAAAGGCTTCCTGTAGAAGGTAGGATTTTAATTAGACTTAAAGGAAGCCAGGGAAAGCTAGTAGGTAGAGATAAAGAGGGAAAGCATTCCAGCCAGAAAAAAATTCTGGGAGTCTAGAGATAGATGTCTTGCTTATGAAAAAAGCAAGGAGGCTGATGTCACTGGATTGAAGTGTAAATGGTGGGGAGAAAGATGTAGGAATCCTGGAAAGAGAGGAAGGGACTAGGTATTGAAGGTCTTCGATTGCAAAACAAAGGATTTTATAATTGATTTTGGAAGTGATAAGGAATTTATTGGCGGGGGGTAATGTAGACAGACTTGTGCTTTAGGAAAATGACTTTTGGTGGCTGAATGAAGGATGATTGGTAGAAACAGCAGACTCACCAGCAGGGCATTGCAATGGTCCAATTGTGAGGTGATGAGGACCTGCACTAGAGTTGTGGCAGGGTCAGAGGAGAGGAAGGAGCTTATGCAAGAGGTGTTGCAAAAGTGAAATCAGCAGGCCTTGGCAACAAGTTGGATATGGTGGGGAGAGAGACATCAAGGAATTGAGGGTGGCTCCTAAATTTTGAGCCTGAGGAATTGAAAAAATTGTGTTTCCCTCTGTGGTAATAGGAAGGGTTGCAAGGAGAAGAATTTAAGGGGAAAGATAATGAGTTCTGTTTTGTACATACTGAATTTAAGGTGCCTACTGAACATCCAGTTTCCAGATATCTGAAGGGTAGTTGAAGATGTGAGACTGGAGATCAGGAGAGAGCTAGGGATAGGATAGGTACATTTGAAAAATATCTTTATAGAAATGGTAATTAAATCCATGGGAGCTGAGATACAGATGGAAGTAGTGATCTAAATTCTCTGATCCTCAGTTTCTTCATCTGTAAAATGTTGTTTTATGTGCCCTGCTTATAGCATTTTGAGGACTAAATGTATCATATATAAAATACTTTGCAAAACAGTAAAATGCTGTTTTATGAACTTATTACTGTAATTCTTTTTATGTGGGGAAAAAAAGGCAAGGTCAGTCATTTGTACAATTTTGTGCAACAAATCAGTAGATTCACAAGACATTATAAACCTTGATTTTCAGGTTAGGGTAACCTTGAACTTGCCCAGGAAATTGAATTCTTATTATGATCCATTAGGTCTATTTAGTCACAAGTCAAGGATTTGATGTTGTTGGCTTTAGATATTCCTACAGCCAGATATTTTACACACAATAGGTACTCAGTATATAGTAATCGATTTGCGAACGAAGGTGTGCTCACTAATGCCACCTCTCAACAATGATTGCTGCTTTTGTGTAAAAGTAAGTGTAAGGAGCACTAGATTTGTCTTTAGAAGGCTTAACTTTCCAAATGACACAATACTTTTAATCACTTATCTTATAGGATTGTTTGAGGATCAAATGAGATAAAGTATATAAAAACAGATATGTATAATTTCCTATTATTTTGCCTCTTGCTACTTTGCCCAAAGGTTTTATATTAGTAATATCAAGTTTGCCAAATTCTTACAGTATTGAGTGTTTAAATATTTTATAATTTGTAATTACTTAGTTTAATTCCTATTTATTACTAAGACTAGTAATTGTAGTTACTTTTAAAGGCATTGTCTACTAATTTGTATTTCTGAAACATTTTTATAATTTGATAGGTGATATGTTTAGAATATGCCTTCTTGTGGCCCATAATAATATGTATTACCAGTGTTTCAACAGGAACTTGATACTAGACATGACAAGTATGAAAGACTTGTGAAACTCAGTCGTGATATAACTGTTGAAAGTAAAAGGACAATTTTTCTTCTCCATAGGATTACTAGGTGAGTCAATCTTTGATTTCTCTGCTGACATGAATTGTAAAATTTTTCTTTAGTGTTTTGTATATTGATGAATTAGAACTTGCTTATGATACATGATGAAGACTTTAAGAAATCCTCATGAAACATTTTAAAGATGAACTAAATTTTCTTTTTTTGTGCTCTCATAAGCTCTTTCATAGAAAGAAAATGATCTTATGAAGAAGGACAATATAGTTATAATGAAATGTCTAGGGCCTGTTGTATAGGTTCACTGAGTTGAATAAATGTTTATCTTTTAAACACCAAAAATAACAAACTCTTTGAGGTTTACAAGGGACTTTCCTAACATTTCTGTGAAGGAATTAGCAGGTATCAATATATTTTACAGATAACTAAGAAAAAAAAAAGCTAGTAGATGTTGAAACTGGGCTTAAAACCTAAGTTGCCTAACTCTTAAGTGTTTGCATTGTATCACACTGAGTATCTTTGTAATCTCAAACTTAGGATTCTTTTACAAAGATTTTTTTGGTATTAATTTGGTTCTCTAATTAACATTTATAAATAAATAAAACATTTAAAATTTTGTCCTTTAGATGTATTTAAAGGGTATTTTATTGGTTTCTCTTTTTGCTCTAAAATATATTGTTGCTTATGTTGAGGGATAAGTTTGTCTCTGGAATATTTGCTCTCTAGTTTTGTGTAATGTGATGATTCTACAGACTTAACTCTATTCAAGGTTTGATATTGACCATATTTGCTGAATGATTAAGTTCATTCTCATATTCCTGAATTTCCTGGTCTATATAAGAAATAGAAATTTCTGCCTGTTTACCTCATGCATTAAGGAAATATTTAAAATACGGACAATATGGAATATGTCATCCTTGTTCAAGGATTGTGCCGATCTTTTCCATATTATCTTGATTATAGTATAGGTGCTTCTAGAACAAGGAAAATACTTCAACTTTTTTCATGTTTCCTTTTCTCATTCTTGACTTGACCTGAGCAACAGAAATTAGTGTAGTTATTCATGAATAGATGGAGTTGATCTGAATTTATTCTCAGCTGCCAGTTGAAAATGTTACCCCAAAATGCCCTGTGTGGTACTCTCATTCATTGTGTTCCACAGTATAACTTGCATTTCCAAAAACATTGCCCCCAATATCAAGCTTTGCAACAAAAAATGATGAAAGGAAGGTTCAGGACAGCTAGTTTTTCCTTCAGAGCCAACTCTTCTGCGTTCTCTTATAGCTGAATTATTTCAAATGTATCTCTTTTAAACAAATAATTTTGTATTACTGAACTTTGGAGCTAGGGTTATAAGATCTAGGGTCGTGCCTTGGCCCTGACTGTGGTTCAGTCACTTAACCTTCTCTCACTGGATCACAGTTTACCAATAAAATAGCAGTTATCATGCCTGAAGTAACTACCTCACTGCGTTAATGGGGAAAATGCTAACTGTAAATCTAATATTCATGTTTTTGTAAATAATTACATAATGTGTGAATTGCTATCATTATTATTAGACATACTAATATACATTAGGATAAGGGACATGTAATAAAAACTGGTTGAGCCTCCAATTGTCTGAAAGCTCCGTTTTCACGATTACAGTGCTCCTGATGTGGAAGAAATAATGAATGAATCAGAAAGTAAACTGGAAGCTGTCAGACAGAAAATTAAGCAGGTAGCCCAAGAGCTGTGGGGAGAAGATATGTATCAGTATCACCGAGCTATTACTCCAGGTAAGTCTAAACGGGTATTATAGCTCATCAACCAACTGCAAACTTTTGATATATAGAAACAAGAACATGTATGGATGTATATATGTATATGTACATATGTATGCATACATATATTTGTATATATGTACACATGTGAAGTAAAATGAAAGGAAACTAGAAATGAGTATATGAGCTAGTAGACCAAAAGAAAAAAGAGATGTTAAGAGCAGAAAGGACATTTCATGCATGATGTGAAGGGATGTTATTTTGAACTAGGGTAAAAGCATCGTCTCATTGAAATGTTTAAAAATCATGTTAGTGAAATTGGCACCATCTTTTTATTTTTATTTTAAAGTTGAATTAAAATCTACCTTTAGCATTTTTCTTGATTTTCATCCTTTTCTCAGATGAAAGGAATTGAGGATCTCTTGTTCTCCTCCAGAATTTGATTTTAAGAAAGTTTCTAGTACTTTTCATTTACTCATAATATGAATGAGAGTTTATGATAAGCCAATTAAAAATTTCTGTTAATATTTTTGCTGGCAAGTTTTTGCATGCTATAATGTTAAGTCTAAAATTAGAACAATGCTGATAATATGATGCTTATGAATAGTTTGCTGCTTGTAATTGTTGAGTGCTTGTTTTGGTGTTACTCCAAATAGTTGTTCTTTTGACTTGAAGATAAAACAATTCTGGCATTGAACTAAAGGACTTCTGTGCTTTTCCTCATTAAGAATAGTGCTAATGGCACGCAGAGCATTTCCCCAAGGGATGCTTGTTTGAGCTCAAACATTGAGTATAGCACTAATAATTGAACAACAACAAAAAGTTAGCCCTGATTTCTATAATACACATTCCTTATCAGTGCAGATTACAGATTGTCCCAGGGGATTGTTAAATAAACAAACTAATAATTAGATACTTGAAATAAGTCTTTTTTTTCCAACACTTTTTTGTGCTTTGTCATCGTTCTTCCTTTTTGTAAAGGCCAAGAATTCAGAGGAAGTAACATTTGTCTTAGGACTCTCCTAACATCTACCCACCTCAGGAAGAGAAAATGTATTTTCTTTTCCATCTTCATAATGGTAATAGTCCACAT
Organism: Potorous gilbertii; assembly: GCA_028658325.1. Lineage (NCBI taxonomy): Eukaryota > Metazoa > Chordata > Mammalia > Diprotodontia > Potoroidae > Potorous > Potorous gilbertii. The sequence continues at coordinate 559,345,851 of CM053770.1, forward strand.
TTATGCAATACTTTTAAGGTACACAATAATAATCATAGCAAAAGTTGTTATGTAATCACAGTCAGATGTTTCAGCCCATAAATTGAAGCACAAGTTCTAAGTAAGGTGAAAGTTCTTACTATTGTGTGACTTGGGAAGGTTAATCATGGGGATAGGAGGAGATATAACACTAGAAGTTGTAGCACAATTGCTTCTGTGAAAGCTTTGAGGGCCAGAGGAACCATGTGCTACTCTGTACCTCAAAGAAATTTAATCCTTCTAGACATTTTAAAGCATTGTAATGCACTTAATGAGCTTGGGGACAAAAACGTTTTTATGGTATTCTTACCTTTTATATAATCGTGTTCTTTAACAGAGTAGTTTACTTATCCTGAAGGTCACATCCACATCCCCCTTGACATATTTTTATTAAAAGAAAACATGCTTCAATTTCAGGAAATGGGCACTGCTCAGAAATAGTAATAAAACAAAAAAGAGGAATAAGGTTACTGTTAATAGTAAAATAAATTATACAACTTATGGTTTCATAAGTATACAAAGAAGAATCTGGAGATTAAGCATATTAGTAAAGGCCTAGTAAAGACAGAAAACAGCCAAGGACAAAGACCCTTAGCACTCTTCATGAGGAATCTCCCTTCAAGTTGAAATCATTAATATACCTTATGATTATATAGTACTTTGTTTTTTTCACAACAATTCTATGGAATAGGTAATACCAGTATGGTCTTTGTAGTTACAAGATTAGTCAGCATTGGACCTGGTTCTTAAATCTTGATTTTCAGTCCATTAACCAACACCCTTTGGAGCTAGTCAGTCAAACACTTCCAAGTTCATTTAACTGTTATCTTTTAGTTTTTATCTTTCTATGTAAAGCACAGGAGGAGTACATAAGAGAAAATGATGGGAAAGAAGAAAACTACTTATTCTGTCATGGAAGATAATATAGTGAATAGCAATATCATTCTAAGAAAAATAGTAGCATCTCCCACATATTCTCCAAAGTCAAAATTCAAGAGCCAACTATAAAACCAATGGCTTTAGAGTTATATGTACAAAGTTTAGGTAATAAATATGATGACCTAGTAATTCTAATGCAGGGAGTACCTAGCACAAGTATTCCTTAAATAAATACATATTGATTGATTGGGATGTTAATTTGACCTTATACTTTTCAATGTGACTTGGGATGGTGTTCATAACAAGAGTATGGCTCTGCAAGGTTATACCTTATTCAAAAGGAAAAGGATTGAAGTACTTCAGGTGGGTGAAGCATGATAAAAGGCATTAGAGTAAGTATAAAAGGGTCATAAAAAGAGAATCAAATAGTGCCCTGGCAGTAGAATATGAAGTCCAGGGATGGGGACCCTGTGACCTTGAGGCCACATGTGACCTTCTGGGTCCTCAAGTGCAGCCCTTTGACTGAATCCAAACTTTACAGAACAAATCCCCACCCCTGATATAGACTCTCCAGTCAGGATATTGGTGAGGGTTTTGTTACCAACACATACACACACAAACGTATATATGCACATCTATACACATACATGTGCATATATGTATTACATACATACATACACACATATTATGGGGTTAAATCTATACTTCCACATCTATATATCTAGCCCTAATCTCTTATGAGTTTGTCACATATTACCAACTGCTTACTAGCTATTCTAAACAGGTCTAAAACAACTCATTTTCTTTTCCTCCAACCAATTCCTTCAAAATTTTTCTCTTGAGAGTATCACTCTTCTTCCACTTGCCCAGATTCATGACTTTGACATCTTTGATTTTATCCTCTCTCTCACCTCCAGTCATTGCCAAGTCTTATTGATAACTTATCCTGAAAATCATTCTTTCTATTCATACTCATTTGGCTACCATCCTACTTCATCTCTCACTTAGACTATTGCACTTAGCAAGTCAGTCAGTAAGTATTTATTAAGGTCTTATTATATGCCAAGAACTCTAAGTGGTGGGGATACTGAGAAAGGCAAAGTGAACTTCTATGTGTCAGCTGCATGGAGGGTGGATTGGAGTGTGAAGAGATAGGTTAGGGAAACCAACTAGAAGGAGATAACAGTAATCCAGGTGTAAGCCTGCTCTGGAGTGAAAACTGTGAGTAGAGAGGAGGGGGCATACAATCCAAAAGATTTTGTGAAGATAGAAATGATAAGACTTGGCAAGACTTGGATCTGTGGAGTCAGTGTGAGTGAGGAATTGAGGATGAAGTTGAGGTTGTGACCAGGAGAATATTGATGCCCTAGGCCAAAACCAGTAGGAATGTTAGGAAGAGGAAAGGGCTTGGGGGAAAAGATAAATAAGTTCTGTTTTGGCCTTGCTGAATTTGATATGTCCACTTTAAGATGTCCGTGGGAGATATAGAGTATATGATAGATGTTAGGACTGGATAAATAGATCTAAGAATCAGCTCCATAGAGATGATGATTGAACCAATTAGAACTGATGAGATGAATGAGAAAGTTCAGAGAGGGAAGACAAGAAAACCTGGATGTAGCTTTTCAGTTCACCCATGATTAGTGGGTGCGATCTGAGGCAATATCCAGGAAAGTCAACTAAGGAGCAGTCAGACAGGATCAGGACAGAGCAGTGTCACAATAACCTTTAGAGAAGAGAATGTCAAGAAGAAAAGGGCTCTCAATTGGGCCCTCACTGCTTTAAGATGGTCCTTTCCCATTCTAATTAACTAGTTCAACACAATGACTCTTCTAAACCTTTTCATTCCTTCTCAAGCCTTTGACCTTTGACACTTAATCACCTTCTAAAACTCCTTGATACTGTCTTCTTTTTTTTGGGCTTTTCATGATACTTGTCTCTGTTGGTTCCCCTCTTGTAGAAATCCTGCAGGGTTCTGTTCTCTTCTCTCTCTACACTATTTCACTTTGTGATTTCATCAGCTCTTACGGATTAAGGTATCATCTGTGTGCTGATGACTCTCAGATATGCTTGTTCAGCCCTAGCCTTTTTTCCTGACTTCCAGTCTAGAATCTCCAAGTTAACTTTTAGAAATCTTGAACTGGATGTCTTATAGATATTTTAAACTCAGCATGTCCCAAACTGAACTTACTCTCTTTTTCCCCAAATTTTCTCCTCTTCCTAACTTCCCTATTGTTGTCAAGGGTATCACTGTTCCTTGTCACTAGGCTCAAAACCTAGGTGTCATCCTCAACTTCTCACTTTCTCAGCTCCCACATCTAATCTTCTGGACATACCTGTTGATTTTACCTTACTAACACCACTCATACCTTTTTTTCTCCTCTGACACTGCCACCATCCTGGTTCAGGCCCTCATCACCTATGTTGGGACTATTGCAATAGCTTGCTGTTTGGTCTCCCTGCAAGGAATTCCCACAAGTCTCTTTCCTATTCTAATTTATTCTCCAGCTATCAAATTGATGTTCCTAAAATGCAGGTCTGATCATGTTACCTCCCTACTCGGTCAACTCCAGTGGTCTTCTCTTGCCTCAGGGATCAAGTATAAAGTCCTGTTTGTCGTTCAAAGCCCTTCATAACCTAACCTTCTACCTTTCTAGTCTTATACACTTCACTCTTTCAGTCCAGTAATACTGACCTCCATGCTGTTCCTTGATCAAGAAACTCCATCTCCTGATCCTTAGAATTCTTTGTGTCCCCTGTCCTAGTACTTTTCACTCTCTTCATCTTTAGGCTTCCCTAACTTCCAGCTAGTCCCTACTAAAATCCCACCTTTTACAGGAAGCCTTTCCTTATCCCTTCTAATTGTAATGCCTTCCCTCTGTTTATGTCCTGTTTATCTTGTATGTAGCTTCTTTGTACATTTATTTATTTGTATATCATCTCCTCCGTTAGACTGAGTTCCTTGAAAGCCAGAACTATTTTTTTTCCTTTATATCCCCAGAGTTTAGCACAGTGCTGAGCACATATTAGGTGCTTAATAAATGTTTATTGACTGACCTCTTTCCTACCTTTAATGCCATTGGGGACATCAAGATTGAGAGAAGGCCATTGGATTTGGCAATCAAGGGTTTATTGGTAACTTTGCAGGTAGCAATTTTGGTGGAATGATGAAGTTAGAATTATATGAGGTTAAGAAGAGAATGAGAAGAGAAAATGTGGAAACATTGGTCATAGACTATTTGATTAGGAAATTTAGCTATGAAAGAGGAGAAATACAGAATGATAAAATTGAGTAGAAACAACATCTTATTTATTTTCCATACAGCTGCCATAATAATGTTCCTAAAGCACACTTAGAACCATGTCACTCCACTGCTCAAGAATCTTCAGTGGCTGCTTTTACTGTCTCTAGTAGAAAGGACAAAAACTACTCACTTTGGTATTTAAAGCCCTTCATGATCTGCATCCAGCCCACCTTTGCAGTCTTATTCAACCTGCATTCTAATCAAATAGCATATTTGCTGTTGTTGGTTCTTGGAATTTTATCTCACATAGTGTGTCTTTATACTGACTATCTTCTATGTTAACAATGTACCCCTTTAATAAAGATCAGCCATTTCTTCCATGAAGCATTTCTTTCTTTTTTTATTTATTTTTAACACAGTTTATAACAGATAAAGCAATTCAAACTTTTGGTCAGGTGATACATCTTTTTAAAGTATTTACAATATGGACCTCAAAAGAATTTTTTTTTTAAACACAAGCCAGCTGAGACAGATAATATTTATGTTGTTAACCTCACAATCTCTTGATCTAATTGTCTCCACAGTATTACTAAGAATACTTAACTTAATGTTGTTGGTCTAAAGTCCTATACTGCATTTCTTAATACTTGTAGTTTTTAGTTTGTAAAAACTTTAGGTTTTAGTTTTTCCTTTCTTCAGATTATCTTTTGTTTATTTATCCATTTTCATGTTGTATTCCCAGTGGAATGTAAGCCTTTCAAGGATAGATACTTTTTCACTTTTTTACCTAGCACAAAGAACACAGGTACTTAATATATATGTTTGTTGAATTAATTTGAATATGTAGTTCTGAAAGAACTTAAGGAGGTAAGATAGTTGCCTTTAAGAATTTGAAGGATTGTGGTGTAGAAGAGGGATTTGAATTGTTTGCTTGGCTCCCATGGACTCTCTGTGTTAAAGTTGTGAAATGGGAACTTTACGCTCCTTATAAGGAAGTACTTCGTAATAATTAGAACTATCTATCCAAAAATACTGTGTTGTTTCAGAAGGCAGTGTGTTGTCCTTAATAGTTGTGTTAGGGCCAAGATGAAACACAGTAGGACTGTAAACTTTCTTAGATTTTTTTAATCACTATTGATTAATAGAGTTTATAATCTATAGAGACCCCTGTGCTTATTTTCACCATAACTGTCTAGTTCTGACTCCTTCATCTTACATATGAAAAGTTACTTTTTTAAAACCATTATTGAATTAACACTGAATCTTACTTAAATTTCATCTTACTAGATTCAGTTTAATCATTTTAACCTATCAGTTTTGAATTCCTTGTCATCTAATATGCTAGTAAACCATTCAGTTTTGTTTTTAACCTTCAAATTTGAAAAGCAGATGTCATCAGATTTACTGTTAAAGTTTCCTGAGTCATTGTATTTAGATACCTGCCTCTGTGTTGAGATTGGCACCTTAATGATTAGTTCAGGTCATTAATCTTATTCCAAATTCACCTAATTGCATCTAGCCCATATCTCTTCATCTTTTCCAGAAGGATTATGTGAAAGACTTTTTCTCAGATGCTTTGCTCAGTTCTAGTTATGTTGCATGTCTTCCAATTTATCTACTCAGTCAAAAATGGAAATGAGGTTAGTCTAATACAATCTATCCTTGTGAAGCCATGGCTGTTTTTAGGGGTTGTTGCTTCCCTTTGTTTTATTGTTGTTCTTCAGTCTTTTCTAGTCATGTCTGACTCTTTGTTACCCTGTTTGGGGTTTTCTTGGCAAAAGAAAGTGGGGAGTGGTTTGCCATTTCCTTTTCCAGCTCATTTTTTACAGAGGAGGAAGCTGAAGCAAATCAGGTTAAGTGACTTGCCCAGAGTTGCACAATTACTGAGTATCTGAGGCTAGAGTTGAAGTCTTGAAGATGGGTCTTTTTGATTGCAAGCCCAGTGCTCTATATCCTAAGCCACCTCACTGTCCCCACCTTTAGTTTAATGGAATGTAATTTGCCTGCTTGCAGATAGTGGGGTAGATATGCCTGATCCCTTTCCAACTACTAGAAGATTTCAGTTGTGTTTAGAATGACTTGGCACTTTAGAGACTGATCACTAATAAACATTATCATTAGTTGTAATGCAAACATGATCTGACAAAAGTTGTTCTTGAGCTGATTTCTTTATTCCTAGCTTCTCATGTAACTTGTTGTGTTGGTAGGCCAAGAAAACAGAAGTGTCTACTTTTTTGCCAGGATAATCAGAATTTGCGCACAAATTTCTATAGAAATCTGATAAAAAGTTCACATAAAGAAGAAATAGGGCATGATAAATTTGTTTTGGCTTTCTCCCCATCTCTTTTAGGCTCAAGAATATGGGTATGTGCTGACTTAGTGGCTAGGTTTTAATTTTAGTATTTGGTATTAGACAGTATTACTTTTAAAGGTATGGAATGGAAACATACCCTGTATTAATGTAAGAGAGTTGGGAATCTACTAGGGCAGATTGTTGTAAACGTTTTCAGAAATAGTCACTATAGTGGATATTTTTGCTTAATTGATTTTTTTTTTAATTTGGGACATTGTTTAGCATTTTATTTCATTTTTTAATTGTATTTTATTTTTTTCCCCTGTTACATGTCAAGACAATTTTTAGCACTCATTTTCACAAGATTTTGAGTTCCTCATTTTTCTCTTTCCCTCTCTTCCCCTCTTCCTAAAATGGTGGTTAGTTTGATATGGGTTATACATGTACTATCATGTAAAACATATGTCCACATTAGTTGTTGTGAAAGAAGAAACAAATCAGAAGGAAAAAACCATGAAAAAGAATAAAGTAAGTGAAAAAAAAGTATGCTTCAGTCTGTATCCAGAATCCATCAGTACTTTATCTGGATGTAGATACATTTTCCTTCATGATAATTTTATACTTGTCTTGGGTCATTATGTTTGTTGCTGAGAAGAGCTAAGCCATTCCTAGTTGCTGATACTAGATGGATGATGTTTTCCTGGTTCTGCTCATTTCACTTTGCATTTGTTCTTATAAGTCTTTACAGGTTTTTCTGAAATTTTCCTGTTTATCATTTTTTATTGTGCAATAGTATTCTATTACATTCATATACCGCAGCCTGTTCAGCCTTCCCCAAATTGATGGGTATTCCCTCAATTTCCAATATTTTGCCCCCACAGAAAGGGCTACTGTAAATATCTTTGCAAGTGTAGGTAGGTCCTTTTACTTTTTTGATAACCTCTTTGGGCTACAGATCTAGTAGTCGTATTGCTGGATCAAAGCGTGTGCACATTTTGATTGTACTTTGGGCATAGTTCCACATTACTCTTCAGAATGGTCTGGTCAGTTCACAACTCTAATAACAATGCATTAGTGTCCCAGTTTTCCCATATTCTGTCCAGCATATATCATTTTTCCTTTTTGTCACATTGGCTAGTCTGGTAGGTGTGATATGGTGCCTCAGAATTGTTTTGATCTGCATTTCTCTAATTAAAAGTCTCTTAGAGCACTTCTTCATATGCCTATAGATAGCTTGGATTTTTTTCATTGAAAACTATTGAAAACTATTTTTCTTTCTTAAAAAAATATTTACAAGAAAATATTCACTTACTGGAGGGTGAAATTCTTTTTTTCCAGAAATGATTACGAAGTAAAAAGAAATAGGAAGAGGAGTTAGGGACTGGACCTGTGATTTTATTGGTATAGCAAACTTCCAGATAAGAAAACTTCTGCCAGTGGAAGTTGACACCTTCTTTGCAACCTCGAAGCTTATCTGGATAGAGAAGTGAGGTAAAGCAATCCCTGTAGGTGTCAGAGGCTGGCCTTAAACTCAGCCTTTGCTGATTCTCTCTCCATTGATTATGCCATAATGCCTCTCATGTCGTAACAAAAAGACCTCAATAAAGCATATTTTAAAGTATAGAAAGATATATGTGAAAAGTAGAACTATTATACTGTACTTCTAATTGCAGAGTATATAATTTTGTTTAATGAATAGTCTGAATCATAATCTGCTTTTTGTAAAACTCCAGTTTCATTACTTTCAGGTATTTACAATAACAGTCTTTTGATTCTATAAGAGCCTGCTTTTATATGGGACATTGTAATTTGTAGCATTTATTTACTTACACTTATGAAATCATAGGTCTAGATCAAGTGAAACAGGGTTTTTAATGACCTTAATTTATGAGGAAATCTTTTTTATACAACCTTTGCCTAAGGAAACCCTTCTCACTACTACAAAGGAAAATGTCAGTCCAGAATTGCTCAGACTGACAAAATGTGAATTAGTGCTATATGAATGAATGGTGGGAAAAGCTCTTATTAAATACTGTGTGCTAAGGAATACAAAGAGAAAAGTGAGATAGTCTCTGCTCTTCAGGAGGCTCACATTCTAATTGGAGGAGACAACATATATACGAGTGTCCAGCTGTAGGGCAGATGGTAATGCCCAAGACCTGGTTATCTGCCCTCTTACTGGGAAAACTGTAGTTGGTATTTTCCTCTTCACTAAAGCAATGAGAGCTGTTATGTTTGCCTTGAAACTAGCGATTTGGAGAAAATAAATTCATAACTCTTAGAAAGTAGGGAGTGCATCTAAGACTCAGTGATGGGGAATCTGTGGCCTTCTAGGTCCTCACGTGCAACCCTTTGACTTTTTTGCCTGAAGTTTGGACTCAATCAAAGGACCACACTTGAGGACTTAGATTGCTACAATGCAGGTTCCCACCCCTGGTGTTAGATTAGAATAGTTGCTTCAGGATCCTTCCTTCAGTAGTGATAATGGGGAGTAGTAGTGTGTGTGGATACCAGAAGAAGGAAAACTGGGGTAAAGGGGGGATGTCAGTGGTATCTGGATAGGATTAATATTACATGCAGAAGGTTGAAAAATAAAAGTTTATGAATACAAAGATTAGATAAAATCTCACTCATTTACATTCTAGCAGGTCATTCGGTTCATAGTTACTTCGTTTTAACATTTGAGTAATAGAGGAGAGACAACAACATAGTTGAGATATTTAAGTAGACAAAAGCAGAAATAAAAATACTAAAATGTGGAAAGGATAGAAATTTAGAGATCTAAGGTTTTTATATTTTAGTCCTGATTTATTACTAATTTAAAACTATTAGTAATTCATTTTACATCATGATCTTTGCTAGTCTTAGTCTGTAGTTAAACTACCCAAGTTCCATAAAGAAAAATAAGAAAAAAAAATGAGAAAAACTTAATTGATTCTTCCTGGACACTCATTCATATAGGAGAAAGGGAAAAACAACAAATTACATAAATTGCCTATAAACTGCTCTCTTACTGGCAGCTTATTCTGTAAATAATCCTATTTGGATTAAATCCAAAGTAAAAGCAGAAGGGGAAAAGTATTGTTTGATGGAATATGGCAGTAGATTGGAACTTTTCACCTTGGGAATTATTCATTGAAAATAACGGATGTCCTTTTCATCAAGTTGTAACATAACTTGTTTAAACATCCTTTTACCTGCATGTGACTGAACATGCTTTTTAGGGTTTTCAGTCACATGCTGTCCTTGAACTTTCTATGTTGTAAAAGATTACTCTGAACCAGAAACGAAATGATGATTCAAAAAAATGAAAACTAACAGAACTAGGCCAAATGGTAAGTTGCTGGACCTGACCTTATCTTTGTAAAAGTGTTAGGAGGGAAAACATAGGCTTATTTCTCCTGGGGAAAATAATGATACATGCCAATAATGTTTAATTTAGAGAAGATACATGTTGAAAGTTTTAATTTACTTAGTGTCATTTTTATGTCTGAAGAAAATAGAATTATTTCATAGGTCAAATAACCATAAGACTTTATTCCAATTATATTTGCTTAAATTTTAGTCTTTTACTGCTTGAGAAGGTAGTAGAGGTATAGTGACCGAAGAACTGGCCTTTGAGTCAGGATGACTTGGGTTCAAGATGTTGACACATTACTGCCAACCCATGCCCCAGGTCAACTATGTTAATTATAAGTTGAAGACTAGTTGAAGATCTCTGTTGATAGGAGGGAGTTTCTTTTCCTCATTGGGAGCTTCCTATGCAGTGACATCATATATCCTCTGGGCTTAATTGTTTAAAACAGATGACTTAAATGAGAAGGTATCATGTAGGTTGAGATTATTAAATAGCTTGCTGTTTTGCAACATCATTCTAAGCATTTTCCTATTAGTATTATTCTGTACTGCTGTGCAGAAGAGGAATGACTATTAAAAGAGAAAGTTAAAACAAGGCAAGGAAGATGAGAAAGAACCAGCAGCAATGGAAAATAGCAATTTCAGGGAAAAAAAATATGATAAATGAAGTAAAGAAAGAAAAACTGGCCAAGAAAGGGAAAGCAGAAGAAACCTTGGGAATGAAGGATAAAATATTGCAAGAAGTTTATTGCTATATGTTTTCTCATTTCTTTTTTTTAAAATTCATTCATTTACTTATTTATTTAACTTTTTACATTCATTTTAACAAAATTTTGGGTTCCAAATTTTCTCCCCATTTGTCCCCTCCCCCCACCCCAATACACCAAGCATTCTAATTTCCCCTATCACCAATCTGCCCTCTCTTCTATTATCCCTCCTTTCCCTTGTCCCCATCTTCTCTTATGTCCTGTAGGGCCAGATAACTTCCTATTCCCCATTACCTGTATTTCTTTTTTCCTAGTAGCAAGAACAATACTTGACAGTTGTTCCTAAAACTTTGAGTTCCAACTTCTCCCCATCCCTCCCTCCCCACCCATTTCCTTTGGGAAGGAAGTCAATTCAAGATAGGCAATCTGTGCAGTTTTGCAAATGACTTCGATAATAGTCATGTTGTATAAGACTAACTATATTTTCCTCCATCCTATCCTGCCCCCTTTTGCTTCTATTCTCTCTTTTGATTCTGTCTCTCCCAGAGTGTGATTTCAAATTGCTCCCTCCTCTCACTGCCCTCCCTTCCATCATCCCCCCCACCCTGCTTATCCCCTTCTCCCCCACTTTCCTGTAT